>OZ005741.1:139736931-139868605 GCA_963930735.1 Dioctria linearis
CTTTTCCTGTATTTTAATAATTAATTGATTAAGAATGATTTTAATCAAATATTATAATTTTTCCTTTTATTTAACTTTATTTTGCACAGAATACTTTTATTTTTATTTTAACAAAAATAGTCAAAAAAGCTAAATTTTAATCAAATTTTATTTTTTATTTCCTCTTTAGCTTTGTTTTCGCACAGAAACCCTTTTTCCTTTATTTTAATATTCATTGATTAAGCATGATTTTAATTAAATTATATAATTTTTCTGTTTTTTTATACTTTTTTGCACAGAATTCTTTTTTTTATTTATTTAAATAATTCGTTCCCAATAAGCTTGATTTTAATCAAATTCCAAAAATATGTTTTTGTTTAACTTTATTTTGCACAGAAGCCTTTCATTTTTATTTTTTAAAAATGATCAAAAACCTTGATTTTAATCAAATCCTATTATTTTTTTCTTTTTTCCTCTTAAGATTTATTTTTGCACAGAATCCTTTTTTTCCCTTATTTGAATAATTCATTGATTAAGCATGATTTTAGTCAAATTTTATAATTTTTTTTTTCTAAACTTCATTCTTGCACAGAATTCTTTTTTTATTTATTTAAATAATTCGTTTCTCAATAAGCTTGATTTTAATCAAATTCTATAATTTTCTTTATATTTTAACTTTATTTTGCACAGGAATCCTTTTACTTTTATTTCAATAAAAATTCTCCAAAAAGCTTGATTTTAATTAAATTCTTTTTTTTTCTTTTTTCCATCTTTAGATTTATTTTCGCACAGAATCCTTTTTCCCTTATTTTAATAATTCATTGATTAAGCATGATTTTAATCAAATTCTATAATTTTTCCTTTCTTTATAAACTTTATTTTTTCACAGAACTCTTTTTTTATTTATTTAAATAATTGTTTCCCAATAAGCTCGATTTTAATCAAATCCCATAAATATCTATTTTTTTAAATTTAATTTGGACAGAATCCTTTTATTTTTATTAAAATTATCAAAAACCTTGATTTTAATCAAATTCTATATTTTTTTCTGTTTTTTTCTTCTTTAGCTTAAGAGGTTTATTTAATAATTCACTCTTAATAAGCTTTATTTTAAAACAAATTTAAAAATTTCATGCAGAATTCATTGTTTCTTTATTATAATCATTCTATAATATTTAGGCAGAATTCTTTCTAATCATTTGTAAAATTATTTCGCAATTTTAGATAACAACAATTCTTCTGTTTTTTTAACTTTATTTTATGACAGAATACTTTTTTTATTTTAATAATTCATTTTCAATAAGCTCGATTTTAATCAAAGTCTATAAGCCTTAATTTTTTTCTGAAACTTTATTTTTGCACAGAATTTTTCTTTTCTTTGCTTTAATAATTCATTCTAAATAAGGTTTGACTTTAACCAAATTCTATAGTTATTCAAGTTTGTCCTTTAAAGTTGTTTTTGTATAGAATTTATTTTTCTGTTCCGTCACGGAACAATATCTTAAATATAAATTAAAACACTCACTATAAATTCTATATTTCTTTCTGTTTTCATTTCCTTAGCTTTATTTTTGCACGGAATCGTTTTTCCTTTATTTTAATAATTCATTGATTAAGAATGATTTAATCAAATTTTATAATTTTTCCTTTTATTTAACTTTATTTTGCACGGAATCCTTTTACTTTTATTTTAACAAAAATAGTTAAAAAGCTTGATTTTAATCAAATTCTATTTTTATTTCCTCTTTAGCTTTATTTTCGCACAGAATTCTTTTTTTATTTATTAAATAATTCGTTCTCAATAATCTTGATTTTAATCAAATTCCATAAATATCTTTTTTTTAACTTTATTTTGCACAGAATCCTTTTATTTTTATTAAAATTCTCAAATACCTCGATTTTAATCAAATTCTAATTTTTTTTATCTTCTTTAGCTTTATTTTTGCTCGGAAATCCTTTTTCCTTTATTTTAATAATTCATTGATTAAAAATGATTTTAATCAAATTTTATAATTTTTCCTTTTCTTTAACTTTATTTTGCACAGAATCCTTTTATTTTTATTTTAACAAAACTAGTCAAAAAGCTTGATTTTAATCAAATTCTATTTCTTTTTCTTTAGCTTTAATTCGCACAGAATCCTTTTTCCTTTATATTAATAATTCATTGATTAAGCGTGATTTAATCAAATTTTATAATTTTTCTTTTTTTCTAAACTTTGTTTTTGCACAGAACTCGTTTTTAATTTATTTAAACTATTCGTTCTCAGTAAGCTTGATTTTAATTGAATTCCATTAATATCTTTTTTTTACTTTATTTTGCACAGAATCCTTTTATTTTTATTTTTATTAAAATTCTCAAAAGCTCGATTTTAATCAAATTATAAATTTTTTTCTGCTTTTTTATCTTCTTTTCCTGTATTTTAATAATTCATTAATCTTAAGAATGATTTTAATCAAATTTTATAATTTTTCCTTTTAATTAGCTTTATTTTGCACAGAATACTTTTATTTTTTATTTAACAAAAATAGTTAAAAAGCTTGATTTTAATCAAATTCTATTTTTATTTGCTCTTTAGCTTTATTTTCGCACAGAATCCTTATTCCTCTATTTTAATAATTTATTAATTAAGCGAGATTTTAATCATAATTTTTCTTTTTTTCTTAACTTTATTTTTGCACAGAATTCTTTTTATATTTATTTAAATTATTCGTTCTCAGTAAGCTTGATTTTAATCAAATTCAAAAATATGTTTTTTTTTTTAACTTTATTTTGCACAGAATCCTTTTATTTTTATTTTAATAAAAATGCTCAAAAACCTTTATTTTAATCAAATCCTATTTCTTTCTGTTTTTTTTCCTCTTTAAGATTTATTTTCGCACAGAATCCTTTTTTCCCTTATTTTAATAATTCATTGATTAAGCATGATTTTAGTCAATTTTTATAATTTTTCTTTTTTTTTAACTTTAATTTTGCACAGAATTCTTTTTTTATTTATTTAAATAATTCGTTCTCAATAAGCTTGATTTTAATCAAATTCTATAAATGTCTTTATATTTAATTTTATTTTGTACAGAATCCTTTTATTTTAATTTTTATTTTTATTAAAATTCTCAAAAAGCTCGATTTTAATCAAATTATAAATTTTTTTCTGCTCTTTTATCTTCTTTTCCTGTATTTTAATTAATTCATTGATTAAGAATGATTTTAATCAAATTTTATAATTTTTCCTTTTATTTAACTTTATTTTGCTCAGAATCCTTTTATTGTTATTTTAACAAAAATAGTCAAAAAGCTTGATTTTAATCAAATTCTATTTTTATTTCCTCTTTAGCTTTATTTTCGCACAGGAATCCTTATTCCTCTATTTTAATAATTCATTAATTAAGCGAGATTTTAATCATAATTTTTCTTTTTTTTTAACTTTATTTTTGCGCAGAATTATTATTTTATTTATTCAAATAATTCGCTCTCAATGAGCTTGATTTTAATCAAATTCTATAATTTTCCTCTTTATTTAACTTTATTTTACACATAATCCTTTTATTTTTATTTTAATAAAAATGCTCAAAACCTTTATTTTAATCAAATCCTATTTTTATTTCCTCTTTAGCTTTATTTTCGCACAGAATCCTTTTTCCTTTATTTTAATAATTCACTGATTAAGCGTAATTTTAATCAATTTTTTTTTAAACATTATTTTCGCATAGAATCCTTTTTTTATTTATTTAAATAATTCGTTCTCAAGTAATCTTGATCTTAATCAAATTCCATAAAATCTTTTTTTTAACTTTATTTTGCAACAGAATCCTTTTATTTTTATTTTTATTAAAATTATAAAAAACCTGCACAGAATCCTTTTATTTTTATTTTTATTAAAATTATAAAAAACCTTGATTTTAATCAAATTCTATATTTTTTTCTGTTTTTTTCTTCTTTAGCTTAAGAGATTTATTTCATAATTCACTCTTAATAAGCTTTATTTTAAACAAATTTAAAAATTTCATGCAGAATTCATTATTTCTTTATTATACTCATTCTATAATATTTAGGCAGAATTCTTTCTAATCATTTGTAAAATTATTTCGCAATTTTGATAGCAACAATTGTTCTGTTTTTTTAACTTTATTTTATGACAGAATACTTTTTTTATTTTAATAATTCATTTTCAATAATCTCGATTTTAATCAAAGTCTATAAGCTTAATTTTTTTCTGAAACTTTATTTTGGCACAGAATTTTTCTTTTCTTTATTTTAATAATTCATTCTAAATTAGGTTGACTTTCACCAAATTCTATAGTTATTCAAGTTTTTCCTTTAACGTTGTTTTTGTATAGAATTCCATTTTTCTGTTCCGTCATGGAACAGTACCTTCAATATAAATTAAAACACTCACTATAAAATCTATATTTCTTTCTGTTTTTATTTCGTTAGCTTTATTTTTGCACGGAATCGTTTTTCCTTTATTTTAATAATTCATTGATTAAGAATGATTTTAATCAAATTTTATAATTTTTCCTTTTATTTAACCTTATTTTGCACAGAATCCTTTTATTTTTATTTTAACAAAAATAGTTAAAAAGCTTGGTTTAATCAAATTCTATTTTTATTTCCTCTTTAGCTTTATTTTCGCACAGAATCCTTTTTCCTTTATATTAATAATTCATTGATTAAGCGTGATTTTAATCAAATTTTATAATTTTTCTTTTTTTCTAAACTTTATTTTTGCACAGAACTCTTTAATTATTTATTTAAATAATTCGTTCTCAATAAGCTTGATTTTAATAAAATTCTACAATTTTCCTTATATTTAACTTTATTTTGCACAGAATCCTATTATTTTTATTAAAATTCTCAAAAAGCTCGATTCTAATCAAATTATAAATTTTTTTCTGTTTTTATCTTTGTTTCCTGTATTTTAATAATTCATTGATTAAGAATGATTTTAATCAAATATTATAATTTTTCCATTTATTTAACTTTATTTTGCACAGAATCCTTTTATTTTTATTTAAACAAAAATAGTTAAAAAGCTTGATTTTAATCAAATTATATTTTTATTTCCTCTTTAGCTTTATTTTCACACATAATCCTTTTTCCCTTATTTTAATTATTCATTGATTAAGCGTGATTTTAATCAAATTTTATAATTTTTCTTTTTTTCTAAACTTTATTTTCGCAGAGAATTCTTTTTTTATTTATTTAAATAATTCGTTCTCAATAACCTTGATTTTAATCATATTCCGTAAATATCTTTTTATTGCACAGAATCCTTTTATTTTTATTAAAATTCTCAAAAAGTTTTTTTTATCTTCTTTAGCTTTTGTTTCCTTTATTTTAATAATTCATTGATTAAGAATGATTTTAATAAAATTTTATAATTTTTCCTTTTATTTAACTTTATTTTGCACAGAATCCTTTTATTTTTATTTTAACAAAAATAGTCAAAAAGCTTGATTTTAATCAGATTCTATTTTTTTCCCCTCTTTAGCTTTATTTTCGCACAGAATCCTTTTTCCTTTATTTTAATAATTCATTGATTAAGAGTGATTTTATTCAATTTTTATAATTTTTCTTTTTTTGAAACTTTATTTTTGCACAGAACCCTTTTTTTATTTATATAAATTATTCGTTCTCAGTAAGTTTGATTTTAATCGAATTCCATAAATATCTTTTTTTTAACTTTATTTTGCACAGAATCCTTTTATTTTTATTTTAATAAAAATTCTCAAAAAGCTTGATTTTAATAAAAAAAATTTTTGCTTTTTTTTCCTCTTTAGATTTTTTTTCCTCTTTAGATTTATTTTCGCACAGAATCCTTTTTCCCTTATTTAAATAATTCATTAATTAAGCATGATTTTAATCAAATTCTATAATTTTTCTTTTCTTCTAAACTTTATTTTTACACAGAACTCTTTTTTTATTTATTCAAATAATTCGTTCTCAATAAGCTCGATTTTAATCAAATCCCATAATTATCTATTTTTTAAATTTAATTTGGACAGAATCCTTTTTTTTTATTTTAATTAAAATTATCAAAAGCCTTGATTTTGATCAAATTCTATATTTTGTTCTGTTTTCTTCTTCTTTAGCTTAAGAGATTTATTTAATAATTCACCCTTAATAAGCTTTATTTTAAACAAATTTAAAAATTTCATGCAGAATTCATTGTTTATTTATTATAATCATTCTATAATATTTAGGCAGAATTCTTTCTAATCATTTGTAAAATTATTTCGCAATTTTGATAACAACAAGTTTTCTGTTTTTTTAACTTTATTTTATGACAGAATACTTTTTTTTTATTTTAATAATTCATTTTCAATAAGCTCGATATTAATCAAACTTTAACCAAATTCTATAGTTATTCAAGTTTTTCCTTTAACGTTGTTTTTGTATAGAATTTCATTTTTCTATTTTTTTATTTTAATAAAAATAATCAAAAACCTTGATTTTAATCAAATCCTATTTTTTTTCTTTCTTTTTTCCTCTTTAGATTTATTTTCGCACAGAAACCTTTTTTCCTTATTTTAATAATTCATTGATTAAGCATGATTTTAATCAAATTCTATAATTTTTTCTGTTTTTTTCTTCTTTAGCTTAAGAGATTTATTAAATAATTCACTCTTAATAAGCTTTATTTCAAACAAATTTAAAAATTTCATGCAGAATTCATTGTTTCTTAATTATAACCATTCTATAATATTTAGGCAGAATTCTTTCTAATAATTTGTAAAATTATTTCGCAATTTTGATAACAACAACTCTTCTGTTTTTTTAACTTTATTTTATGACAGAATACTTTTTTTATTTTAATAATTCATTTTCAATAAGCTCGATTTTAATCAAAGTCTATAAGCTTAATTTTTTTCTGAAACTTTATTTTGGCACAGAATTTTTCTTTTCTTTATTTTAATAATTCATTCTAAATAAGGTTGACTTTAACCAAACTCTATAGTTATTCAAGTTTTTCCTTTAAAGTTGTTTTTGTATAGAATTACATTTTTCTGTTCCGTCACGGAACAATATCTTAAATATAATTTAAAGCACTCATTATAAATTCTATATTTCTTTCTGTTTTTATTTCCTTAGCTTTATTTTTGCACGGAATCGTTTTTCCTTTATTTTAATAATTCATTGATTAGGAATGATTTTAATCAAATTTTATAATTTTTCCTTTTTTTCTAAACTTTATTTTCGCACAGAACTCTTTTTTTATTTATTTGAATAATTCGTTCTCAATAAGTTTGATCTTAATCAAATTCCATAAATATCTTTTTTTTAACTTTATTTTTCACAGAATCCTTTTATTTTTATTAAAATTCTCAAAAAGCTCGACTTTAATCAAATCCTATATTTTGTTCTGTTTTTTCGTCATTAGCTTCATTTTTGCACGGAATCCTTTTTCTTTTATTTTAATAATTCATTGATTAAGAATCATTTTAATCAAATTATATAATTTTTCTTTTTATTTAATTTTATTTGGCACAGAATCCTTTTATTTTTATTAAAATTCTCAAAAAGCTTGATTTTATGCAAATTCTATATTTTTTCTGCTAGTTTTTTTTCCATAGCATTATTTTTGAGCGGAATCATTATTCATATATTTTAATAATTCATTGATTAAGCATGACTTTAATTATATTATATAAGTTTTCTGTTTTTTTTATACTTTTTTGCACAGCATTCTTTTTTTATTTATTTAAATAACTCGTTCCCAATAAGCTTGATTTTAATCAAACTCTATAATTTTTCAT
This sequence comes from Dioctria linearis, assembly GCA_963930735.1. Classification (NCBI taxonomy): domain Eukaryota; kingdom Metazoa; phylum Arthropoda; class Insecta; order Diptera; family Asilidae; genus Dioctria; species Dioctria linearis. The sequence goes on from OZ005741.1 coordinate 139,744,666, forward strand.
TTTTCAAGCTTAATATTTATATTTATTAAATAATTCGTTCTCAATAAGCTTTATTTCAATCAAATTCTATTTTTTTCTCCTTTTTTTTTCCTCTTTAGCTTTATTTTCGCAAAGAATCCTTTTTCATATATTTTAATAATTCATTGTTTAAGCGCGATTTTAATGAAATTTTATAATTTTTCTTTTTATCCAAACTTTATTTTTGCACAGAATTCTTTTTTTATTTATTTAAATTATTCGTTCTCAATAAGCTTGATTTTAATCAAATTCCATAAATATCTTTTTTTAACTTTATTTAGCACAGAATTCTTTTATTTTTATTTAAATTCTAAAAAAGCTCGAATTTAATCAAATTCTATATTTTTTTCTGTTTTTATCTTCTTTAGCTTTATTCTTGCTCGGAATCCTTTTTCCTTTATTTTAATAATTCATTGATTAAGAATGATTTTAATCAAATATTATAATTTTTCCTTTTATTTAACTTTATTTTGCACAGAAACCTTTTATTTTTATTTTAACAAAAATAGTTAAAAATTTGATTTTAATCAAATTCTATTTTTATTTCCTCTTTAGCTTTATTTTCGCACAGAATCCGTTTTCCTTTATTTTAATAATTCATTGATTAAGCGTGATTTTAATCAAATTTTATAATTTTTCTTTTTATCTAAGCTTTATTTTCGCAGAGAATTCTTTTTTTATTTATTTAAATAATTCTTTCTCATTAATCTTGATTTTAATCAAATTCCATAAATATCTTTTTATTGCACAGAATCCTTTTATTTTTAATAAAATTCTCAAAAAGCCTTTTTATCTTCTTTAGCTTTATTTCTGCTCGGAATCCTTTTTCCTTTATTTTAATAATTCATTGATTAAGAATGATTTTAATCAAATTTTATAATTTTTCCTTTTATTTAACTATTTTGGACAGAATCCTTTTATTTTTATTTTAATAAAAATAATCAAAAACCTTGATTTTAATCAAATCCTATTTTTTTTCTTTCTTTTTTCCTCTTTAGATTTATTTTCGCACAGAATCCTTTTTTCCTTATTTTAATAATTCATTGATTAAGCATGATTTTAATCAAATTCTATAATTTTTTCTGTTTTTTTCTTCTTTAGCTTAAGAGATTTATTAAATAATTCACTCTTAATAAGCTTTATTTCAAACAAATTTAATTTCATGCAGAATTCATTGTTTCTTAATTATAACCATTCTATAATATTTAGGCAGAATTCTTTCTAATAATTTGTAAAATTATTTCGCAATTTTGATAACAACAACTCTTCTGTTTTTTTAACTTTATTTTATGACAGAATACTTTTTTTATTTTAATAATTCATTTTCAATAAGCTCGATTTTAATCAAAGTCTATAAGCTTAATTTTTTTCTGAAACTTTATTTTGGCACAGAATTTTTCTTTTCTTTATTTTAATAATTAATTCTAAATAAGGTTGACTTTAACCAAACTCTATAGTTATTCAAGTTTTTCCTTTAAAGTTGTTTTTGTATAGAATTACATTTTTCTGTTCCGTCACGGAACAATATCTTAAATATAAATTAAAGCACTCATTATAAATTCTATATTTCTTTCTGTTTTTATTTCCTTAGCTTTATTTTTGCACGGAATCGTTTTTCCTTTATTTTAATAATTCATTGATTAGGAATGATTTTAATCAAATTTTATAATTTTTCCTTTTTTTCTAAACTTTATTTTCGCACAGAACTCTTTTTTTATTTATTTAAATAATTCGTTCTCAATAAGTTTGATCATAATCAAATTCCATAAATATCTTTTTTTTAACTTTATTTTTCACAGAATCCTTTTATTTTTATTAAAATTCTCAAAAAGCTCGACTTTAATCAAATCCTATATTTTGTTCTGTTTTTTCGTCATTAGCTTCATTTTTGCACGGAATCCTTTTTCTTTTATTTTAATAATTCATTGATTAAGAATCATTTTAATCAAATTATATAATTTTTCTTTTTATTTAATTTTATTTGGCACAGAATCCTTTTATTTTTATTAAAATTCTCAAAAAGCTTGATTTTATGCTAATTCTATATTTTTTCTGCTAGTTTTTTTTTCATAGCATTATTTTTGAGCGGAATCATTATTCCTATATTTTAATAATTCATTGATTAAGCATGACTTTAATTATATTATATAAGTTTTCTGTTTTTTTTATACTTTTTTGCACAGCATTCTTTTTTTATTTATTTAAATAACTCGTTCCCAATAAGCTTGATTTTAATCAAACTCTATAATTTTTCATTTTTCAAGCTTAATATTTATATTTATTAAATAATTCGTTCTCAATAAGCTTTATTTCAATCAAATTCTATTTTTTTCTTCTTTTTTTTTCCTCTTTAGCTTTATTTTCGCAAAGAATCCTTTTTCATATATTTTAATAATTCATTGTTTAAGCGCGATTTTAATGAAATTTTATAATTTTTCTTTTTATCCAAACTTTATTTTTGCACAGAATTCTTTTTTTATTTATTTAAATTATTCGTTCTCAATAAGCTTGATTTTAATCAAATTCCATAAATATCTTTTTTTAACTTTATTTAGCACAGAATTCTTTTATTTTTATTTAAATTCTAAAAAAGCTCGAATTTAATCAAATTCTATATTTTTTTCTGTTTTTATCTTCTTTAGCTTTATTTTTGCTCGGAATCCTTTTTCCTTTATTTTAATAATTCATTGATTAAGAATGATTTTAATCAAATATTATAATTTTTCCTTTTATTTAACTTTATTTTGCACAGAAACCTTTTATTTTTATTTTAACAAAAATAGTTAAAAATTTGATTTTAATCAAATTCTATTTTTATTTCCTCTTTAGCTTTATTTTCGCACAGAATCCGTTTTCCTTTATTTTAATAATTCATTGATTAAGCGTGATTTTAATCAAATTTTATAATTTTTCTTTTTATCTAAGCTTTATTTTCGCAGAGAATCCTTTTTTATTTATTTAAATAATTCTTTCTCATTAATCTTGATTTTAATCAAATTCCATAAATATCTTTTTATTGCACAGAATCCTTTTATTTTTATTAAAATTCTCAAAAAGCCTTTTTATCTTCTTTAGCTTTATTTCTGCTCGGAATCCTTTTTCCTTTATTTTAATAATTCATTGATTAAGAATGATTTTAATCAAATTTTATAATTTTTCCTTTTATTTAACTTTATTTTGCACAGAATCCTTTTATTTTTTTTTAACAAAAATAGTCAAAAAACTTGATTTTAATCAAATCCTATTTTTTTCCTCTTTAGCTTTATTTTCGCACAGAATACTTTTTCTGTTATTTTAATAATTCATTGATTAAGCGTGATTTTAATCAATTTTTATAATTTTTCTTTTTTTCTAAACTTTATTTTTGCACAGAAATCTTTTTTTATTTATTTAAATTATTCGTTCTCAGTAAGCTTGTTTTTAATCGAATTCCATAAATATCTTTTTTTTTTTAACTTTATTTTGGACAGAATCCTTTTATTTTTATTTTAATAAAAATAATCAAAAACCTTGATTTTAATCAAATCCTATTTTTTTCTTTTTTTTTCCTCTTTAGATTTATTTTCGCACGAATCCTTTTTTTCCCTTATTTTAATATTTCATTGATTAAGAATGATTTTAATCAAATTCTATAATTTTTCTTTTTTTCTAAACTTTATTTTTGCACAGAATACGTTTTTCATTTATTTAAATATTTCGTTCTCAAAAAACTTGATTTTAATCAAATCCTATATTTTTTTCGGTTTTTTTATCCATTAGCTATATTTTTGCACGGAATCCTTTTTCCTTTATTTTAAAAATTCATTGAGTAAGAATGATTTTAATAAGATTATATAATTTTTTTTTCTAAACTTTATTTTTGCACAGAATTCTTTTTTTTTATTTAAAAAATTCTATCTCAATACGGTTGATTTTAATCAAATTATATAATTTTTCTTTTTATCTAAGCTTTATTTTCGCAGAGCATTCTTTTTTTATTTATTTAAATAATTCTTTCTCAATAATCTTGATTTTAATCAAATTCCATAAATATCTTTTTATTGCACAGAATCCTTTTATTTTTATTAAAATTCTCAAAAAGCCTTTTTATCTTCTTTAGCTTTATTTCTGCTCGGAATCCTTTTTCACTTATTTTAATAATTCATTGATTAAGCATGATTTTAATCAAATTCTATAATTTTTATTTTCTTCTAAACTTTATTTTTTCACAGAACTCTTTTTTTATTTATTCAAATAATTGGTTCTCAATAAGCTCGATTTTAATCAAATCCCATAAATATATATTTTTTAAATTTAATTTGGACAGAATCCTTTTATTTTTATTAAAATTATCAAAAACCTTGATTTTAATCAAATTCTATATTTTTTTCTGTTTTTTTCTTCTTTAGCTTAAGAGATTTATTTAATAATTCACTCATAATAAGCTTTATTTTAAACAAATTTAAAAATTTCATGCAGAATTCATTATTTCTTTATTATACTCATTCTATAATATTTAGGCAGAACTCTTTCCAATCATTTGTAAAATTATTTCGCAATTTTGATAACAACAATTCTTCTGTTTTTTTAACTTTATTTTATGACAGAATACTTTTTTTATTTTAATAATTCATTTTCAATAAGCTCGATTTTAATCAAAGTCTATAAGCTTAATTTTTTTCTGAAACTTTATTTTGGCACAGAATTTTTCTTTTCTTTATTCTAATAATTCATTCTAAATAAGGTTGACTTTAACCGAATTCTATAGTTATTCAAGTTTTTCCTTTAACGTTGTTTTTGTATAGAATTCCATTTTTCTGTTCCGTCACGGAACAATATCTTCAATATAAATTAAAACACTCACTATAAATTCTATATTTCTTTCTGTTTTTATTTCGTTAGATTTATTTTTGCACGGAATCGTTTTTCCATTATTTTAATAATTCATTAATTAAGAATGATTCTAATCAAATTTCATATTTTTTCCTTTTATTTAACTTTATTTTGCACAGAATCCTTTTATTTTTATTTTAACAAAAATAGTTCAAACGCTTGGTTTAATCAAATTCTATTTTTATTTCCTCTTTAGCTTTATTTTCGCACAGAATCCTTTTTCCTTTATTTTAAAAATTCATTGATTAAGAATGATTTTAATAAGATTATATAATTTTTTTTTCTAAACTTTATTTTTGCACAGAATTCTTTTTTTTTATTTAAAAAATTCTATCTCAATATGGTTGATTTTAATCAAATTATATAATTTTTCTTTTTATCTAAGCTTTATTTTCGCAGAGAATTCTTTTTTTATTTATTTAAATAATTCTTTCTCAATAATCTTGATTTTAATCAAATTCCATAAATATCTTTTTATTGCACAGAATCCTTTTATTTTTATTAAAATTCTCAAAAAGCCTTTTTATCTTCTTTAGCTTTATTTCTGCTCGGAATCCTATTTCACTTATTTTAATAATTCATTGATTAAGCATGATTTTAATCAAATTCTATAATTTTTATTTTCTTCTAAACTTTATTTTTTCACAGAACTCTTTTTTTATTTATTCAAATAATTGGTTCTCAATAAGCTCGATTTTAATCAAATCCCATAAATATATATTTTTTAAATTTAATTTGGACAGAATCCTTTTATTTTTATTAAAATTATCAAAAACCTTGATTTTAATCAAATTCTATATTTTTTTCTGTTTTTTTCTTCTTTAGCTTAAGAGATTTATTTAATAATTCACTCATAATAAGCTTTATTTTAAACAAATTTAAAAATTTCATGCAGAATTCATTATTTCTTTATTATACTCATTCTATAATATTTAGGCAGAACTCTTTCCAATCATTTGTAAAATTATTTCGCAATTTTGATAACAACAATTCTTCTGTTTTTTTAACTTTATTTTATGACAGAATACTTTTTTTATTTTAATAATTCATTTTCAATAAGCTCGATTTTAATCAAAGTCTATAAGCTTAATTTTTTTCTGAAACTTTATTTTGGCACAGAATTTTTCTTTTCTTTATTCTAATAATTCATTATAAATAAGGTTGACTTTAACCGAATTCTATAGTTATTCAAGTTTTTCCTTTAACGTTGTTTTTGTATAGAATTCCATTTTTCTGTTCCGTCACGGAACAATATCTTCAATATAAATTAAAACACTCACTATAAATTCTATATTTCTTTCTGTTTTTATTTCGTTAGATTTATTTTTGCACGGAATCGTTTTTCCATTATTTTAATAATTCATTAATTAAGAATGATTCTAATCAAATTTCATATTTTTTCCTTTTATTTAACTTTATTTTGCACAGAATCCTTTTATTTTTATTTTAACAAAAATAGTTCAAAAGCTTGGTTTAATCAAATTCTATTTTTATTTCCTCTTTAGCTTTATTTTCGCACAGAATCCTTTTTCCTTTATTTTAATAATTCATTGATTAAGCGTAATTTTAATCAATTTTTATAATTTTTTTTTCTAAACTTTATTTTCGCACAGAAATCTTTTTTTATTTATTTAAATAATTCGTTATCAATAATCTTGATTTTAATCAAATTCCATAAATATCTTTTTTTTAACTTTATTTTTCACAGAATCCTTTTATTTTTATTAAAATTTTCAAAAAGCTCGATTTTAAACAAATTCTATTTTTTTTTGTTTTTATCTTCTTTAGCTTTATTTTTGCTCGGAATCCTTTTTCCTTTATTTGAATAATTCATTGATTAAGAATGATTTTAATCAAATTTTATAATTTTTCCTTTTATTTAACTTTATTTTGCACAGAATCCTTTTATTTTTATTTTGACAAAAATAGTAAAAACGCTTGATTTTAATCAAAATCTATTTTTTTTTCTTTAGCTTTATTTTCGCACAGAATCCTTTTTCCTTTATATTAATAATTCATTGATTAAGCGTGATTTTAATCAAATTTTATAATTTTTCTTATTTTCTAAACTTTATTTTAGCACAGAACTCTTTATTTATTTATTTAAATAATTCGATCTCAATAAGCTTGATTTTAATAAAATTCTACAATTTTCTTTATATTTAATTTTATTTTGCACAGAATCCTTTTATTTTTATTTTTATTAAAATTCTCAGAAAACCCCATTTTAATCAAATTCTATATTTTTTCTGTTTTTGTCTTCTTCAGCTTTATTTTTCCTCGGAATCCTTTTTCCTTTATTTTAATAATTCATTGATTAAGAATGATTTTAATCAAAGTTTATAATTTTTCCTTTTATTTAACTTTATTTTGCACAGAATCCTTTTATTTTTATTTTAGCAAAAATAGTTAAAAAGCTTGATTTTAATGAAATTCTATTTTTATTTCCTCTTTAGCTTTATTTTCGCACAGATTCCTTTTCCCATATTTTAATAATTCATTGATTAAGCGTGATTTTAATCAAATTTTATAATTTTTCGTTTTTTCTAAACTTTATTTTCGCAGAGAATTCTTTCTTTATTTATTTAAATAATTCGTTCTCAATAATCTTGATTTTAATCAAATTCCGTAAATATCTTTTTATTGCACAGAATCCTTTTATTTTTATTAAAATTCTCAAAAAGCTTTTTTTATCTTCTTTAGCTTTGTTTCTGCTCGGAATCCTTTTTCCTTTATTTTAATAAGTCATTGATTAAGAATGATTTTAATCAAATTTTATAATTTTTCCTTTTATTTAACTTTATTTTGCACAGAATCCTTTTATTTTTATTTTAACAAAAATAGTCAAAAAGCTTGATTTTAATCATATTCAATTTTTTTTCCTCTTCAGCTTTATTTTCGCAAAGAATCCTTTTTCCTTTATTTTAATAATTCATTGATTAAGCGTGATTTTAATCAATTTTTATAATTTTTCTTTTTCTCTAAACTTTATTTTTGCACAGAATTATTTTTTTATTTATTTAAATTATTCGTTCTCAGTAAGCTTGATTTTAATCGAATTCCATAAATATCTTTTTTTTTAACTTTATTTTGCACAGATTCCTTTTATTTTTATTTTAATAACAATTCTCAAAAAGCTTGCTTTTAATCAAATTTTTTTTTGCTTGTTTTTTCCTCTTTAGATTTATTCTTTTTTTTTCCTCTTTAGATTTATTTTCACACCGAATCCTTTTTCCCTTATTTTAATAATTCATTGATTAAGCATGATTTTAATCACATTCTATAATTTTTCTTTTCTTCTAAACTTTATTTTTACACAGAACTCTTTGTTTTTTTATTCAAATAATTCGTTCTCAATAAGCTCGATTTTAATCAAATCCCATAAATATCAATTTTTTAAATTTAATTTGGACAGAATCCTTTTATTTTTATTTTAATTAAAATTATCAAAAACCTTGATTTTGATCAAATTCTATATTTTGTTCTGTTTTTTTCTTCTTTAGCTCAAGAGATTTATTTAATGATTCACTCTTAGTAAGCTTTATTTTAAACAAATTTAAAAATTTCATGCAGAATTCATTGTTTCTTTATTATAATCATTCTATAATATTTAGGCAGAATTCTTTCCAATCATTTGTAAAATTACTTCGCAATTTTGATAACAACAATTTTTCTGTTTTTTTAACTTTATTTTATGACAGAATACTTTCTTTATTTTAATAATTCATTTTCAATAAGCTCGATATTAATCAAAGTCAATAAGCTTAATTTTTTTCTGAAACTTTATTTTGCGACAGAGTTTTTCTTTTCTTTATTTTAATAATTCATTCTAAATAAGGTTGACTTTAACCAAACTCTATAGTTATTCAAGTTTTTCCTTTAACGTTGTTTTTGTGTAGAATTCCATTTTTCTGTTCCGTCGCGGAACAACATCTTAAATATAAATTAAAACATTCACTATAAATTCTATATTTCTTTCTGTTTTTATCTTCGTTAGCTTTATTTTTGCACGGAATCATTTTTCCTTTATTTTAATAATTCATTGATTAAGAATGATTTTAATCTAATTTTATAATTTTTCCTTTTATTTAACTTTATTTTGCATTATCCTTTTATTTTTATTTTAACAAAAATAGTTAAAAAGCTTGATTTTAATCAAATTCTATTTTTTTCCTCTTTAGATTTATTTTCGCACAGAATCCTGTTTCCCTTATTTTAATAATTCATTGATTACGCATGATTTTAGTCAAATTTTATAATTTTTCTTTTTTGCTAAACTTTATTTTTGTACAGAATTCTTTTTTTATTTATTCAAATAATTCTTTCTCAATAAGCTTGATTTTAATAAAATTCTATAATTTTCTTTATATTTAGCTTTATTTTGCACAGAATCCTTTTATTTTTATTTTTCAATCAATTATTCCTAACCCAGCAAATTTTTATGTATATAAGTAAGTGCACTAAATAAAAATTTTCAGAGTTCAATAAAAAACGGAGTGTTAATTTAATACTACGCAATCTCTAAGATACAATCTCTCTTCAAGGCGGCATGCACTTACCATAATAGAATTAACTTAAGGTTGATTCTGGTAAATATTCATTCTGCTAAGCAAGAGAATTGTACATGGTCCTCCGAGCCACGGAACAGTGCAGAAACAGTTCACTACAAAGTTATTGCTGAAAGTTAATAACTATACCAAGTAAGATTCAAACCTGTTGAATCTAGTACAACGTACATCTGGCATACAGACGCTCTCAAAGGCGAAACGATTACCTAGATAGAATCAGCTTAAGGTTGATTCTGGAAAAAAAAAAATAAAAAAAAATATTGCAAAGAGCAACTCTGTGCACGGTGCAAGTAAATTAAGGCATAGAAGCTATTATCTCCATTTAAAGCCCAAGATGGCTGCAACTACAGATCAAATGATCAAGACACAGAAGGATTTAGCTGGGGAAATTGAGCGACTCCTGGCAAACTTCGTTAAAGACCCGGCTGATCGGAAACATAAGGAGTACCTGCAAAAGAGACAGCAGGCGCTAGAGAGTTTCTGGAATGAGTAGCAAACTACACAAAGCAATAAAAAACCAAGTTGGTGAGGATCATCCATATATCACAGGAGAGCTTTATGAAAAAACAAAGAAGATATATGATACAGCGTTAAAGAAAATAACGGAGCACCAGCTCGAACTAGCTTCAAAAGAAGATCCTCTGGAAACACCAACATCAGCACCTTCAAACCCACTGACATATGATCGTCAAACTCAAAACTGGTATAATGCTGCCAAGTTTACTCCGCAACAAGAAGCCTTATCATATCATGATTAAGCACAACAACCTACCAAAACTTCCACCAATCAAGATCCCGAAGTTCGCTGGGGGTTATAAAGAATGGAAGTCCTTTTTTGATTTATTCACTAATGTAATTCACAACAATCAATACATTAGTGACGTGGAGAAAATGCAGTATTTGTTATACCACTTAGAAGGGGATGCTAGACGAGTAATTGGGCATCTTCAGATTAACAGCATAAAGTACAACACAGCACTGCGTTTACTAAGTGACAGATTCAACAACAGAAAAATCATAACAACATATATAAATACCATAATTGATGCAAAGAAAACAGAGTATAGATGCCAGGAAGATATCATAATGTTGTATGATCTTATACGTGAATGCCTTGAAGCTCCAAAAAATCTCAGTTGCAACACAGATGAGTGGGGTCCGATAATAGTATGCTTATCAATGAGAAAATTGGACACAGAAAGTTTGAGATTATTTGAGGAGGGCCTCTCCAACCCAAAAGAAATGCCGTCGATAGATGAGCTGTTGAAGTTTTTAGATAAACGCCATCAAGTGTTGGATTGTATCAAGAATTCCAAGCAACACAGATTTGATACATCTACAAAGCACTCTTAAAAGTTATATCATATAACAATGAATCATTCATACAGTTTGTGCAATAAAGATCATTACATCTATCAGTGTGTGGAATTTAGAAAGAAGGATGTAAAAGATCGAGCCGCCTATGTTTTCAAGAAAAATCTTTGCCAAAATTGCATGCTCCATAGCAAAACAGAAAGGTGCAAATCAACAAGATCATGTGTTTATTGCAAGAAAAAGCACCATACATTACTCCATCGGAATAACGAAGAACCTACCGGTGCAAAATCAAAGACAACCGAAGCCAATAATCTGAATACAACCATGGCAGTACATAAACATGCTCAAGAGCAGACTACAAAAGATGTATTAGCCTTCAACGCAAGTAACACAACCGTTCCAAACATACTACTGCCAACGGCGATTGTGAGAATACAGAATCAATTTGGACAATCAGACCTATTCAGAGAGCTAATCGAGTATCGCTAATAATTGAAGAAGCAGTTCAAACATTGAAACTAGTGAAACAAAAACTGAGGGCAACCATATTAGGGGTCGGAGAGTCAGAAACAGCGAAAACATTTAGCAAGGTGAACGTAAAAATACAACTACGTTTTCAGAACGCCTACCTATCTGTTGAAGCCTTTATACTACCCAAACTCAACTCGCTTCTTCCGGAAACAAATTTAAAGGGAATCGACATGAATCAGTTCGGCGACATCGTATTAGCGGATCCAACATTCGACACGCCAGGTCGGATTGATTTGCTCTTAGGAGCTGATGTCTACGCAAACATAATTACGGACGGATTTAAAGGAAAACAACCTGTAGCTCAACACACAAAGCTCGGATGGATTCTTTTTGGAGGCGTTTCTAACTGCTATAAAGAAACGACAAGGGTATCAAGTTTCCTTTCATTGGCCGAGTTAGATCGAAAGTTCGAAAGATTTTGGGAAGTCCAAGAAAGCTCTACTCCTAATCAAGATCAACAAACTTGTGACATCCATTTCAAAACCACATACAAGAGAGATCAAGAATGGAGATACATTGTCCAGCTTCCGTTTATACCAAATAAGTGAGAAGTAGGAGAATCGAGAAATAAAGCCATAGCCCGTTTGCTGCAGATAGAGAAGAAACTAAAGAACAATCCAACTGACATGACTGAGTACAATAGTTTTATCTGTAAATATGAAGAATTGGGACATATGACCTCAGTAAAACCCTTTGATGGTGATCTAAAAAGAATCTTCTATTTACCACATCACGCTGTATTTAAAAAACATAGGACCACTACCAAATTACGTGTAGTGTTCGATACATCATCTAGAAGGACTTCTGGGTTGAGTTTGAACGACCTATTGTACACTGGGCCAAGGCTTCAGCAGGATCTCGCGCAAATATTACTGCGTTGGCGAAGATATAGGTATGCCTACACTGCCGACATTGAAAAGATGTTCAGGCAGATCAAAATTTCTGAAGAAGATAAGAACTACCAGCGAATTTTATGGCGAAGAAAACCATCGGAACCCATTCAGGAGTATCAACTAAATACCGTCACGTATGGCACCGCTCCAGCCACATATCTTGCAGTGAGAACTCTAAAACAGCTTGCTGAGGATGAAGAAAGACATTTTCCTGTTGGAAAAAAGGTTCTCGTTAACGATTTTTATGTCGGTGATATGTTAACAGGTGCAGACACAAAAGCAGAAGCGAAGATACTACAACATGAAATAAAAGCCTTGCTAAACAAGGGCCATTTCAACCTCAGAAAGTGGACTTCGAATGATGAAGAGTTACTAGAAAACATTCCTGGAGATATAAGAGAAAAAGGAATATTGGAGATAAAAAACAAGACACAATAAAAGCTCTGGGAATACATTGGAATCCCAAGAGAGATGAATTTCAATTTAAGCTCAAGCCAGAAAAAATGGAATCAAGACCAACCAAACGACATCTCCTATCAAACATATCTACAATTTTCGATCCTTTGGGATGGCTAGCACCTGTATCATTTTCAGCCAAATTATTAATGCAAGCTCTCTGGAAGACCGGTACAGATCAATAACTTCTGTCAGATATACTAAGTTCCTGGGAAAAACTCAGAAACGAGCTAACGAAGCTGGAAGATTTAAGAATTTCTAGATGGATCAATTATAGAGAGACTCAGGAAATACAAATCCATGGATTCTGTGATGCCTCAGAAAAGGGTTATGCAGCAGTAGTCTACTCAAGAACAGTAGATTCGTTCGGAGAAAGCCATACAACACTTCTTACAGCCAGAACAAAGGTGGCTCCACTAAGGCAAAAAATTACGCTTCCTCGGCTAGAGCTTTGTGGAGCTCTCTTGTTGGCACAACTACTGAAGGCAACAGTCAACACTTTAAATTTAAATCCAACCACTTTGACTGCTTGGTGTGACTCAGAAATAGCATTAGCCTGGATTGCAAAGGATCCCAATAAATGGAATTCATTTGTAGCTAATCGGGTATCAGAGATACAAAATTTGACACCTAAAAACATATGGAGGCACGTATCTTCGCAAGAAAACCCTGCAGACATCGCATCCAGAAGATCAACTCCAACAAAGCTTCTAGCACATAATATATGGTGGAAGGGCCCATCATGGTTATCTCAACCACCGGAAGCATGGCCAACAAATAAGTTCAATATACTAACAAATGAAGAAGCTAAGAAGACAGCGGTTACGCTAAATACAACAGTACTTACAGGATCCTCCGAAATACTACATTGCTCAAACTACACTCGCCAAACAAGAGTAATAGCATATTGTAAAAGATTCGTACAAAACTGCAATCATCCACAAGCTGTTAGGAACATTGGCAGTCTAACATCAGACGAATTACAAAAGGCAAAGGACTGCAGTATCTGAATTGTCCAACAAGAAACATTTAGTGATGAACTAGAGGCACTAAGAAAGCAAAAGGCCATTAAAAAATCGAGCAAAATTCTTACGCTACATCCATTCTTGGACCCAAGAGGTATCTTGCGTGTAGGTGGTAGAATAAGTAATTCGAACCTATCTGCAGACGCCAAACACCAACTACTGTTGTCACAGAAACATCATATCACGAACTTACTTATTGACTACGTTCATCGCCAAACTCTTCACGGAGGGACCCTGCTAACACTCAATTATATCAGAGCGCAATTCTGGATAATCAACGCCAAAAGCATCATACAAAACAAGACCCGAAAATGTATAAAATGTCTCAGATACAGACAAAACTCAACATCACAATTAATGGGTAACCTTCCGACAGTACGTAAAACACCTTCACCTCCGTTTTCGCACTGTGGAATTGACTATGCAGGGCCCTTTCTAACAAAAATCTCCAAGGGAAGAAGCACTATTCATATGTATGGTTACGAAAGCGGTTCATTTAGAGCTTGTCAGTGACCTTACAACAGATGCCTTCTTGGCTGCCTACAAAAGATTTGTGGCGCGCCGGGGAAACTGCAAGCAGATATACAGTGACAACGCAACCAACTTTGTCGGTGCACGGATCAAATTAGAAAAGGAGTTAAAAGATGCTATAAATTACGCCACAAAACAGGCAGCACAAATTATTGCGAATGACGGAACAGATTGGAAATTCATTCCTCCTGCCAGTCCACACATTGGAGGATTATGGGAGGCTGGCGTCAAATCAGTCAAAGGACATCTGAAACGTGTTTTAGGAGAAACGGTTCTCACATATGAAGAGTTTACTACAGTGTTGCACCAGGTAGAAGCATGTCTGAACTCTCGTCCAATCGGTCAACAATCAAGCGATCCTAACGATTCAGAGCACCTAACTCCTGGCCATTTTCTAATTGGGCGACCTCTAATAGCACCTCCTGAACCTGATGTCAGCGAGAAACAAATACATCAGAGGTGGAAACTTCTCACGAGACTACAGCCAGGCATTTGGAGGAGGTGGTCAATGGAGTATTTGTCACTCTTACAACAACGCACTAAATGGATGTGTCAGAAGGGAGACCCAAGAGTAGACGAGCTGGTAATTGTTAAAAACGACATTCTACCCCCTCAAAGATGGTCTCTAGGACGGATTTAGGAAATCAATCCCGGAGAAGATGGCGTTGTACGAATGGTGTCTGTTAAAACCCAGAATGGTACCAAAAAGGTTCCCGTAAATAAGCTCTGTCAACTTCCTATCAGCATCACTAATCACACATCACACATCTCCAAATCGTCAACTAAAAAGGAAGGCGAGAGTGGCGCCCTGCACTTGGGGCTCCAATTTATTGAGATCAGTACTCGCTATATTATATTTCATGCAGTTAGCCTTTGCTGAGGACTACACTGTGCTACAGCCAAAGTCAAGCCTTTACATAGAAAGCTTGGGTCATGCACGAATTAAGCGCGGTGAGCTCCGGCTACAATTATCCTTCCCAATGGAGGGGACATTTGATGATCAAAGAATTATCAACAACACGTGGAACAAGATCCAGGACATGTGTCAGCAAACAAAGGATCTCACTCAAATCACTCACTGTGTGTGCTGTTCAAGCATATGTCCTTAGGAAGAACCCATCTCCTAGAAGCTACTGATGAAATCGTCAAAACGGTCAAACGCAAGGACAGGCCAAGAAGAGGTGTCTTAGGAAATTTACTAACTAGCATCTTCGGAGTGAATGACGAAGTATATGCAGATTTGGAAACACTGCAGCATAATCATCAAGGACTGCTACATTCATACAATCAGCAAACGCTATTGATCAATACGAAAATAAATCAATCAGCAAGCATCACTAGGGAAAATTTAAGACAGTTCGACTCCAGGCTATCACAAGTCATCGCCTCAATAAACGAGATGAAGACCTGGTATTCTCAGGCAGACCACAATAGAATTAGTGTCGAGGTCATATCCACGTACATAAGCGCCGAGGAATACTACACAGAATTACAGGACAAATATGAAAAGTGGCTTAAAGCTATTCATCAGCATGGACATCTATTGCATTTCATTACTTCACGTCATATCAACGAAATAGCGCAAAACACTTCAAACTTATTAGGACCCAACCTTTTTGTTCACCACAAATACACTTAGACATAGCCGCAGTAAATAATACAATAGTGCTGCATGGGTATCTAAATATAGTAGAAAGTAATGTTTATGATTTGATACACGTCACGCCAATACCAAGGAAGACTAGCAATAACTCCTATACAGCTATAAACTTAGAAGTTTCAACTCTTGCGGTCGATTAAAATCAGCAGTTGTACTTCACTCTAGAAGAACAACAAAGGAAGTCATGCTCTATTGTAAACAAAAATATCTATCTTTGCACACCCACTATTGTGTACAACATAGAAGATAGCCCATCCTGCATTGTCGATATAATTTACGATCGCTACGAAAAAACAAAATGCCAGACGAAGAAGTTTCATCTATTTGGTACCTCTTGGAAGGAATTTACAACAAAGAATAGCTGGCTATACATCACAATGAGCCCGAAGATCGTGGCAGTCATTTGTAAGGGAAAAAGGGTCGATTTACAACTCAACGATACTGGGATCATACATCTCAATAATCAATGCTATCTACAAACAAAGGAGCTAGTCTTAAAGGCCACTATGGAGCAATCAATAGAAGTTGTTGTCAGTCATGTGAGAGAAGTACCTCCCACAATTGCTGATATTCACTACAATGAGCCACCATTAATTTTAAAGGAAGGAGCCTTAATTCGAGCTGACGAACAGCTATTAGAATACACCCAACCTCCTGAGCTACCACACATCAAGAGCCTGAGGAGGGATGTCGCCATTTACTCAGCCACATCAGCTTCGGGAATACTACTTAAACTTGGACTAGGAATACTGGCATTCAAATATCGCTTGAGCATCATAAGGATTTTCAAGTCACGGCAGAAAAGCGAACAGGAGCCACATGAAGAAGGTCATTCCACTACCCAGATTGGACAACATTTTGACCGAGTTTTAGCTTCCGCCGCCCCCCAGCATGTTCACACGTGAACAATTATATTTTTTATCGTCATAATCATAATCCTTAAAACACTTTAACATATTTATATTTTTTCGTTTAGCTAGTTCAATAAAAAACGGAGTGTTAATTTAATACTACACGATCTCTAAGATACAATCTCTCTTCAAGGCGGCATACACTTACCATAATAGAATTAACTTAAGATTGATTCTGGTAAATATTCATTCTGCTAAGCAAGAGAATTGTACACAACCATTAACATAGTTTGTGATTCCAAGGTCTATCAAAGAACTCTTCGCCGAGAAGGGATATTAAGGCTCAAGTCAGCATGCAGCATACGTCAAAGGGAAATTACGATCAACTCCCACAAGGCATACTCATCAGAACATAACTCCTCCTTTGTGCCTTCTTTCAATCTAAATGAGACTTACTTGAATACATCACGACATGACGATCAGATTAATTACATCAATAACACGGATATTGCCAGACTGAAGAAGAACATCAATTACATCAAGAGTCGAGAAGCATTTCCCAGGACAATCAGCGCTCATGATATTCATCATTACACCATTGCGAACCTGGCATTAATAAATGCAATCGCTGGCATTATTATCTGGTCCATCTTAAATTTCAAGACAAGATGTTCGTGTTGTAAACTTAAGCCCACCAATGAGACCAACCCAAACGAATTGGGTGACTTCAATATATCCCTCTAAATAAACTACATTGAGAACTACAAGTCCTCAAGAGGGGGAGGATGTTTAAGCCAGCTAATTAACTTACCTTGCATTCCATATAAAAGCAAGCCTCTGAATTTCATTTAACTAGATAACGTCTATGCATCTTATTTTGCTTGCATTCCTTAAGAATGCAAGCTTCTCAAATTTAACTTCAAGTAGAAAATATCTTCTGCCGGTTCCCATGAAAATGTGAACATTTCTTATCGCGGTCTCAAATATCCGTGCATGAATGAGAGTCATGAGAGTCATGAGAATATTCACATTTTTTCGTGTGAACAGGGATATGAAATTCTAGAGTTTTAATATTTTTCTCACTAGATTTAAGGTAGAAAATTTGTTAATTTTGCATATTTTTATTATAAATTGCGAATTTTAAATAAATGTTTTTAAGTCTTTGACGAACAATTGAGTGGTATTTTTCTCAACCATAATAATTTTTCTTTTTTTCTAAACTTTATTTTTGCACAGAACTCTTTTTTTATTTATTTAAATTATTCGTTCTCAGTAAGCTTGATTTTAATCGAATTCCATAAATATCTTTTTTTTTTACTTTATTTTGCACAGAATCCTTTTATTTTTATTTTAATAAAAATATTCAAAAACCTTGATTTTAATCAAATCCTATTTTTTTTTCTTTTTTTTTCCTCTTTAGATTTATTTTCGCACAGAATCCTTTTTTCCCTTATTTTAATAATTCATTGATTAAGCATGATTTTAGTCAAATTTTATAATTTTTCTTTTTTCCTAAACTTTATTTTTGCACAGATTCTTTTTTTATTTATTTAAGTAATTCTTTCTCAATAAGCTTGATTTTAATAAAATTCTATAATTTTCTTTATATTTAACTTTATTTTGCACAGAATACTTTTATTTTTATTTTAACCAAAATAGTCAAAAAGCTAAATTTTAATCAAATTTTATTTTTATTTCCTCTTTAGCTTTGTTTCCGCACAGAAGGCTTTTTTCCTTTATTTTAATAATTCATTGATTAAACATGATTTTAATTAAATTATCTGTTTTTTTTTATACTTTTTTGCACAGAATTCTTTTTTTATTTATTTAAATAATTCGTTCCCAAAAAGCTTGATTTTAATCAAATTCCAAAAATATGTTTTTTTTAAACTTTATTTTGCACAGAATCCTTTTATTTTTATTTTAACAAAAATAGTAAAAAAGCTTGATGTTTAAGCCAGCTAATTAACTTACCTTGCATTCCATATAAAAGAAAGCCTCTGAATTTCATTTAACTAGATAACATCTATGCATCTTATTTTGCTTGCATTCCTTAAGAATGTAAGCTTCTCAAATTTAACTTCAAGTAGAAAATATCTTCTGCCGGTTCCCATGAAAATGTGAGCATTTCTTATCGCGGTTTCAAATATCCGTGCATGAATGAGAGTCTCGTCATGAGAATATTCACATTTTTTCGTGTGAACAGGCATATGAAATTCTAGAGTTTTAATATTTTTCTCACTAGATTTAAGGTAGAAAATTTGTTAACTTTGCATATTTTTATTATAAATTGCGAATTTTAAATAAATGTTTTTAAGTCTTTGACGAACAATTGAGTGGTATTTTTCTCAACCAACATTGGCGACCGTGACAGGACTCTAGTTGAATGTTTCAACAGTTCCTGACTATACATCAGCCATCAAATCAAGTCATAATTTAAATTCTTTAATATAGGTACTTAAGATGGCTACATTTGCAGAACTTTCTAAAAACCAGAAGGCCGTTGGAGATGAGCTGCAGAAAGCTTATACTAACTACAAGAAGGAGCCTAAGGATAGGAAGAGTCTGGATAAGCTGCAGTCCCGATTAGAAACAATCTTTAAAGTATGGGAACAGTTCCACAGCCGGCACTTACAACTGATGGATGCTATTGAAGGCAACGAAGATCATCCCTACCTGGTAAATGACTACTTCAACAAAATAAAGTCCATATTCGAAGACTACATAAAAAGGCTTCAAGACGATATTAAAGGCATTCAATGTACTCAAGGGGGACCCAGCCAAATTGATCCAAAGGAAAACCAGGAAACTCGATCAGAGGGCTCCACCTTCCAAGTTAAAGATTCAGAACTCTCCAAGAGGATTTGCTTGCAAGAGGCAACAATTTCTGATCTAGAAATGCTTCTTGCAAGCATTGACTTTGAGAAGAATATTCAACACTCAAGGGCCTACTACCAGCATAAAATGAGGACAATCAATGAATATTGGACCAACATCGCCTCTTTAGACAGACAATTATTAGTAGAGGCTAGCGAGACGGCCTACAATAGGAATTTGATTAGGAAGGCAGAAGATCATTGCCATAACGTAGGCATGTTTCTACAAGAGAAGATAGACGAGTATGGCAACACCCTGGTGACCCCGACAAACAATGTAAAGCTGCCAAAAATCACACTTCCAATATTTGATGGAAACCAAATCAGATGCAAACAGTTTATGGATTTGTTTACTCAACTCATCCACAATCACCCACTTGGTTCAGCAGATATGATGTATTATTTGAAGGCCAACCTAACAGGTAAACCAAATCGTTTAATCAGACATCTTCAAGCCACAGAAGAAAATTATGCCACAGCGTGGCAGATTTTAGTGGCCAGATACGACAATCAGAGAAAAATAATAACGACTCTACTTAATGACCTTCTTACTCAGCCGAACCTAACAGTGGAATCAAGCTATGGAATAAGAAAACTCCATGATACCAGCAAAGAGTGTCTGTTAGCGCTTAGCAACATAAGTATAAACACAGATACCTGGGGTCCAATTCTATTACATCTATTACTGCAGAAATTGCACAAGGAATCTCGAAGATTGTATGAGCAATCGCTCCAAAATCCGCGAGACATCCCAACAATGAGCGAATTCTTTAAGTTTCTGGAATCAAGGTTCCAAATGTTGGAGGCAGTTCCCTTTAAGGAAGATAGAAAGAAGTCTACCATCTTCACGGCATCTGCTCAATCACTTCAGTGTCCAATTTGCAAGGCTGACCATCCCATATACAACTGTAAAAAATTCCTCCTGATGTCTACAGAAGGTCGGAATCAGTCTATTAAGCAGCAGCTACTATGTCGAAATTGTCTTAAGGCTAGCCATAGTACCAAGGATTGTCATTCGCGTGGCTGTACGAAATGCAATGGACGCCACAACACGTTGATTCATGATGATAGCATACAAAAACAGTACACTCGCAATACTTCACCACATAGAAGAGCCAAAGGGGCTAACCAGTCTTCAACTCAAACAACACATGGAACACCCTACACGCCACAGTCATCATCAAATCAAAATCAGTTTAGTGCAAGCCTTAACGCATCTTCAAGGTCTTGTGTTCTACATGAAGGGTCGGATAAACGAACTAGAGTGGCAACCCTAAAAACAGCTAATGGTGAGTTGAAACGAGCTGTTCACAACTTATGTCCATTGCCAATAGAAAAATCAGCTACCAGTCTTCACAAGGTCACCGAAAACCAAACAGAGGTATCTTCACCTTTATTATCAACTGAATCCACAGACAAACCTGCATCTCTATTATCAACTCAATCCATAATTAAGGATCCCTATAGCTCTCAGGAAAGCTGCAATAACCACGTTAAACCACCATTCAAGTTACCGAAAACTAAGCCATCGTGACATCCAAATAAGGGAAAATTCTTACCTATACGACAGTGGGGAAGACCTTCTTCCTTGATATCTCAAACGCACGATATCAAGACCTGCCATGACTCAGCTTCTAATAAATATGAAGAACGAATCGAAGCCCCAAGACCCAAACGACAAAAGGGATCAGGAGCCTCAGGACTCAGCATGACTTTGGCATTACTCTTGTTAACGTCCTTAATTATCCCACTGAGGGCGCACCCACAAGAACTTGTTGAAGTGACAGAATTTACCAATCATCCAGGTGTATTCTTCGAAGCATTAGGCAAGCTTAATTAGTAACCGACGAATGGAACCTCATAGTGTTTTACGATCTAAAAAATTACTGGAAAGAATTGCACAATTTACAGCAAACAATGCACAAACTGGAAGAATTGTGTCACAGAAAACTAGTTCATGGCCTATGATCAGATCCTCCAACATAACAATGAGCTCCTCGTATCAACAACTAACCAAAGACCGAACCGAACAATAAAAAGATCACCTTTGGACATTGTGGGCACCATCGCCAACAAGCTATTTGGCGTGCTTGACCAGGAATTCGCCACAAAGCTTGAGGCTATTATCAATAATGTGAGAGACAATGAAGATCACTTATTGGCACTGGCACGGAATCAAACATCAGTTATAGATTCAACTCTGAATATCATTAAAAGGGACGAAGATCACATTAACAAACAACTAGGAGTATTCGAAAGGTGCCGGAATAAATTACTGGAAACCCAACAAATAACAAGCGAAATCATAAGCGAAGGAAGGATCTTACAAGCCTTCAACGCCCTAGCTATTCATGCTCATTTGATAGTAACCAATTATCATAAAACGCAAACAGCTCTTATTGACGCACTAACGAATACACATAACGAGAAACTCAACTCACTCATTCTAACACCAAATCAATTGAAGCAAGAATTGCACAACATTTTGAAAAACTTACCTCCCAACACTATAGTACCTCAGCAGTATGACTAGAGCAAACTACTACAGCTCTACCATCTCATGACTGTTAAAGGAAGAGTGACCATGACGAATGTTGTGTTCAGCATACAGCTCCCTCTTCTAAACAGCGAAGATTACGAAATTTACCACATTGTTCCCGTTCCAACGTTGCAAGCAAGCACATATATATCAGTGCATCCTGAAAGTGAATATCTTGTTGTAAGTCTCCACAAGGACAGTTACTATTCATTAACTGATGAAGACTTATCAAGCTGCATTACGTTAGATAACTCTCAATACCTTTGCCACCAAAAACAGGCAATATTCAATAAAGATTCAGTAATGTACCAGTTCGAAATATCGTTTTTTAACAAGGGAGGACAGTTGTCAGACACTTGTCGAACAATAAGGACAAAGGCATCTCCTTGGTGGCTACGATTACATAATCCAAATCATTGGCTGTATTCCTTGCCAACTGAAACAACCATTAACATAGTTTGTGATTCCAAGGTCTATCAAAGAACTCTTCGCCGAGAAGGGATATTAAGGCTCAAGTCAGCTTGCAGCATACGTCAAAAGGAAATTACGATCAACTCCCACAAGGCATACTCATCAGAACATAACTCCTCCTTTGTGCCTTCTTTCAATCTAAATGAGACTTACTTGAATACATCACGACATGACGATCAGATTAATTACATCAATAACACGGATATTGCCAGACTGAAGAAGAACATCAATTACATCAAGAGTCGAGAAGCAGTTCCCAGGACAATCAGCGCTCATGATATTCATCATTACACCGTTGCGAACCTGGCATTAATAAATGCAATCGCTGGCATTATTATCTGGTCCATCTTAAATTTCAAGACAAGATGTTCGTGTTGTAAACTTAAGCCCACCAATGAGACCAACCCAAACGAATTGGGTGACTTCAATATATCCCTCTAAATAAACTACATTGAGAACTACAAGTCCTCAAGAGGGGGAGGATGTTTAAGCCAGCTAACTAACTTACCTTGCATTCCATATAAAAGCAAGCCTCTGAATTTCATTTAACTAGATAACGTCTATGCATCTTATTTTGCTTGCATTCCTTAAGAATGCAAGCTTCTCAAATTTAACTTTAAGTAGAAAATATCTTCTGCCGGTTCCCATGAAAATGTGAACATTTCTTATCGCGGTCTCAAATATCCGTGCATGAATGAGAGTCTCGTCATGAGAATATTCACATTTTTTCGTGTGAACAGGCATATGGAATTCTAGAGTTTTAATATTTTTCTCACTAGATTTAAGGTAGAAAATTTGTTAACTTTGCATATTTTTATTATAAATTGCGAATTTTAAATAAATGTTTTTAAGTCTTTGACGTACAATTGAGTGGTATTTTTCTCAACCAAC
Source organism: Dioctria linearis (assembly GCA_963930735.1). Lineage (NCBI taxonomy): Eukaryota > Metazoa > Arthropoda > Insecta > Diptera > Asilidae > Dioctria > Dioctria linearis. The sequence continues at coordinate 139,768,165 of OZ005741.1, forward strand.
ACTTGATTTTAATAAAATTCTATTTGTTTTTTTCTTTAGCTTTATACTCGCACAGAATCCTTTTTCCTTTATGTTCATTGATTAAGCGTGATTTTAATCAACTTTTATAATTTTTCTTTTTTTCTAAACTTTATTTTTGCACAGAACTCTTCTTTTATTTATTTAAATTATTCGTTCTCAGTAAGCTTGATTTTAAACGAATTCCATAAATATCTTCTTTTTTACTTTATTTTGCACAGAATCCTCTTATTTTTATTTTAATACAAATACTCAAAAATCTTGATTTGAATAAAATCCTATTTTTTTCTTTTTTTTCCTCTTTAGATTTATTTTCGCACAGAATCCTTTTTTCCCTTATTTTAATAATTCATTGATTAAGCATGATTTTAGTCAAATTTTATAATTTTTCTTTTTTCTTAACTTAATTTTTGCACAGAATTCTTTTTTTATTCATTCAAATAATTCGTTCTCAATAAGCTCGATTTTAATCAAATCCCATAAATATCTATTTTTTAAATTTAATTTGGACAGAATCCTTTTATTTTTATTTTAATTTAAATTATCAAAAACCTTGACTTTAATCAAATTCTATATTTTTTTCTGTTTTTTTCTTCTTTAGCTTAAGAGATTTATTAATAATTCACTCTTAATAAGCTTTATTTTAAACAAATTTAAAAATTTCATGCAGAATTCATTGTTTCTTTATTATAGTCATTCTATAATATTTAGGCGGAATTCTTTCTAATCATTTGTTAAATTATTTCGCAATTTTGATAACAACAATTTTTCTGTTTTTTTGACTTTATTTTATGACAGAATACTTTTTTTTATTTTAATAATTCATTTTCAATAAGCTCGATTTTAATCAAAGTCTATAAGCTTATTTTTTTCTGAAACTTTATTTTGGCACAGAATTTTTCTTTTCTTTATTTTAAAAATTCATTCTAAATAAGGTTGACTTTAACCAAATTCTATAGTTATTCAAGTTTTTCCTTTAACGTTGTTTTTGTATTGAATTCCATTTTTCTGTTCCGTCGCGGAACAATATCTTAAATATAAATTAAAACACTCACTATAAATTCTATATTTCTTTCTGTTTTTATCTTCGTTAGCTTTATTTTTGCACGGAACCATTTTTCCTTTATTTTAATAATTTATTGATTAAGAATGATTTTAATCAAATTTTATAATTTTTCCTTTTATTTAACTTTATTTTGCACAGAATCCACTTATTTTTATTTTAGCAAAAATAGTTAAAAAGCTTGATTTTAATCAAATTCTCTATTTATTTCCTCTTTAGCTTTGTTTCTGCTCGGAATCCTTGTTCTTTTATTTTAATAATTCATTGATTAAGAATGATTTTAATCAAATTTTATAATTTTTCCTTTTATTTAACTTTTTGTTGCACAGAATCCTTTTATTTTTATTTTAACAAAAATAGTCAAAAATCTTGATTTTAATCAAATTCTATTTTTTTCCTCTTTAGCTTTATTTTCGGACAGAATCCTTTTTCCTTTATTTTAATAATTCATTGATTAAGCGTGATTTTAATCAAATTTTATAATTTTTCTTTTTTTCTAAACTATATTTTTGCACAGAATTCTTTTTTTATTTATTTAAAGTATTCGTTCTCAGTAAGCTTGATTTTAATCGACTTCCATAAATATCTTTATTTTTAACTTTATTTTGCACAGAATCCTTTTATTTTTATTTTAATAAAAATTCTCAAAAAGCTTGATTTTAATAAAATTCTATAATTTTCTTTATATTTAACTTTATTTTGCACAGAATCCTTTTATTTTTATTAAAATTCTCAAAAAGCTCGATTTTAATCAAATTCTAATTTTTTTTCTGTTTTTATCTTCTTTTCCTGTATTTTAATAATTCATTGATTAAGAATGATTTTAATCAAATATTATAATTTTTCCTTTTATTTAACTTTATTTTGCACAGAATACTTTTATTTTTATTTTAACAAAATTAGTCAAAAAGCTTAATTTTAATCACATTTTATTTTTATTTCCTCTTTAGCTTTGTTTTCGCACAGAAGCCTTTTTCCTTTATTTTAATAATTCCTTGATTAAGCATGATTTTAATTAAACTATATAATTTTTCTGTTTTTTTATACTTTTTTGTACAGAATTATTTTTTTATTTATTTTAATAATTCGTTCCCAATAAGCTTGATTTTAATCAAATTCCATAAATATGTTTTTTTTAGCTTTATTTCGCACAGAATCCTATTATTTTTATTTTTATTAATATTCTCAAAAAGCCCGATTTTAATCAAGTTCTATATTTTTTCTGTTTTTGTCTTCTTTAGCTTTATTTTTGCTCGTAATCCTTTTCCCTTTATTTTAATAATTCATTGATTAAGAATGATTTTAATCAAATTTTATAATTTTTCCTTTTATTTAACTTTATTTTGCACAGAATCCTTTTATTTTTAACAAAAATATTTAAAAAGCTTGATTTTTATCAAATTCTATTTTTATTTCCTCTTTAGCTTTATTTTCGCACAGAATTCTTTTTCCGTTATTTTAATAATTCATTGATTAAGAGTGATTTTAATCAAATTTTATAATTATTCTTTTATTCTAAACTTTATTTTCGCAGAGAATTCTTTTTTTATATATTTAAATAATTCGTTCTCAATAATCTTGATTTTAATCAAATTCCATAAATATCTTTTTATTGCACAGAATCCTTTTATTTTTATTAAAATTCTCAAAAAGCTTTTTTTATCTTCTTTAGCTTTGTTTCTGCTCGGAATCTTTGTTCCTTTATTTTAATAATTCATTGATTAAGAATGATTTTAATCAAATTTTATAATTTTACCTTTTATTTAACTTTATTTTGCACAGAATCCTTTTATTTTTATTTTAACAAAAATAGTCAAAAATCTTGATTTTAATCAAATTCTATTTTTTTCCTCTTTAGCTTTATTTTCGGACAGAATCCTTTTTCTTTATTTTAATAATTCCTTGATTAAGCGTGATTTTAATCAAATTTTATAATTTTTCTTTTTTTCTAAACTATATTTTTGCACAGACTTCTTTTTTTATTTATTTAAATTATTCGTTCTCAGTAAGCTTGATTTTAATCGAATTCCATAAATATCTTTTTTTTAACTCTATTTTGCACAGAATCCTTTTATTTTTATTTTAGTAAAAATTCTCAAAAAGCTTGATTTTAATCAATTTTTCTTTCTTTTTTTTCCTCTTTAGATTTATTTTCGCATCGAATCCTCTTTCCCTTATTTTAATGATTCATTGATTAAGCATGATTTTAATCAATTTCTATAATTTTTCTTTTCTTATAAACTTTATTTTTGCACAGAATTCTTTTTTTATTTATTCAAATAATTCCTTCTCAATAAGCACGATTTTAATCAAATCCCATAAATATCTATTTTTTATATTTAATTTGGACAGAATCCTTTTATTTTTATTTTAATTAAAATTATCAAAAACCTTGACTTTAATCAAATTCTATATTTTTTTCTGTTTTCTTCTTCTTTAGCTTATGAGATTTATTTAATAATTCACACTTAATAAGCTTTATTTTAAACAAATTTAAAAATTTCATGCAGAATTCATTGTTTCTTTATTATAGTCGTTCTATAATATTTAGGCAGAATTCTTTCTAATCATTTGTAAAATTATTTCGCAATTTTGAACAATAATTCTTCTTTTTTTGTAACTTTATTTAATGACAGAATACTTTTTTTATTTTAATAATTCATTTTCAATAAGCTCGATTTGAATCAAACTCAATAAGCTTAATTTTTTTCTCAAACTTTATTTTGGCACAGAATTTTTCTTTTCTTTGTCTTAATAATCCATTCTAAATAAGGTTGACTTTAACCAAATTCTATAGTTATTCAAGTTTGTCCTTTAAAGTTGTTTTTGTATAGAATTTAATTTTTCTGTTCCGTCACGGAACAATATCTTAAATATAAATTAAAACACTCACTATAAATTCTATATTTCTTTCTGTTTTTATCCTCGTTAGCTTTATTTTTGCACGGAACCATTTTTCCTTTATTTTAATAATTCATTGATTAAGAATGATTTTAATCAAATATTATAATTTTTCCTTTTATTTAACTTTATTTTACGCAGAATACTTTTATTTTTATTTTAACAAAAATAGTCAAAAAGCTTAATTTTAATCAAATTTTATTTTTATTTCCTCTTTAGCTTTGTTTTCGCACAGAAGCCTTTTTCCTTTATTTTAATAATTCGTTGATTAAGCACGATTTTAATTAAATTATATAATTTTTCTGTTTTTTTATACTTTTTTGCACAGAATTCTTTTTTTATTTATTTAAATAATTCGTTCCCAATAAGCTTGATTTTAAACAAATTCCATAAATATGTTTTTTTTTAACTTTATTTTGCACAGGATCCTTTTATTTTTATTTTTATTAAAATTCTCAAAAAGCCAGATTTTAATCAAATCCTATTTTTTTCTTTTTTTTCCACTTTAGATTTATTTTCGCACAGAATCCTTTTTTCCCTCATTTTAATAATTCATTGATTAAGCATGATTTTAGTCAAATTTTATAATTTTTCTTTTTTTCTAAACTTTATTTTTGCACAGAATTCTTTTTTTATTTATTTAAAGAATTCTTTCACAATAAGCTTGATTTTAATAAAATTCTATAATTTTCTTTATATCTAACTTTATTTTGCACAGAATCCTTTTATTTTTATTTTTATTAAAATTCTCAAAAAGCTCGATTTTAATCAAATTAAATTTTTTTTCTTCTGTTTTTATCTTCTTTTCCTGTATTTTAATAATTCATTGATTAAGAATGATTTTAATCAAATATTATAATTTTTCCTTTTATTTAACTTTATTTTGCACAGAATGCATTTATTTTTATTTTAACAAAAATAGTTAAAAAGTTTGATTTTAATCAAATTCTATTTTTATTTCTTTTTTTTTCCTCTTTAGATTTAATTTCGCACAGAATCCTTTTTTCCCTTATTTTAATAATTCATTGATTAAGCATGATTTTAGTCAAATTTTATAATTTTTCTTTTTTTCTAAACTTTATTTTTGCACAGAATTCTTTTTTTATTTATTTAAAGAATTCTTTCACAATAAGCTTGATTTTAATAAAATTCTATAATTTTCTTTATATCTAACTTTATTTTGCACAGGATCCTTTTATTTTTATTTTTATTAAAATTCTCAAAACGCTCGATTTTAATCAAATTAATTTTTTTTTCTGTTTTTATCTTCTTTTCCTGTTTTTTAATAATTCATTGATTAAGAATGATTTTAATCAAATATTATAATTTTTCCTTTTATTTAACTTTATTTTGCACAGAATGCATTTATTTTTATTTTAACAAAAATAGTTAAAAAGCTTGATTTTAATCAAATTCTATTTCTATTTCTTTTTTTTCCTCTTTAGATTTAATTTCGCACAGAATCCTTTTTTCCCTTATTTTAATAATTCATTTATTAAGCATGATTTTAGTCAAATTTTATAATTTTTCTTTTTTTCTAAACTTTATTTTTGCACAGAATTCTTTTTTTATTTATTTAAAGAATTCTTTCAAATAAGCTTGATTTTAATAAAATTCTATAATTTTCTTTATATCTAACTTTATTTTGCACAGAATCCTTTTATTTTTATTTTTATTAAAATTCTCAAAAAGCTCGATTTTAATCAAATTAAATTTTTTTTTCTGTTTTTATCTTCTTTTCCTGTATTTTAATAATTCATTGATTAAGAATGATTTTAATCAAATATTATAATTTTTCCTTTTATTTAACTTTATTTTGCACAGAATACTTTTATTTTTATTTTAACAAAAATAGTTAAAAAGTTTGATTTTAATCAAATTCTATTTTTATTTCTTTTTTTTTCCTCTTTAGATTTAATTTCGCACAGAATCCTTTTTTCCCTTATTTTAATAATTCATTGATTAAGCATGATTTTAGTCAAATTTTATAATTTTTCTTTTTTTCTAAACTTTATTTTTGCACAGAATTCTTTTTTTATTTATTTAAAGAATTCTTTCACAATAAGCTTGATTTTAATAAAATTCTATAATTTTCTTTATATCTAACTTTATTTTGCACAGGATCCTTTTATTTTTATTTTTATTAAAATTCTCAAAAAGCTCGATTTTAATCAAATTAATTTTTTTTTCTGTTTTTATCTTCTTTTCCTGTTTTTTAATAATTCATTGATTAAGAATGATTTTAATCAAATATTATAATTTTTCCTTTTATTTAACTTTATTTTGCACAGAATGCATTTATTTTTATTTTAACAAAAATAGTTAAAAAGCTTGATTTTAATCAAATTCTATTTCTATTTCTTTTTTTTCCTCTTTAGATTTAATTTCGCACAGAATCCTTTTTTCCCTTATTTTAATAATTCATTTATTAAGCATGATTTTAGTCAAATTTTATAATTTTTCTTTTTTTCTAAACTTTATTTTTGCACAGAATTCTTTTTTTATTTATTTAAAGAATTCTTTCAAATAAGCTTGATTTTAATAAAATTCTATAATTTTCTTTATATCTAACTTTATTTTGCACAGAATCCTTTTATTTTTATTTTTATTAAAATTCTCAAAAAGCTCGATTTTAATCAAATTAAATTTTTTTTTCTGTTTTTATCTTCTTTTCCTGTATTTTAATAATTCATTGATTAAGAATGATTTTAATCAAATATTATAATTTTTCCTTTTATTTAACTTTATTTTGCACAGAATACTTTTATTTTTATTTTAACAAAAATAGTCAAAAAGCTTAATTTAATCAAATTTTATTTTTATTTCCTCTTTAGCTTTGTTTTCGCACAGAAGCCTTTTTCATTTATTTTAATAATTCATTGATTCAGCATGATTTTAATTAAATTATTTAATTTTTCTGTTTTTTTATACTTTTTTGCACAGAATTCTTTTTTTATTTATTTAAATAATTCGTTCCCAATAAGCTTGATTTTAATCAAATTCCATAAATATGTTTTTTTTAACTTTATTTTGCACAGAATCCTTTTATTTTTATTTTAACAAAAATAGTTAAAAAGCTTGATTTTAATCAAATTCTATTTTTATTTCCTCTTTAGCTTTATTTTCGCACAAAATGCTTTTACCCTTATTTTAAAAATTCATTGATTAAGCGTGATTTTAATCAAATTTTATAATTTTTCTTTTTTTCTAAACTTTATTTTCGCAGAGAATTCTTTTTTTTTTTATTTAAATAATTCGTTCTCAATAATCTTGATTTTAATCAAATTCCATAAATATCTTTTTATTGCGCAGAATCATTTTATTTTTATTAAAATTCTCAAAAGGCTTTTTTTATCTTCTTTAGCTTTGTTTCTGCTAGGAATCTTTGTTCCTTTATTTTAATAATTCATTGATTAAGAATGATTTTAATCACATTTTATAATTTTTCCTTTTATTTAACTTTATTTTGCACAGAATCCTTTTATTTTTATTTTAACAAAAATTGTCAAAAAGCTTGATTTTAATCAAATTCTATTTTTTTTCCTCTTTAGCTTTATTTTCGGACAGAATCCTTTTTCCTTTATTTTAATAATTCATTGATTAAGCGTGATTTTAATCAAATTTTATAATTTTTCTTTTTTTCTAAACTTTATTTTTGCACAGAATTCTTTTTTTATTTATTTAAATTATTCGTTCTCAGTAAGCTTGATTTTTATCGAATTCCATAAATATCTTTTTTTTAACTTTATTTTGCACAGAATCCTTTTATTTTTATTTTAATAAAAATTCTCATAAAGCTTGATTTTATTCAATTTTTTTTTCTTTTTTTTTCCTCTTTAGATTTATTTTCGCATCGAATCCTTTTTCCCTTATTTTAATAATTCATTGATTAAGCATGATTTTAATCAATTTCTATAATTTTTCTATTCTTCTAAACTTTATTTTTGCACAGAATTCTTTTATTATTTATTCAAATAATTCGTTCTCAATTAGCTCGATTTTAATCAAATCCCATAAATATCTATTTTTAAATTTAATTTGGACAGAATCCTTTTATTTTTATTTTTGTTAAAATTATCAAAAACCTTGACTTTAAACAAATTCCATATTTTTTTCTGTTTTTTTCTTCTTTAGCTTAAGAGATTTATTTAATAATTCACTCCTAATAAGCTTTATGTTAAACAAATTTAAAAATTTCATGCAGAATTCATTGTTTCTTTATTATAATCATTCTATAATATTTAGGCAGAATTCTTTCTAATCATTTGTAAAATTATTTCCCAATTTTGATAACAACAGTTTTTCTGTTTTTTTTTTAACTTTATTTTATGACAGAATACGTTTTTTTATTTTAATAATTCAGTTTCAATAAGCTCGATTTTAATCAAAGTCTATAAGCTTATTTTTTTTCTGAAACTTTATTTTGGCACAGAATTTTTCTTTTCTTTATTTTAATAATTCATTCTAAATAAGGTTGACTTTAACCAAATTCTATAGTTATTCAAGTTTTTCCTTTAACGTTGTTTTTGTATAGAATTCCATTTTTCTGTCCCGTCGCGGAACAATATCTTAAATATAAATTAAAACATTCACTATAAATTCTATATTTGTTTCTGTTTTTATCTTCGTTAGCTTTATTCTTGCACGGAATCATTTTTCCTTTATTTTAATAATTCATTGATTAAGAATGATTTTAATCAAATTTTATAATTTTTCCTTTTATTTAACTTTATTTTGCACAGAATCCTTTTATTTTTATTTTAACAAAAATAGTAAAAAAGCTTGATTTTAATCAAATTCTATTTTTTTTCTTCTTTAGCTTTATTTTCGCACAGAATCCTTTTACCTTTATATAAATAATTCATTGATTAAGCGTGATTTTAATCAAATTTTATAATTATTCTTTTTTTCTAAACTTTATTTTCGCAGAGAATTCTTGTTTTATATATTTAAATAATTCGTTCTCAATAATCTTGATTTTAATCAAATTCCATAAATATCTTTTTATTGCACAGAATCCTTTTATTTTTATTAAAATTCTCAAAAAGCTTTTTTTATCTTCTTTAGCTTTGTTTCTGCTCGGAATCCTTTTTCCTTTATTTTAATAATCCATTGATTAAGAATGATTTTAATCAAATTTTATAATTTTTCCTTTCATTTAACTTTATTTTGCACATAATCCTTTTATTTTTATTTTAACAAAAATAGTCAAAAATCTTGATTTTAATCAAATTCTATTTTTTTTCCTCTTTAGCTTTATTTTCGGACAGAATCCGTTTTCCTTTATTTTAATAATTCATTGATTAAGCGTGATTTTAATCAAATTTTATAATTTTTCTTTTTTTCTAAACTTTATTTTTGCACAGAATTTTTTTTTTTTTTGTTAAATTATTCGTTCTCAGTAAGCTAGATTTTAATCGAATTCCATAAATATCATTTTTTTTAACTTTATTTTGTACAGAGTCCTTTTATTTTTATTTTAATAAAAATTCTCATAAAGCTTGATTTTAATCAATTTTTTTTCTTTTTTTTTCCTCTTTAGATTTATTTTGGCATCGAATCTATAATTTTCCTTTTCTTCTAAACTTTATTTTTGCACAGAATTCTTTTTTTAATTATTCAAATAATTCGTTCTCCATAAGCTCGATTTTAATCAAATCCCATAAATATCTATTTTTTAAATTTAATTTGGACAGAATCCTTTTATTTTTATTTTAATTAAAATTATCAAAAACCTTGACTTTAATCAAATTCTATATTTTTTTCTGTTTTCTTCTTCTTTAGTTTAAGAGATTTATTTAATAATTCACACTTAATAAGCTTTATTTAAACAAATTTAAAAATTTCACGCAGAATTCATTGTTTCTTTATTATAATCATTCTATAATATTTAGGCAGAATTCTTTCTAATCATTTGTAAAATTATTTCGCAATTTTGATAACAACAATTTTTCTGTTTTTTTAACTTTATTTTATGACAGAATACGTTTTTTTATTTTAATAATTCATTTTCAATAAGCTCGATTTTAATCAAAGTCTACAAGCTTATTTTTTTTCTGAAACTTTATTTTGGCACAGAATTTTTCTTTTCTTTATTTTAATAATTCATTCTTAATAAGGTTGACTTTAACCAAATTCGATAGTTATTCAAGTTTTTCCTTTAACGTTGTTTTTGTATAGAATTCCATTTTTCTGTTCCGTCGCGGAACAATATCTTAAATATAAATTAAAACAATCACTATAAATTCTATATTTCTTTCTGTTTTAATCTTCTTTAGCTTTATTTTTGCACGGAACCATTTTTCCTTTATTTTAATAATTCATTGATTAAGAATGATTTTAATCAAATTTTATAATTTTTCCTTTTATTTAACTTTATTTTGCACAGAATCCATTTATTTTTATTTTAACAAAAATAGTTAAAAAGCATGATTTTAATCAAATTCTATTTTTATTTCTTTTTTTTTTCCTCTTTAGATTTAATTTCGCACAGAATCCTTTTTTCCGTTATTTTAATAATTCATTGATTAAGCATGAATTTAGTCAAATTTTATAATTTTTTTTTTCTAAACTTTATTTTTGCACAGAATTTTTTTTTTATTTATTTAAATAATTCTTTCTCAATAAGCTTGATTTTGATAAAATTCTATAATTTTCTTTATATTTAACTTTATTTTGCACAGAATCCTTTTATTTTTATTTTCATTAAAATTCTCAAAAACTCGATTTAATCAAATTATAATTTTTTTTCTGTTTTTATCTTCTTTCCTGTATTTTAATAATTCATTGATTAAGAATGATTTTAATCAAATATTATAATTTTTCCTTTTATTTAACTTTATTTTGCACAGAATACTTTTATTTTTATTTTAACAAAAATATTCAAAAAGCTTAATTTTAATCAAATTTTATTTTTATTTCCTCTTTAGCTTTGTTTTCGCACAGAAGCCTTTTTCCTTTATTTTAATAATTCATTGATTTAGCATGATTTTAATTAAATTATTTAATTTTTCTGTTTTTTTATACATTTTTGCACAGAATTCTTTTTTTATTTATTTAAATAATTCGTTCCCAATAAGCTTGATTTTAATCAAATTCCATAAATATGTTTTTTTTAACTTTATTTTGCACAGAATCCTTTTATTTTTATTTTAACAAAAATAGGAAAAAAGCTTGATTTTAATCAAATTCTATTTTTTTTTCTTCTTTAGCTTTATTTTTGCACAGAATCCTTTTTCCTTTATATTAATAATTCATTGATTAAGCATGATTTTAATCAAATTTTATAATTATTCTTTTTTTTCTAAACTTTATTTTCGCAGAGAATTCTTTTTTTATATATTTAAATAGTTCGTTCTCAATAATCTTGATTTTAATCAAATTCCATAAATATTTTTAATTGCACAGAATCCTTTTATTTTTATTAAAAATGTCAAAAGGCTTTTTTTATCTTCTTTAGCTTTGTTTCTGCTCGGAATCCTTTTTCCTTTCTTTTAATAATTCATTGATTAAGAATGATTTTAATCAAATTTTATAATTTTTCCTTTTATTTAACTTTATTTTGCACAGAATCCTTTTATTTTTATTTTAACAAAAATAGTCAAAAATCTTGATTTTAATCAAATTCTATTTTTTTCCTCCTTAGCTTTATTTTCGGACAGAATCCGTTTTCCTTTATTTTAATAATTCATTGATTAAGCGTGATTTCAATCAAATTTTATAATTTTTATTTTTTTCTAAACTTTATTTTTGCGCAGAATTCTTTTTTTATTTATTTAAATTGTTAGTTCTCAGTAAGCTTGATTTTAATCGAATTCCACAAATACCTTTTTTTTAACTTTATTTTGCACAGAATCCTTTTATTTTTATTTTAATAAAAATTCTCAAAAAGCTTGATTTTAATTAAATTTTTTTTTCTTTTTTTTTCCTCTTTAGATTTATTTTCGCATCGAATCCTTTTTCCCTTATTTTAATAATTCATTGACTAAACATAATTTTAATCAATTTCTATAATTATTCTTTTCTTCTAAACTTTATTTTTGCACAGAATTCTTTTTTTATTTATTCAAATAATTCGTTCTCAATAAGCTCGATTTTAATCAAATCCCATAAATATCTATTTTTTAAATTTAATTTGGACAGAATCCTTTTATTTTTATTTTAATTAAAATTATCAAGAACCTTGACTTTAATCAAATTCTATATTTTTTTCTGTTTTTTTCTTCTTTAGCTTAAGAGATTTATTTAATAATTCACTCTTAATAAGATTTATTTTAAACAAATTTAAAAATTTCATGCAGATTTCATTGTTTCTTTATTATAATCATTCTATAATATTTTGGCAGAATTCTTTCTAATCATTTGTAAAATTATTTCGCAATTTTGATAACAGCAATTTTTCTGTTTTTTTAACTTTATTTTATGACAGAATACTTTTTTTTATTTTAATAATTCATTTTCAATAAGCTCGATTTTAATCAAAGCCTATAAGCTTATTTTTTTTCTGAAACTTTATTTTGGCACAGAATTTTTCTTTTCTTTATTTTAATAATTCATTCTAAATAAGGTTGACTTTAACCAAATTCTATAGTTATTCAAGTTTTTCCTTTAACGTTGTTTTTGTATAGAATTCCATTTTTCTGTTCCGTCGCGGAACAATATCTTAAATATAAATTAAAACACTCACTATAAATTCAATTTTTCATTCTGTTTTCATCTTCGTTAGCTTTATTTTTGCACGGAACCATTTTTCCTTTATTTTAATAATTCATTGATTAAGAAAGATTTTAATCAAATTTTATAATTTTTCCATTTATTTAAATTTATTTTGCACAGAATCCATTTATTTTTATTTTAACAAAAATAGTTAAAAAGCTTGATTTTAATCAAATTCTATTTTTTTTCTTCCTTTGCTTTATTTTCGCACAGAATTCTTTTTCCTTTATATTAATAATTCATTGATTAAGCGTGATTTTAATCAAATTTTATAATATTTCTTTTTTTCTAAACTTTATTTTCGCACAGAATTATTTTTTTATTAATTCAAATAATTCTTTCTCAATAAGCTTGATTTTAATAAAATTCTATAATTTTCATTATAATTAACTTTATTTTGCACAGAATCCTTTTATTTTTATTAAAATTCTCAAAAAGCTCGATTTTAATCAAATTATATATTTTTTTCTGTTTTTATCTTCTTTTCCTGTATTTTAATAATTCATTGATTAAGAATGATTTTAATCAAATATTATAATTTTTCCTTTTATTTAACTTTATTTTGCACAGAATACTTTTGTTTTTATTTTAACAAAAATAGTCAAAAAGCTTAATTTTGATCAAATTTTATTTTTATTTCCTCCTTAGCTTTGTTTTCGCACAGAAGCCTTTTTCCTTTATTTTAATAATTCATTGATTAAGCATGATTTTAATTAAATTATATAATTTTTCTGTTTTTTTATACTTTTTTGCACAGAATTCTTTTTTTATTTATTTAAATAATTCTTCCCAATAAGCTTGATTTTAATCAAATTCCATAAATATGTTTTTTTTAACTTTATTTTGCACAGAATCCTCTTATTTTTATTAAAATTCTCAAAAAGCCAGATTTTAATCAAATTTTATATTTTTGCTGTTTTTGTCTTCTTTAGCTTTATTTTTGCTCGGAATCCTTTTTCCTTTATTTTAATAATTCATTGATTAAGAATGATTTTAATCAAATTTTATAATTTTTCCTTTTTTTTAACTTTATTTTGCACAGAATCCTTTTATTTTTATTTAAACAAAATTAGTTAAAAAGCTTGATTTTAATCAAATTCTATTTTTATTTCCTCTTTAGCTTTATTTTCGCACAGAAACGTTTTTCCCTTATTTTAATAATTCATTTATTAAGCGTGATTTTAATCAAATTTCATAATTTTTCTTTTTTTCTAAACTTTATTTTTGCACAGAACCCTTTTTTTATTTATTTAAATTATTCGTTCTCAGTAAGCTTGATTTTAATCGAATTCCATAAATATCTTTTTTTTTACTTTATTTTGCACAGAATCCTTTTATTTTTATTTTAATAAAAATACACAAAAACCTTGATTTTAATCAAATGCTTTTTTTTTCTTTTTTTTTCCTCTTTAGATTTATTTTCGCACAGAATCCTTTTTTCCCTTATTTTAATAATTCATTGATTAAGCATGATTTTAGTCAAATTTTATAATTTTTCTTTTTTTCTAAACTTTATTTTTGCACAGAATTCTTTTTTTATTTATTTAAATAATTCGTTCTCAATAAGCTTAATTTTAATAAAATTCTATATTTTTCTTTGTACTAACTTTATTTTGCACAGAATCCTTTTTTTTTATTTTTATTAAAATTCCCAAAAAGCTCGATTTTAATGAAATTATAAATTTTTTTCTGTTCTTATCTTCTTTTCCTGTATTTTAATAATTCATTGATTAAGAATGATTTTAATCAAATATTATAATTTTTTCTTTTATTTAACTTTATTTTGCACAGAATACTTTTGTTTTTATTTTAACAAAAATAGTCAAAAAGCTTAATTTTAATCAAATTTTATTTTTATTTCCTCCTTAGCTTTGTTTTCGCACAGAAGCCTTTTTCCTTTATTTTAATAATTCATTGATTAAGCATGATTTTAATTAAATTATATAATTTTTCTGTTTTTTATACTTTTTTGCACAGAATTCTTTTTTTATTTATTTAAATAATTCTTCCCAATAAGCTTGATTTTAATCAAATTCCATAAATACGTTTTTTTTAACTTTATTTTGAACAGAATCCTATTATTTTTATTTTTATTAAAATTCTCAAAAAGCCAGATTTTAATCAAATTCTATATTTTTGCTGTTTTTGTCTTCTTTAGCTTTATTTTTGCTCGGAATCCTTTTTCCTTTATTTTAATAATTCATTGATTAAGAATGATTTTAATCAAATTTTATAATTTTTCCTTTTTTTTAACTTTTTTTTGCACAGAATCCTTTTATTTTTATTTTAATAAAAATACTCAAAAACCTTGATTTTAATCAAATCCTATTTTTTTTTCTTTTTTTTCCTCTTTAGAATTATTTTCGCACAGAATCCTTTTTTCCCTTATTTTAATAATTCATTGATTAAGCATGATTTAAGTCAAATTTTATAATTTTTATTTTTTTCTAAACTTTATTTTTGCACAGAATTCTTTTTTTATTTATTTAAATAATTCGTTCTCAATAAGTTTGATTTTAATAAAATTCTATAATTTTCTGTATATTTAACTTTATTTTGCACAGAATCTTTTATTTTTATTTTTATTAAAATTCTCAAAAAGGCCGATTTTAATCAAATTCTATACTTTTTCTGTTTTTGTCTCCTTTAGCTTTATTTTTGCTCGGAATCCTTTTTCCTTTATTTTAATAATTCATTGATTAAGAATGATTTTAATCAAATTTTATAATTTTTCCTTTTATTTAACTTTATTTTGCACAGAATCCTTTTATTTTTATTTAAACAAAAATAGTTAAAAAGCTTGATTTTAATCAAATTCTATTTTTATTTCCTCTTTAGCTTTATTTTCGCACAGAATCCTTTTTCCCTTATTTTAATAATTCATTTATTAAGCGTGATTTTAATCAAATTTTATAATTTTTCTTTTTTTCTAAACTTTATTTTTGCACAGAATCCTTTTTTTATTTATTTAAATTATTCGTTCTCAGTAAGCTTGATTTTAATCGAATTCCATAAATATCTCTTTTTTTAACTTTATTTTGCACAGAATCCTTTTATTTTAATTTTAATAAAAATACTCAAAAACCTTGATTTTAATCAAATCCTATTTTTTTCTTTTTTTTCCTCTTTAGATTTATTTTCGCACAGAATCCTTTTTTCCCGTATTTTAATAATTCATTGATTAAGCATGATTTTAGTCAAATTTTATAATTTATCTTTTTTTCTAAACTTTATTTTTGCACAGAATTCTTTTTTTATTTATTTAAATAATTCATTCCCAATAAGCTTGATTTTAATCAAATTCCATAAATATGTTTTTTTAACATTATTTTGCACAGAAACCTTTTATATTTATTTTTATTAAAATTCTCAAAAAGCCCGGTTTTAATCAAATTCTATATTTTTGCTGTTTTTGCCTTCTTTAGCTTTATTTTTGCTCGGAATCCTCTTTCCTTTATTTTAATAATTCAATGATTAAGTATGATTTTAATCTAATTTTATAATTTTTCCTTTTATTTAACTTTATTTTGCACAGAATGCTTTTATTTTTATTATAATAAAAATACTCAAATTCTTTGATTTTAATCAAATCCTATATTTTTTTTCCTCTTTAGATTTATTTTCGCATAGAATCCTTTTTTCCCTTATTTTAGTAATTCATTGATTAAGCATGATTTTAGTCAAATTTTATAATTTTTCTTTTTTTCTAAACATTATTTTTGCACAGAATGCTTTTTTTATTTATTTAAATAATTCGTTCTCCATAAGCTTGATTTTAATAAAATACTATAATTTTCTGTATATTTAACTTTATTTTGCACAGAATCGTTTTATTTTTATTAAAATTCTCAAAAAGCCCGATTTTAATCAAATGCTATATTTTTTCTGTTTTTGTCTCCTTTAGCTTTATTTTCGCACAGAATCCTTTTTCTCTTATTTTAATAATTCATTGATTAAGCGTGATTTTAATCATATTTTATAATTTTTCTTTTTTTCTAAACTTTATTTTCGCAGAGAATTCTTTTTGTATTTTTTCAAATATTTCGTTCTCAATAATCTTGATTTTCATCAAATTCCATAAATATCTTTTCATTGCACAGAATCCTTTTATTTTTATTAAAATTCTCAAAAAGCTTTTTTTATCTTCTTTAGCTTTGTTTCTGCTCGGAATCCTTTTTCCTTTATTTTAATATTTCATTAATTAAGAATGATTTTAATCAAATTTTATAATTTTTCCTTTTATTTAACTTTATTTTGCACAGAATCCTTTTATTTTTATTTTAACAAAAATAGTCAAAAACCTTCATTTTAATCAAATTCTATTTTTTTTTTCCTCTTTAGCTTTATTTTCGCACAGAATCCTTGTTCCTTTATTTTAATAATTCATTGATTAAGAATGATTTTAATCAATTTTTTTAATTTTTCCTTTTATTTAACTTTATTTTGCACAGAATCCTTTTACTTTTATTTTAACAAAAATAGTCAAAAAGCTTGATTGTAATCAAATTCTATTTTTTTTCCTCTTTAGCTTTATTTTTGCACAGAATCCTTTTTCCTTTATTTTAATAATTTATTGATTAAGCGTGATTTTAATCAAATTCTATAATTTTTCTTTTCTTCTAAACTTTATTTTTGCACAGAACTCTTTTTTTATTTATTCAAATAATTCGTTCTCAATAACCTCGATTATAATCAAATCCCATAAATATATATTTTTTAAATTTAATTTGGACAGAATCCTTTTATTTTTATTTTTATTAAAATTATCAAAAACCTTGATTTTAATCAAATTCTACATTTTTTCTGTTTTTTTTTTGTCTTTAGCTTAAGAGATTTATTTAATAATTCACTCTTAATAAGTTTTATTTTAAACAAATTTAAAAATTTCATGCAGAATTCATTGTTTCTTTATTATAATCATTCTATAATATTTAGGCAGAATTCTTTCTAATCATTTGTAAAATTATTTCGCAATTTTGATAACAACAATTTTTCTGTTTTTTTAACTTTATTTTATGACAGAATACTTTTTTTTATTTTAATAATTCATTTTCAATAAGCTCGATTTTAATCAAAGTCTATAAGTTTATTTTTTTTCTGAAACTTTAGTGTGGCACAGAATTTTTCTTTTCTTTATTTTAATAATTCATTCTAAATAAGGTTGACTTTAACCAAATTCAATAGTTATTCAAGTTTTTCCTTTAAGGTTGTATTTGTATAGAATTCCATTTTTCTGTTCCGTCGCGGAACAATATCTTAAATATAAATTAAAACACTCACTATAAATTCTATATTTCTTTCTGTTTTTATCTTCGTTAGCTTTATTTTTGCACGGAATCATTTTTCCTTTATTTTAATAATTCCTTGATTAAGCATGATTTTAATTAAATTATATAATTTTTCTGTTCTTTTTACACTTTTTTGCACAGAATTCTTTTTTTATTTATTTACATAATTCGTTCCCAATAAGCTTGATTTTAATCAAATTTCCTATTTTTTTTTAGCTTTACCTTAGGACAGAATTCTTTTTCTCTTTGTTTAACACTTTCATTAACAATAGGTTTGATTTTAATCAAACTCTATAATTTTCCTTTTAGCAAGCTTAATTTTTGCACAGAATGTTTTTATATTTATTAAAAAATTCGTTCTCAATAAGCTTGATTTTAACCAATTTCTAAAAATATCTGCTTTTTTTTAACTTTATTTTGCCCAGAATCCTTTTATTTTTTGTTTCATTAAAATTCTAAATATCTTTTATTAACTTTATTTTGCACATCCTTTTATTTTTATTTTTATTAAAATTCTCAAAAAGCTCGATTTTAATCAAAGTCTAAATTTTTTCTGTTTTTACCTTCTTTAGCTTTATTTTTGCACGGAATCCTTTTTCCTTTATTTTAATAATTCATTGATTAAGAATGATTTTAATCAAATTTTATAACTTTTCCTTTTATTTAACTTTATTTTGCACAGAATCCTTTTATTTTTATTTTAACAAAAATAGTCAAAAACTTAATTTATATCAAATTTTAATTTTTTTCTCTTTAGTTTTATTTTCGCAGAGAATCCTTTTTCCTTTATTTTAATAATTCATTGATTAAGCGTGATTTTAATCATATTTTATAAATTTCTTTTTTCTAGTCTTTATCTTCCACAGAATTCTTTTTTTATTTATTTAAATAATTCGTTCACAATAAGCTTGATTTTAATCAAATTCCATAAATATCTTTTTTTTAGCTTTATTTTATTTTTATTATAATTTTTCCTTTTATTTAACTTTATTTTGCACAGAATGCTTTTATTTTTATTTTAACAAAAATAGTCAAAAAGCTTAATATTAATCAAATTTCATTTTTATTTCCTCTTTAGCTTTATTTTCGCACAGAATACTTTTTCCTTTATTTTAATAATTCATTGATTAAGCGTGATTTTAATCAAATTCTATAATTTTTCTTTTTTTCTAAACTTTATTTTTGCACAGAAACCTTTTTCCTTTATTTTAATAATTCATTGATTAAGCGTGATTTTAATCATATTTTATAATTTTTCGTTTTTTCTTAACATTAGCTTTGCACAGAATTCTTTTTTTATTTATTTAAATAATTCGCTCTCAATAAGCTTGATTTTAATTTAATTCTATAAATATCTTTTTTTTAACTTTATTTTGCACAGAATCCTTATATTTTTATTTAAACAAATATAGTCAAAAAGCTTGATTTTAATAAAATTCTACTTTTTTCCTCTTTAGCTTTATTTTCGAACAGAATCCTTTTTCCTGTATTTTAATAATTCATTGGTTAAGCGTGATTTTAATCATATTTTACAATTTTTCTCTTTTTCTAAACTTTATTTTTGCACAGAATCGTTTTTTTATTTATTTAAATAATTCGTTCTTAGTAAGTTTGATTTTAATCAAATTCCATAAATATATTTTTTTTAACTTTATTTTGCACAGAATCCTTTTATTTTTGTTTTTATTAAAATTCTCAAAAAGCTCGATTTTAAACAAATTCTATATTTTTTTTGTTTTTATCTTCTTTAGCTTTATTTTTGCTCGGAATCCTGTTTCCTTTATCTTAATAATTCATTGATTAAGAATGATTTTAATCAAATTTTATAATTTTTCCTTTTATTTAATTTTATTTTGCACAGAATACTTTTATTTTTATTTTAACAAAAATGGTCAAAAATCTTGATTTTAATCAAATTATATTTTTTTCCTCTTTAGCTTTATTTTTGCTCAGAATACTTTTTCCTTTATTTTAATAATTCATTGATTAAGAACGATTTTAATCAAATTTTATAATTTTTCCTTTTATGTAACTTTATTTTGAACAGAATCCTTAATTTCTATTTTGACAAAAATAGTTAAAAAGCTTGATTTTAATCAAATTCTATTTTTATTTCCTCTTAGCTTTATTTTCGCACAGAAACCTTTTTCCTTTATTTTAATTATTCATTGATTAAACGTGATTTTAATCAAATTTTATAATTTAACTTTTTTTCTAATCTTTATTTTCGCACAGAATTCTTTTTTTTATTTATTTAAATAATTCGTTCTCAATAAGCTTGATTTTAATCAAATTCCATAAATATCTTTTTTTAACTTTATTTTTATTTTTATTAAAATTCTCAAAAACTCGATTTTAATCAAACTCCATATTTTTTTCTGTTTTTATCTTCTTTAGCTTTATTTTTCCTCATAATGCTTTTTCCTTTATTTTAATAATTCATTGATTAAGAATGATTTTATTCAAATTTTATAATTTTTCCTTTTATTTCACTTTATTTTGCACAGAATCCTTTTATTTTTATTTTAACAAAAATAGTCAAAAAGCTTGATTTTAATCAAATTATATATTTTTTCCTCTTTAGCTTTATTTTCGCACAGAATCCTTTTTCCTTTATTTTAATAATTCATTGATCAAGCGTGATTTTAATCAAATTTTATAATTTTTATATTTTTCTAAACTTTATTTTTGCACAGAATTCTTTTTTTATTTATTTAAATTATTAGTTCTCAATGAGCTTGATTTTAATCAAATTCCATAAATATCTTTTTTTTAATTTTATTTTGCACAGAATCCTTTTATTTTTATTAAAATTCTCAAAAAGCTTGTTTTTATTCAAATTCTTTATTTTTCCTGCTTGTTTTTCTTCTATAGCTTCATTTTTGCACGGAATCATTTTTCCTTTATTTTAATAATTCATTGATTAAGCATGATTTTAATCACATTCTATAATTTTTCTTTTTTTTTCTAAACTTTATTTTTGCACAGAATTCGTTTTTTATTTATTTAAATAACTCGTTCCCAATAATCTTCATTTTAATCAAACTCTCTAATTTTGTTTACCTTTAATTTAGCACAGAATATTTTTTTCTTTGTTTAACCCATTCATTCTCAATTAGCTTGATTTTAATCAAAATCTGTAATTTTTCTTTTTTCAAACTTAATTTTTGCACAGAATTCTTTTTATATATATTAAATAATTCGTTCTCAATAAGCTTGATTTTAATCAAATTCTCTAATTTTCTGCTTTTTTTAAACTTAATTTTTGCGCAGAATCCTTTTATCCTTATTTGAATAAAAATTCTCAATAAGCTTGATTTTAACGCAATTCTAAAAATATCTTTTTTTTAACGTTATTTTGCACAGAACCCTTTTATATTAAATTTTATTAAAATTCTCAAAAAGATCGATTTCAATCAAATGCCTATATTTTTTTCTGTTTTTACCTTCTTTAGCTCTATTTTTCCTCGGAAACCTTTTTCCTTTATTTTAATAATTCATCGATTAAGATGATTTTAATCAAATTTTATAATTTTTCCTTTTATTTACCTTTATTTTGCACAGAATCCTTTTATTTTTATTTTAACAAAAATAGTCAAAAACTTGATTTTAATCAAATTCTATTTTTATTTCCTCTTTAGCTTTATTTTCGCACGGAATCCTTTTTCCTTTATTTTAATGATTCATTGATTTAGCGTGATTTTAATCAAATTTTATAATTTTTCTTTTTTTCTAAACTTTATTTTTGCACAGAATTCTTTTCTTATTTATTTAAATTATTCGTTCTCAATAAGCTTGATTTTAATCGAATTCCATAAATATCTTTTTTTTTAACTTTATTTTGCACAGAATCCTTTTGTTATATATATATATATTCGCAGAATCAGTACTCCTACCTGCTTAATTCGTTTTTTCTTTTTCTGGCGAAATCCAACAGCTCTCTGATTATTCCTTTATTTTCTTCTTATTTATTTTTTTTTTTCACTAACAAGAAACTTCTCGGTTAATGCTAGTTTTTTTATTGAACATCTGTTACTAATATTTCGCGAACAATAAGCTTTTCGATTAATTCTACTTTTTTCTTTTTAATTTATCGTATTCTCAAAACTTTTTCCACTAACAGGAAACTTCTCGGTTAATGCTAATTTTTTTATTGAACATCTGTGACTAATATTTCGCGAACAATAAGCTTTTCGATTAATTCTAATTTTTTCTTTTTAATTTATCGTATTCTCAAAACTTTTTCCACTAACAAGAAACTTCTCGGTTAATACTAATTTTTTTATTGAACATCTGTTACTATTATTTCGCGAACAATAAGCTTTTCGATTAATTCTAATTTTTTCTTTTTAATTTATCGTATTCTCAAAACCGTCGAGCCAACCATGCCAAACCGTCCGTATCCCAGGTCGTTTTTTTTTAATTCTTTTTAAATTCACTTCTAAAACTCTTTTCCGTTTTTTAAAACTCGACTGCCGCGTAGAAAACTTAAAATTCAACTCGGCTCTTGATCACTTTTGTCGCGATCAAGAGCCTTCGTTCAGGGTAGAAAATGCATAGTTGCATTTTCACCCTGAGAAAATTTTTTTTTATTTTTTGTTTGTTATATTTTTATCTCTCCCTCCTTTTTTTCAGGAGGTGCCCTTAACATCATGGGGCGGAATGGATTATTCGCATGTTGCCACCCCTTTTTGATCCTGTGCTCACCTCCATCATCCAGCCGTTGATGGTAACCCCTCCCCTCTTCGAATTCGATGATGTTTCCGAAGATGACTGGGACCGGGAATGCAGCCGGGACAACATCTAATTTTTATTTTTTGAATTCGATTTTTAACTTTAACTTAACTTTTTTGTAACTTTCCTATCTTCCTTCTTTTTCAACAACAAAACAAAAAAAAATAAAGAAAATTACTTACTCCCCCATTTGAATTGTTCTAAATTCTTTCCCTTTTTGTACTCTTACGGGTGGACTAAAGGAAGACAAGAAACAGACAAGGGTGGTTTCTAATACTTTAACTTATTATTGGTGGTTTTTCCTCTTTCTTTTTTTTTGTGTGATAGGCTTGGCTTGATTGGTTCGGTCGGCGCGGTTATTTTCTATATAATATCAAAATTTTTCTCTTATTATCCTAAGAGACACATTTTTACTTCTTATTTTTCTAAATTTTGATTTTATTTTAGATTTGTTTTTTTTTTTTAGTGTAAGTTTAATTTTACACATTTTAAAACATTTTTATTTTGTTATTTGTAGCCTGGTAAATCCCTCTTTCTTTTGCTTTTATTATTTCAAATGCAATCTTATCAATAGTTTTCTGTTATTTTATCCTTTCTAGTTTTATATATTATATTTAATTCTAGGGCATTCTATTTTAATTTATTTATACTTCTGGCTTTATTTTATTTATTTTATCCATAATTAAGTCTAATATATTTTAATTTTTTGCCCCTCGATCTATTTTTATATATATTTATCTCTCCTATGTTGTTTATTTTATTTATATATTACTAATGTATAGTATATTGATACATTTTATGTTGTTTTTTTTTGTTTTTAATTACCAGTTTTCTATGAATTTAATGTACATGTTTTACCGGTCTACCTTTTATGTCCTTAATTGGTTGATTTTGTTTTGGAGAGGCTTCTGGCTCGCCTTAAACTGGGTTGGGGAGCAGGAGTTCGCTCTTCTAAAGGAATTCACTCTGATAAAACTTCGGGGTTACCTTGTGGTTGATTTCTCTGTTGTCTCATCTTGATGACAACAGGGTTAATATATTTTACTGCCACAGCGATCATTATGGCCAGAACTAGTTGGCTCGTAAATGATAGAGAAGTTGTGGACAGGATATGGGATTGTCTGCTTGATACCTTGTTACTATACTGGTCTAACTTGTGCTGGATATCTTCCAGCGAATGTGTGCCAGTATAGATTGATTTATTGATATCGTCCCCTGTTATGATTTCGGTTTGTACACTTTGGTTTTGAGACTTGGGTAAAATTTCGGCTAGATTCAGGTTGAGTAATGAATGATTCAGCTCAGGAAATTGTTTAGGCTGAGTAATTTTGAGAGGGTGTTTATTTTCACCTTCGTACCTTAGCACCTTTTCCCCTATTTGCACCTGACATGGTTGCGCTATCTCTAGTATCCCCTGCCCCTCTAATTTTGAGATGGCGAAGTGATCTCGACATGTTATATGTAGTACCGTGGAGGTAATAAACGAAAATAGCCACGAATTGGGCTTGTTTAACTTTATCAACATATCTTTTTGGGGAACTTGTACTCTAGAGCTACACTTGGGCACTTCATATAAAGGATTGTACAACACTTTCACTATACATTCATCTGAGGTTGTTGCCTTAATTATGGGGGTATTTAGTCGACCTATATATATGTATTTTCCGCCAGGCTATGAGTGACTTTCTTGAAGCTTTTCATATCCTCGCCTTTTAATAAGAGGAATTCCTGTGTGCGAGCGCTATTTGCCACACAAGAGTATCCAGGGTCAGGGATTATGGAATAATTTGCTGGTTGTGGTACTGGAAAGCATCGGACTTGCCGTAGCCTCATTTTGGGGGAATCAAAAATTTGGAGAGTTATTCTCACCACCAATTTGCTCTGCATAAGGAGTGACTGGGCTCCTGCGGATTGGTACAGAATCGATAGACAATTTTGGTCGTTTAGACATTTCGAAGTTGATTTTCGATATACATCCAGCAGATTTTTGGGAGACACGAGGAGTGGGTGAATATGGCTGCCTTTAGTGGCTATTATAATGTCAAGGAGGGCTTGTTGACAGTATTCGACTTCGATGATTTGGAGAAATAAGCTTGATATAATCTCTTGTCTTAGTTGCCTCCCGTTTAGGTCCTCGGTCACAGTATGTAGATCGTTAATCTGGTGTGCTATGTTTTGCTGACGATCAATTAACATAGCCAATGGTTTTTGAATCTGTTCCAAGGTAGTTTAAACCACACTTATTTGTTGTTTCTCTAGCTCAGCTAGGGCTTGTGTGCTCTATTCAATTTCATCTGAGCGGCTGTATATCTCCTTCTCGTTATTATTATCCATGGTACCAAATAAATAGTGCATAGCATTGCCTATTCCGTCGAATAGTGATCTGGCCTTACGCCTTCCTGGAACTAATTCCTTTATGGTTCTCGTGCGCTTTTGTACGCTATCTATTATATTGTGTATGTGTAGTTGCTGCACGTTGCACAGGTCTTCGTTGTCCGTGATATTTATGCAGAGTTTATGCACCAAAAATTCTGCATGTTCCGTTAGTTTTATCTGCGTGTCTAACTCATCCAAGTCTATCTCCGTGAGAACATTCCAAGTCTTATGATACACCATGAGGCTTCCTAGATCCTCGAAAAATAAGCCCGAGCTATTTAGCTTGGTTATAGTATAGGGTTTGTCGGCGATTTCTCCTGTCGCGTACTGGATGAGGACGGCAATTGCAATAATTTGTAGCGCCATTTCTGTGGACAATTCGGAGGATGAAAATAATCCTTTAAGTATGACTTTATTTATTTCGTGCCGTTATTAGACCAGGCAGTGGAGTGGCTCCACCGCAAGTGTTCCTGAGAGCCGTTAAAATGGGATTAATTTCAAACAAACAGAGTAGGAATTTGAGTCAACTTGGTTCTGTGACAACATGTTTATTTCATTCGAAGTATGGTTTTAGACGGTTGTTATTTACCGTTACAATACGCTTACCAATTTTTATTATGGTGTTCACTCCACTTGGTATAGCAGTTACCTGATAAGGTCCTACCCAGATTTGGGAAAGCTTATGTTTCCTGCTTTCGTTTTTAATGAGGACCTTATCTCCTATGTGAAAAGTTAGGGGTCGTACTGTCTTATCATAGTACCCCTTTGAGGGTTGTTTACTGGCTAATAAATTCTTTCTTACCGTGGCGTATGATTTTTGGAGCTTATACTTTAGTATATGATAGTAGCTCACATGATTGTAAACTGGTTCGGGATCCCGTTTTAAATTTGATGGGACATCCGCTGTGAAGCCGTAAAGGCAGTCCATTGGGGTAAGTTTAGTACCCTCGTGTACACTATTATTATACACGAATGCAGCGGTTCGTAGGAATTGGACCCATGTTTTGGGATTTTCATCTACGATTGTTCGCAGGTATTCAATCAGCGGTCTGGGGGCAACGCTCTAGTGCTCCGTTAGACTGTGGGTGGTATTGCCGAAGACTGTAACTTCTTTACCTTTAGAAGCTTACATACTCTTTTGAATAATTCACTCAGGAAATTTTTTCCCTGATCGGTAAGTATTCTTTTGGGTATGCGATAGCGCGTAACGATTTCATCAAAGAAAACTTGCTCTACTGTAACGGCTTCGGCATTAGGTATTGCATACCAGTCGACAAATTTTGTTAAATTATCTTGGAAGGTCAAGATATATTTGTTACCTGACGTGGTCTCTTCTAATGGACCTACAATATCGAGGTAAACTTTGTCGAACGGTTCTGCGATGTCCGTGATAACCATTGGCATTTTATATTGTGGAGAAGATTTCATCGTCTGGCACTTTGGGCATTTTTTTATGTATTTTCTTGATGTCGCTAAGCATATGTCTCCACCAAAACTTGCGTCTTATGCGTTTGTAAGTTTTTATGACACATTGATGGCCACCAAATGGAGAATCGTGATAATCTTTTAAGATTGTTCGGATTTCCGTAGGGCTCGTGATAACTTCGGGTGTCTTGCCAGTACTTACTTTTTGCTCAAGCGATGCTGGGTTTAGTTTTTCCACCTCCGTGTGTTGAATTTCGTTTTAGTCCGCTTTCGTGTGCTCTTCTGTCTCCACACTGGAGCTATTTACTGTCTCCTGAGCCTTTTGCTTCTGAGCTAGAGTCACGACGAAACAATGAGCGGATTTCTTTTTCTTTTTATTATTTGTGGAATCGTCTTCCTCACATCTGAGTCATCGTGTGGTGGACTAGGGCTTCTACCGTTAAGGTATTGCCTAAACTGTCTTCTTTTAATGCTTGAGGGATGCGACTTAGTGCATCGGCATAAGTGTTGTACTTCCCTGGTTTATATTCGATGTTGTAATCGAATTCAGATAATTTGTGGTGAAATCTCACCAAAACGGGAAGTAGGGTCTTTCACATTGAAGACACCTTTGAGAGGTTTATGGTCAGTATAGACCGTGAATTTCCGGCCTTGAAGATAGCACCTGAAATTCTTGGTAGCCCAGACAATAGCCAATAACTCTTTCTCTATAGTAGAGTAATTTCTTTCGGGTTTGTTTAATGTGCGGTTGCATAGGCAATGGGCTGGGCCTTTCCGACTTCTCCTTGAGAAAGAACAGCTCCTAGAGCCTCGTTACTTGCGTCTGTGGTGAGATTAAAAGATTTCGAAAAATCGGGGTAAATTAAAAGTGGGGGAGAAATTAAAGCGTTTTTTATGCTTTGAAATGCTTCTTGGTATTTCTCTGTCCAAGTGAATTTTACATCCTTTCGGAGTAAATTTGTGATTGGACGTACAATTTTGGAGAAGTCTGGAATGAATTTCCTGTAGTCCTAAAAATGACTGAACTTGCCTTACTGTTCTTGGTACAGGAAATGTTTGCACGCAGGCCGTCTTACTTGGGTCTGGTAGGGCTCCTTCGCTAGAACATTTATGTACTAGGTAAACAACTTCTCTTCGTAGAAACTGGCGCTATTCTGGCTGCAGTTTTAAGTTGTTCTCTCTGAACTTGTCGAAGACTTTTCTCAACTTCTCGTTGTGGTCGTTTAAATTTTTACCATAGATGACGATGTCATCTAGGTAAACAAAACATTCGACGCCGTGTAGGCCTGTTAGGACGAAATTCATTAGGCGTTGAAATGTGGCGGGTGCTCTTTTGAGCCCGAATGGCATACGCTTGAACTCGTAGTGCCCATTACTTGTGCTGAAAGCAGTTTTATGTCGATCTTTTTTGTCGACAAGAACTTGGTGATAGCCGTGGGCCAAATCGAGTGTGGTGAAATATCTTGCGTGACCTAGTTGGTCGAGAATATCATCGCTTCGGGGTAGCGGGAATGCGTCTCCAATTGTCTTTTCCTTTAATTTACGAAAATCGACAACAACGCGCCACCTTTTTTCACCGTCAGGTCCCGCTTCTTGGGGACAACTAGTAGAGGTGGAATTCCAAGGGCTTTTACTAGACTGGACTATCCCTCTGTCTAGCATTTCTTTTAGCTGCTCGTTAATGACTTTCCGCTGTTTTTCAGGTAAGCGGTACATTTTTTGATTGATTGGTGCTTCATCTTGCACCAATGGAATATTATGCGTTATCGCATTTGTATAGGTGAGTTTGTCACATTTGAGGAAGAAGATATCGTTATACTCTTCGCAGAGTTCTGATATCGAAATTTTTCTTCCGCGGTTAAATTAGGGTCTAGGCTGAGTTCTTGCTCTAGCCTAGAAATACGCGGGTATTGTTTTGGGTCGTCCGGAGTCTCATTATCCGGGTATAGATATCGTACATGTTGTGAAATTGCCGTTTTGTCGGCTGAACCTTGGTTTGACTTATTCTTCCTTTTAGGTTTTTGACCTGTAAATGGGTGAGGCTTCTGTGATTCCTTTCGAGGCTTTATTTCGTTGTTCTTAGTAATTTGCAGGGTATTTGCTTCCGGCTTTGTTGACGGCTGAGTTTGGTACACCAGTGTGGTCTTTGCCTTAGGTTGTGTCGGATACTCATCCACGTCAATGCTACTGCTTTTTAACCATGTAGAATGTTTTGTGTTGTGTGACGGTGGAGTAATATGCACCTTTAATATAGGCGTTAGCGACTCGCTACCGTTCTTATATGGCCGTTGTTTGTTTAAGAGTGATTTATGCCTCGCGATTTTGGACGGAAAATTTATCTGCACCTTTTTGGCAGGCTCAGTTCCGTCTCTTGTAGCGTATGATATTGCCTCTAAATTTGGTAGTGGAATGTGTGTTCTTTTGTGGTCTTTTGTGTGCGTTAATGGGACTATGGTGTAGTCGTTTATGGGAAATAGCTGTAACTTTAAGCTACGTATGACTACTTGATGACTGTTAGCGTTGAGAATACTAACCAGCACTAATTATTCTCCAGATGACAGCAAACTGTTTACCAAGAAGACTCCAGCGCTTATCTCTTGTGATAAACAGAGCATTTCTTCTTGAGTTTGTAACGCAACTGGGGCAACAGTTTGAGAGCGCGCAGGTATGCAGATTGGTTCCTTAAAGGCAACCAATTGCTGCCTGATTTCATCGATCTCTTGTTCGCCCAGACAGCCTTTTTCACATTCCTTGGGCTTTTTGGAGCTTGGCAGCCAGCTTTTCTCGTTTGAGAAGCCTTGAAGACACTGCAGGTGGATAGTTCAGCCTGTTTAGACTCTACCTCTTTTGCAAGTGTTCTTACTTCGACTGCTTTTTCGGAATGTAGCTTGTCCGTTTCAAACTCTAATGGCAAAGCAAATTCGTCTAGATTAGTTTCCGTGCGAGGAAACCTTAGTGCCTTATTAGGACCCTCAACGTTACAGTTTTTTGCTAGGAACTCATTTCCTAGAAGTCCATCATCGGAAAGACCAGGCAATTTCCCAGCGTCTTTCCGGTACCAAATGTGGTCTGAAGTGTACATGCCTCATTGTGGTTAATTTCTTTGAGATCTTTTAATGACCTTTTCTTTATTATACTAACCTCAGCGCCTGTGTCTACTACTAGTTTAGTTTGACCGTTCAGGCCTATGTCTAAAGGAAGTTTTACTGTAGCGACACTGTAATCGGGCTGCTGAGGGGACCTTATTTTATTAGATGGGAGATTTATAGTCGAGCCGGGGAGTTTTGGGTCGACTGTACGTCGTTTCCCTGACTCCGAGCTTCCCATTTACGTTTTTGTTGACAGTTATTTACTGCATTTCCAGAACGACCACAAAATTCGCACTTTTTACGCACGTTATAGACTCTTGAGTTGTTATTCGGGTGGTGCGGCTCTTTAGGACGTTGGTTTGTTGGTCCACTATTGTTGTGTGGTCTCTGGAAACTATTATTGTTTTTTCTGCAGTCACGCACGTCATGGTTATACATTTTACAGTTCACACAATAAGGTGTATTTTTCCTTTTGAGGCAATCGGCATATGTGTGGCCTCTTAGATTACAAAAACTACAACTGATTTTATTTAAATAATTATTTTTATTTGGTACACTAAAATTTTTATTATGAGATCTTGGCTCCTGTTTGATGTATGCTGTGCCGGCCTGTGTGAACTGTGACGTTGGTATGTGACTGCTTGGGTTAATGGGCATATTGTTTTGCCGGGGATCCTGTGAGTAGGATATGATGCCAGGATTATATACGCTTTGATTTACTAGGGTACTACTTTGAGTTAATGGTGCGTTATTTGGTACACTGGTACTGGCAGAATTTGGCAATGTATTCTGCATCATACTTGTTTGGAATTGTCCTGGAGGTTGCAGAAATAGAGCACTTTGCTGGAGACGCTCCATGTCAAGTGCTCTTTGTACGAGGTCATCCCCCGTGCCGTCTGTCATGGTCAGAAGGTATTGGCACATATACGGGTTATTGACCGCTATTTTTAGTGCGTTTTTCGCGAAGTCTTCTAGCTGTGTTTTCACAGCGGCGGCTGCTGTGGCGCCATATTTGGACTCTGCTGCTTCATTACAGAGTGCCAGCATTTGTTTTACTCGTGCCGTGAAGACTATGAGATTTTCCAAAGGGTACTGCCTGGTAGTGATTAATTTATTTACCAGTTCCTGGTAAGTTTCTCTAGGTGGGTACGTGCGATTTAACCGTTTTTCTACTTCGTTGAAAGTAGTTGCTATATTTGAGGCAAAAAGCTGATAAGCTTCGCCTCGAAGTCTGGTGGGGAAGATTTGCAAAAATGCTGATAGCTCCTCCACCGAAATGCACTGGATTACCTGCCTGCAGCATCCTAGGAAAGTTTGGAGCTCAAGGCTCAATTTTGGGTGCTGCTCTCCCGAGATGCTTTCCTTCCTTATTTACGGATTCCGTTCCACTTTGACGAAATTTTTTTCGAATGTTGTACTTCCAAGTTGCTGGCTTACTAACACGTTTTTTTGTAACTGAACGATTTGATGGAACGACGCTAGTACTCAAAGTGGAACTATTACTTTCATCTAAAAGTAAAGAGTTTTATAACCTAGTTTTTATTCCTTGATTACAGATCTCAAACCTTCGCTAAGTCTCCTTGCATTAACATCTTCCGGTACAATTAAAACGTCTGTTTTTCAGCAATAGTATTAGTGTTTTCACACGAATGTTGGTAGTTTACATAATTATCTTTTAAGAAAAGCTTAATTAATAAATAATTTAAATTAAAGTAAAAACTAACCATGATTGGTTTGATACGTTTTTTGTTGGCTAACATTTTCAGTTAGGATGGTATTATGGGAAAGAGTGTGGACTTCAGCGTTCGTTAAAAAAAACGTAATCTTTAAAATTTTCATCTAAGGAATTTTAATTAAAAAACAAATAACTGGATTTTGGATTAATTAAATTACCAAAACAGCATTCTATATTCGTAGAACTATGTAAGGGGTCTTCATTGACCATTTCTACTCTTTCGATTTGTCCGGTTACAAAGGTATTGCAATCGTCCAGATATTCAGGCATATTGCCGTAATAACCTACTTAAAGCATATTTTAAACAAAAAAAAAAAAAACTTTTAAATAATTCATATTCCCACCTTCGAATGTAGAAGTAATTTCACTAGCAGCATTATCGGAGCAAATAGGGTTCTTAGAAGTAGATAATTCAACTATACGTCGCCCTCGGCTAAACATATTTACATCCTCTATATAAGTTAAAATAATAGTAATATTAATCCACTGTACATACTTTCCTCTTCTTTGACTTATCGTACACTTACCCTTAAACTGGCCAAATCTTCACGAAAACTTCCCCAGAGAGAAACTAGAGGCACGTTCTCCACATACAACTGACTTGCTCCAACTGAATTAATCAACAACGAATAGTCTTTACCCTAAGGGCTTATTTTTTACGCAAGTTAGAATGAAAAGTTACTATTTGCAATTTCGGTAGGAATTAGCTCTATTTTCGCACTTGGAACCATTACACACCAAAGCAAATGTGAAAATGCGATCAGATAGCACTTTGTTGCCCTAAAATTTCTCAAATAAGACTAGTCAGAATTTCCAGACCTGAATTTTCTGAAAGAACTTCAAATTTTCTATTATTTCCATAAAAAATCTCAAAAATTATGAAACTGTCAGTTAGAACCCTTTCATTTTAGGCCGACGAAATGTATAAAGCATTCTGTGCAAAAATTAAGCTTGAAAAAAGACATATTCTATGCTAAATTAAAGGTAAAAAAAAATTAGAGAACTTGATTAAAATCTAAATTATTGGGAAGGAATTATTTAAATAAATAAAAAAAGAATTCTGTGCAAAAAAATGTAGAAAAACAGAAAAATTATATAATTTAATTAAACTCATGCTTAATCAATGAATAATTAAAATAAAGGAAAATTGATTCCGTGCAAAAATAAATCTATAGAAGAAAAACAAGCAAAAAAAATATAGAATTTAAATAAAATCAAGCTTTTTGAGAATTTTAATTAAAATAAAAAGAAAAAGATTCTGTGCAATATGAAGTTACAAAAAAAAGAGATATTTATGGAGTTTGATTAAAATCAAACTTATTGAGAACGAATTATTTAAATAAATAAAAAAAATTCTGTGCAAAAATAAAGTTTAGAAAAAAAGAAAAGTTATAAAATTTGATTAAAATCACGTTTAATCAATGAATTAATAAAATAAAGGAAAAAGCATTCTGTGCGAGAATAAAGCTAAAGAAGATAAAAACAGAAAAAAATATAGAATTTGATTAAAATCGAGCTTTTTGTGAGTTTTAATAAAAATAAAAATATTTTGTGCAAAATAAAGTTAAAAAAAGATATTTATAGAATTTGGTTAAAATCAAGCTTATTGAGAATTTTTAATAAAATAAGGATAAAAGGATTCTGTGGAAAAATGAAGTTTAAAAAAAGCAGAAAGTTACAAAACTTGATTAAAATCAAGCTTATTGAGAACGAATTATTTAATAAATATAGAAAGCATTCTGTGCAAAAATTAAGCTTGAAAAAAGAAAAATTGTAGAGTTTGATTAAAATCAAGCTTATTGAGAATGAATCTGTTAAACAAAGAGAAACATATTCTATGATAAATTAAAGGTAAAAAATTAGAGAATTTGATTAAAATCAAGTTTATTGGGAACGAATTATTTAAATAAATAAAAAAGAATTCTGTGGAAAAATTGCAGAAAAACAGAAAAAATTTATAATTTAATTTAAATCATGTTTAATCAATGTATTATTAAAATAAAGGAAAAATGATTCCGTGCAAAAATGTAGCTAATGGAGAAAAAAAAACAGAAAAAATACAGGGTTTGATTAAAATCAAGTTTATTGAGAATTTTAATTAAAATAAAAATAAAACGATTCTGTGCAAAAATGAATTTTAGAAAAAAAGAAAAACTTAATCAATGAATTATTAAAATAAAGGAAAAATGGTTTCTGTGGGAAAATAAAGCTAAAGAGGAAAAACAAGAAAAGAAATAGAATTTGATTAAAATCAATCTTTTTGAGAATTTTTATTAAAACAAAAATAAAAGGATTCTGTGCAAAATAAAGTTAAATAAAAGCTAAAATTATAAAATTTGATTAAAATCACGTTTAGTCATAGAATTATTAAAATAAAGGAAAAAGAATTCTGTGCGAAAATAAAACTAAAGAGAAAAAAAAATTAGAATTTGATTAAAATCAAGGTTTTTCACAATTTTTGATAAAATTAAAATAAAAGGATTCTGTGCAAAATAAAGTTAAATAAAAGGAAAAATTATAAAATTATATTAAAATCATTCTTAGTCAATGAATTATTAAAATCAAGGAAACAGGATTCCGTGCAAAAATAAAGATAAAGAAGATAAAAGCAGAAAAAAATATAGAATTGGATTAAAATCGAGATTTTTGAGAACGAATTATTTAAATCAATAAAAAAAGAATTCTGTGCAAAAATAAAGTTTAGCAAAAAAGAAAAATTATAAAATTTTGTTAAAATCACGCTTAATTAAAATAAAGGATAAAGGTTTCTGTGCGAAAATAAAGCTAAACAGGAAAAAAAGGAAAAAAAAATAGAATTTGATTAAAATCAAGTTTTTGAGAATTGTAATAAAAATAAAAATAAAAGGTTTCTGTGCAAAATAAAATTAAAAAAAAGATATTTATGGAATTTGATTAAAATCAAGCTTATTGAGAACGATTTATTGAAATAAATAAAAAAAGTATTCCGTGCAAAATTAAGCTTGAAAAAAGAAAAATTATATAGTTTGATTAAAATCAAGCTTATAGAGAATGAATGTTTAAACAAAGAGAAACATATTCTACGCTAAATTAAAGGTAAAAAGTTAGAGAATTTGATTAAAATCAAGTTTATTGGGAACGAATTATTTAAATAAATAAAAAAAGAATTCTGTGCAAAAAAGTGTAAAAAAACAGAAAAATTGTGTAATTTAATTAAAATAAAGCGTAATCAATGAATTATTAAAATAAAGAAAAAAGAATGCTGTGCGAAAATATAGCTAAAGTGGAAGAAAATGAAATATAATTTGATTAAAATCAAGCTTTTTTGAAAATTTGTATTAAAATTAAAATAAAAGGATTCTATGCAAAATAAAGTTAAAAAAGAAGAAAATTATAAAAATTGATTAAAATCAAGCTTGTTGGGACCGAATTATTTAAAAAATAAAAAAAGCATTCTGTGTAAAAATTTAGCTTGAAAAAAGAAAAATTATATAATCTGATTAAAATCAAGCTTATTGAGAATGAATGTGTTAAACAAAGAGAAACATATTCTATGCTAAATTAAAGGTAAAAAAATTAGAGAATTTGATTAAAATCAAGTTTACTGGGAACGAATTATTTAAATAAATAAAAAAAGAATTCTGTGAAAAAAAGTGTAAAAAAACAGAATCATTGTACAACTTAATTAAAATCATGCGTTATCAATGAATTATTAAAATGAAGGAAAAAGGATTCTGTGCGAAAATAAAGCTAAAGTGGAAAAAAAGAAAAAGATAGAATTTGATTAAAATCAAGCTTTTTGAGAATTTATATTAAAATAAAAATAAAAGGATTCTATGCAAAATAAAGTTAAAAAAGGAGAAAATTATAAAATTTGATTAAAATCAAGCTTGTTGGGACCGAATTATTTAAAAAATAAAAAAGCATTCTGTGTAAAAATCACGCTTGAAAAAGAAAATTTATAGATCTTGATTAAAATAAACTTATTATTTATTAGCTTATTGCGAATGAATGTTAAAATAAAGAGGAAAAGAATTCTGTGCTGAATTAAAGTGAAAAAAAAAATTATAGTATTTGATTGAAGTCAAGCTTATTGAGAACGAATTATTTAAATAAATTAGAAATGAATTCTGTGGAAAAAAGTGTAAAAAAACAGAAAAATTATATAATTTAATTAAAATCAGGCTTAATCAATGAATTATTAAAATAAAGGAAAAATGATTCCGTCCAAAAATATAGCTAATGAAGAAAAAAAAAGAAAAAAAATAGGATTTGATTAAAATCAAGTTTTTTGAGAATTTTAATTATAATAAAAATAAAAGAATTCTGTGCAAAAATAAAGTTTAGAAAAAAAGAAAAATTATAAAATTTGATTAAAATCACGTACAATCAATGAATTATTAAAATAAAGGTAAAAGGATTCTATGCGAAAATAAAGCTAAAGAGAAACAAAATAGAATTTGACTAAAATCAAGCTTTTTGACTATTTTTGTTAAATTTAAAATAAAAGGATTTTGTGCAAAATAAAGTTAAATAAAAGGAAAAATTATAAAATTTGATTAAAATCATTCTTAATCAATGAACTATTAAAATAAAGGAAAAATGTTTCCGTGCACAAATAAAGCTAAGGAAGATAAGAGCAGAAAAAATATAGAATTTGATTAAAATCGCGCTTTTTGAGAATTAAAATAAAAGGAATTCTGTGCAAAACAAAGTTACAAAAAAAGATATATTTATGGAATTTGATTAAAATCAAGCTTATTGAGAACGAATTATTTAAATAAATAAGAAAAGAATTCTGTGCAAAAATAAAGTTTAGAAAAAAAGAAAAATTATGAAATTTGATTAAAATAACGTTCCATCAATGAATTCTTAAAATGAAGAAAAAAGGATTCTGTGCGAAAATAAATTTAAAGTGGAAAAAAAAGAAAAAGAAATAGGGTTTGATTAAAATCAAGCTTTTTTAGTATTTTTATTAAAATGAAAATGAAAGGATTCTGTGCAAAATAAACTAAAATAAAAAAAAAAATTATATAATTTGATTAACATCATTCTTAATCAATGAATCATTAAAATAAAGGAAAAAGGATTCCGTGCAAAAATATAGCTAATGGCGAAAAAACGGAAAAAAATATAGGATTTGATTAAAATCAAGTTTTTTTGAGAATTTAAATAAAATAAAAATAAAACGATTCTGTGCAAAATAAAGTTACAAAAAAATAGAGATATTTATGGAATTTGATTAAAATCAAGCTTATTGAGAACGAATTATTTAAATAAATAAAAAATAAAAAAATAAAAATATGGAATTTGATTAAAATCAATTTTAATCAATAAAATTATTAAAATAAAGGAAAAGGATTCTGTGCGAAAATAAAGCTAAAGTGGAAAAAAATTGAATTTGATTAAAATCAACCTTTTTGAGAATTTTTATTAAAATAAAAATAAAAGGATTCTGTGCAAAATAAAGTTAAATAAAAAGAAAATTATAGAATTTGATTAAAATCAAGCTTATTGAGAACGAATTATTTAAAAAAAAAAAAAGTTCTGTGCAAAAATAACGTTTGGAAAAAAAGAAAAAATTATTTTATTTGATTAACATCATTCTTAATAAATGAATTATTACAATAAAGGAAAAAGCATTCCGAGCAAAAATATAGCTAATGGAGAAAAAAACAGAAAAAATATAAGATTTGATTAAAATCAAGTTTTTTTGAAAATTTTAATTAAAATAAAAATAAAACGATTTTGTTCAAAATAAAGTTAGAAAAAAAGCGGTATTTATGGAATTTGATTAAAATCAAGCTTATTGAGAACGAATTATTTAAATAAATAAAAAATAAAAAAATAAAAATATAGAATTTGATTAACATCAATCTTGATCAATAAAATTATTAAAATAAAGGGAAAGGATTCTGTGCGAAAATAAAGCTAAAGAGGAAAAAAAATTGAATTTGATTAAAATCAACCTTTCTGAGAATTTTTATTAAAATAAAAATAAAAGGATTCTGTGCAAAATAAAGTTAAATAAAAAGAAAATTAAAGAATTTTGTTAACATCGAGCTTATTGAGAACGAATTATTTAAATAAATAAAAAAGAAGAGTTCTGTGTAAAAATAACGTTTGGAAAAAAAAATTATATAATTTGATTAACATCATTCTAAATCAATGAATGATTAAAATAAAGGAAAAAGGATTCCGTGCAAAAATATAGCTAATGGAGAAAAAACGGAAAAAATATAGGATTTGATTAAAATCAAGTTTTTATGAGAATTTTAATAAAAATAAAAATAAAGCGATTCTGTGCAAAATAAAGTTACAAAAAAATAGAGATATTTATGGAATTTGATTAAAATCAAGCTTATAGAGAACGAATTACTTAAATAAATAAAAAAAGAATTATGTGCAAAAATAAACTTTAGAAAAAAAGAAAAATTACAGAATTTGATTAAAATCATGCATATTCAATGAATTATTAAAATAAAGGAGAAAGGCTTCTGTGCGAAAATAAAGCTAAAGAGAAAAAAAAATAGAATTTGATTAAAATCACGCTTAATCAATGAATTATTAAAATGAAGGAAAAAGTATTCTGTGCGAAAATAAAACTAAAGTGGAAAAAAATGGAAAAGCAAGAGTATTTGATTAAAATCAAGCTTTTTGAGAATTTTTATTAAAATAAAAGTAAAAGGATTCTATGCAAAATAAAGTTACAAAAGAAGAAAACTATAAAATTTGATTAAAATCAAGCTTGTTGGGACCGAATTATTTAAATAAATAACAAAGAAAAGTTCTGTGCAAAAATAACGTTTGGAAAAAAAGAAAAATTATTTAATTTGATTAAGATCATTCTTAATCAATGAATTATTAAAATAAAGGAAAAAGGAATCCGTGCAAAAATATAGCTAATGGAGAAAAAACAGAAAAAAATATAGGATTTGATTAAAATCAATTTTTTTGAGAATTTTAATTAAAATAAAAATAACACGTTTTGTGCAAAATAAAGTTACAGAAAAAAGAGATATTTATGGAATTTGATTAAAATCAAGCTTATTGCGAACGAATTATTTAAATAAATGAAAAAAGAATTCTGTGGAAAAAAGTGTAAAAAAACAGAAAAATTATATAATTGAATTAAAATCATTCTTAATTAATGAATTATTAAAATAAAGGAAAAATGATTCCGTGCAAAAATATAGCTAATGGAGAAAAAACAGAAAAAATATAGGATTTGATTAAAATCAAGTTTTATGAGAATTTTAATTAAAATAAAAAGAAAACTGTTATGTGCGAAATAAAGTTACAAAAATATAGAGATATTCATGGAATTTTATTAAAATCAAGCTTATTGAGAACGAATTATTTAAATAAATAAAAAAAGAATTCTGTGCAAAAATAAAGTTTACAAAAAAAAATGATAGAATTTGATTAAAATCATTATTAATCAATGAATTATTAAAATAGAGGAAAAGATTTTTCTGTGCGAAAATAAAGCCAAAGAGGAAAATCAAGAAAAAAATAGAATTTGATTACAATCAACCTTTTTGAGAATTTTTATTAAAATAAATATAAAAGGATTCTGTCCAAAATAAAGTTAAATATATAGAAAATTATAGAATTTGATTAAAATCAAGCTTATTGAGAACGAATTATTTAAATAAATAAAAAAGAAAAGTTCTGTGCAAAAATAACGTTTGGAAAAAAAGGAAAAATTATAGAATTTGATTAAAATCATGCTTAATCAATGAATTATTAAAATAAGGGAAAAAGGATTCTGTGCGAAAATAAATCTAAAGAGGAAAAAAAAAGAAGAAGAAAAATAGGATTGGATTAAAATCAAGCTTTTTGAGTATGTTTATTAAAATTAAAATGAAAGCATTCTGTGCAAAATAAAGTTAAGTATAAAGAATATTATAGAATTTGATTAAAAACAAGCTTATTGAGAACGAATTCTTTAAACAAATAAAAAAAAGAATTTTGTGCAGAAATTAAGTTTATAAAAAAAGTAAAATTATAGAATTTGATTAAAATCATTCTTAATCAATGAATTATTAAAATAAAGTAAAAGAGTTTTCTGTGCGAAAATAAAGCCAAAGAGGAAAAACAAGAAAAAATAGAATTTGATTACAATCAACCTTTTTGAGAATTTTTATTAAAATAAATATAAAAGGATTCTGTCCAAAATAAAGTTAAATATAAAGAAAATTATAGAATTTGATTAAAATCAAGCTTATTGAGAACGAATTATTTAAATAAATAAAAAAGAAAAGTTCTGTGCAAAAATAACGTTTGGAAAAAAAGGAAAAATTATAGAATTTGATTAAAATCATGCTTAATCAATGAATTATTAAAATAAGGGAAAAAGGATTCTGTGAGAAAATAAATCTAAAGAGGAAAAAAAAAAGAAAAAAAAGGATTTGATTAAAATCAAGCTTTTTGAGTATTTTTATTAAAATAAAAATGAAAGCATTCTGTGCCAAATAAAGTTAAATAAAAAGAAAATAATAGAATTTGATTAAAATCAAGCTTATTGAGAACGTATTATTTAAATAAATAAAAAAGAAAAGTTTCTGTGCAAAATAACGTTTGGAAAAAAAGAAAAATTATTTAATTTGAGTAACATCATTCTTAATCAATGAATTATTAAAATAAAGGAAAAAGGATTCCGTGCAAAAATATAGCTAACGGAGAAAAAAACAGAAAAAAATATAGGATTTGATTAAAATCAAGTTTTTTGAGAATTTTAATTACAATAAAAATAACTCGTTTTGTGCAAAATAAAGTTACAAAAAAAAGAGATATTTATGGAATTTGATTAAAATAAAGCTTATTTAGAACGAATTATTTAAATAAATGAAAAAAGAATTCTGTGGAAAAAAGTGTAAAAAAACAGAAAAAATATATAATTGAATTAAAATCATTCTTAATCAATGAATTATTAAAATAAAGGAAAAATGATTCCGTGCAAAACTATAGCTAATGGAGAAAAAACAGAAGAAATATA
The DNA here is from genome assembly GCA_963930735.1 of Dioctria linearis. Classification (NCBI taxonomy): domain Eukaryota; kingdom Metazoa; phylum Arthropoda; class Insecta; order Diptera; family Asilidae; genus Dioctria; species Dioctria linearis. The sequence goes on from OZ005741.1 coordinate 139,808,489, forward strand.
GGATTTGATTAAAATCAAGTTTTTTGAGAATTTTAATTAAAATAAAAAGAAAACTATTATGTGCGAAATAAAGTTACAAAAATATAGAGATATTTATGGAATTCGATTAAAATCAAGCTTATTGAGAACGAATTATTTAAATAAATAAAAAAAGAATTCTGTGAAAAAATAAAGTTTAGAAAAAAAAAATTATAGAATTTGATTAAAATCATTCTTAATCAATGAATTATTAAAATGAAGGAAAAAGGATTCTGTGCGAAACTAAAGCTAAAGAGAAAAAAATAGATTTTGATTAAAATCACGATTAATCGATGAATTATTAAAATGAAGGAAAAAGGATTCTGTGCGAAAATAAAGCTAAAGTGGAAAAAAAAGAAAAAGAAATATGGTTTGATTAAAATCAAGCATTTTGAGTATTTTTATTAAAATAAAAATGAAAGGATTCTGTGCAAAATAAACTATAATAAAAAAAAATTTATATAATTTGATTAACATCATTCTTAATCAATGAATGATTAAAATAAAGGAACAAGGATTCCGTGCAAAAATATAGCTAATGGAGAAAAAACGGAAAATATATAGGATTTGATTAAAATCAAGTTTTTTTAGAATCTATTTAAAATAAAAATAAAACGATTCTGTGCAAAATAAAGTTACAAAAAAATAGAGATATTTATGGAATTTGATTAAAATCAAGCTTATTGAGAACGAATTATTTAAATAAATATAAAATAAAAAAATAAAAATATAGAATTTGATTAAAATCATATTCTATATTTTTTTTTCTGTTTTTATCTTCTTTAGCTTTAGTTTTGCGCGGAATCCTTTTTCCTTTATTTAAATAATTCATTGATTAAGAATGATTTTAATCAAATTTTATAATTTTTCCTTTTATTTAACTTTATTTTGCACCGGATCCTTATATTTTTATTTAAACAAATATAGTCAAAAAGCTTGATTGTAATAAAATTCTACTTTTTTCCTCTTTAGCTTTATTTTCGCACAGAATACTTTTTCGTTTATTTTAATAATTCATTGATTAAGCGTGATTTTAATCATATTTTAATTTTTTTCTTTTTTTCTTAACTTTAGTTTTGCACAGAATTCTTTTTTTATTTATTTATATAATTCGTTCTCAATAAGCTTGATTTTAATTAAATTCTATAAATATCTTTTTTTTAACTTTATTTTGCACAGAATCCTTTTATTTTTATTTTTGTTAAAATTCTCAAAATGCTCGATTTTAATCAAATTCTATATTTTTTTCTGTTTTTACCTTCTTTAGCTCTATTTTTCCTCGGAAACCTTTTTCCTTTATTTTAATAATTCATCGATTAAGATGATTTTAATCAAATTTTATAATTTTTCCTTTTATTTACCTTTATTTTGCACAGAATCCTTTTATTTTTATTTTAACAAAAATAGTCAAAAACTTGATTTTAATCAAATTCTATTTTTATTTCCACTTTAGCTTTATTTTCGCACAGAATCCTTTTTCCTTTATTTTAATGATTCATTGATTTAGCGTGATTTTAATCAAATTTTATAATTTTTCTTTTTTTCTAAACTTTATTTTTGCACAGAATTCTTTTTTTATTTATTTAAATTATTCGTTCTCAATAAGCTTGATTTTAATCGAATTCCATAAGTATCTTTTTTTTTAACTTTATTTTGCACAGAATCCTTTTGTTATATATATATATTCGCAGAATCAGTACTCCTACCTGCTTAATTCGTTTTTTCTTTTCCTGGCGAAATCCAACAGCTCTCTGATTATTCCTTTATTTTCTTCTTATTTTTTTTTATTTTTTCACTAACAAGAAACTTCTCGGTTAATGCTAATTTTTTTATGGAACATCTGTTACTAATATTTCGCGAACAATAAGCTTTTCGATTAATTCTACTTTTTTCTTTTTAATTTATCGTATTCTCAAAACTTTTTTCACTAACAGGAAACTTCTCGGTTAATGCTAATTTTTTTATTGAACATCTGTTACTAATATTTCGCGAACAATAAGCTTTTCGATTAATTCTAATTTTTTCTTTTTAATTTATCGTATTCTCAAAACTTTTTCCACTAACAAGAAACTTCTCGGTTAATACTAATTTTTTTATTGAACATCTGTTACTATTATTTCGCGAACAATAAGCTTTTCAATTAATTCTAATTTTTTCTTTTTAATTTATCGTATTCTCAAAACCGTCGAGCCAACCATGCCAAACCGTCCGTATCCCAGATCGTTTTTTTTAATTCTTTTTAAATTCACTTCTAAAACTCTTTTCCGAAAACGCCGTACTTCGTTTTTTAAAACTCGACTGCCGCGTAGAAAACTTAAAATTCAACTCGGCTCTTGATCACTTTTGTCGCGATCAAGAGCCCTCGTTCAGGGTAGAAAATGCATAGTTGCATTTTCACCCTGAGAAAATTTTCATTTATTCTGGACTTGATTAAACATGTCCAGAATATTTTTCGTTGGACGGAGGCTTGAAATTTGATGCTTTTATAAACATCAGCCACCGTCACGATGATTAGAATTGCCGCGCGCGTATACATACAATGTATTTTCGCGGCACGCTCTTCTTATCGCGAAAGCATTTTTGTGATATGTATGTACGTTCGCACATACATATTGCAATTTCCACGACAAATCGTACTGAAGGTACGATTTGTCTTTTATTTTATTTTTCAAATTAAATATTTCTACTGGCAAATTTTTCTGAAGGCAAAATTAGCCATGGGAATAATTTTGTTTCAACTCTATGAAATGTGAAGGAAATTGAATTGATAAGCTAACCATGTTTTAAGCATGGTTAGCTTGTATGAAAATTTATAATTTGGAATTATAATTTGGATTTTCTTTTTTAGGCCTATTTTAGATATATAACAACCCTTCCCCCTGAGAAAAAGAGAATTATTCTTTGAAGAGGAATAATTCTCAGGGGAAGTTGTTGTTGGCACAAATTGGGTCTGATTTCCTTATCAAGGTATCAGATTACTTTTTGTTACTTTGCTGCTTCGATAATCGTGAGGGCTTGGGTAAAAGATTTGTTGGTCAGGGATCACTTGAGTTTTAGTACTTGTGTCTGCTAGCTGCAAGTGGTCGAATTTCCGTTTTAGTCCAGAATATTTTTTTTCAATTTCGCCACTATGCTGTTCACGATGAGGTTGAACAACATTCCCCAACACTCACCACCGGGTCTTACCTCTGTGGCTTCTTCAATTTACGTCCTGCACGTGATTCGGGTGGCGGGGCCCAATCCTGTTGGTCTTGCTAAGACGCGGGGAGCGCCCATTCACCATGTGGGGCGAGGATGCCGTGGCCGGGTGCACCCATAAAGTGGATTTACCTTTATACCCGCACCAGGGCCAGGCGTGGATTGTCAAAGGTGAGTACTTGATCTAAGAGTATTTGTGATTTGTTATATTTTTATCTCTCCCTCCTTTTTTTTCAGGAGGTGCCCTTAACATCATGGGGCGGAATGGATTATTCGCATGTTGCCACCCCGTTTTTGATCCTGTGCTCACCTCCATCATCCAGCCGTTGATGGTAACCCCTCCCCTCTTCGAATTCGATGATGTTTCCGAAGATGACTGGGACCGGGAATGCAGCCGGGACAACATCTAATTTTTATTTTTTGAATTCGATTTTTAACTTTAACTTAACTTTTTTGTAACTTTCCTATCTTCCTTCTTTTTCAACAACAAAACAAAAAAAAATAAAGAAAATTACTTACTCCCCCATTTGAATTGTTCTAAATTCTTTCCCTTTTTGTACTCTTACGGGTGGACTAAAGGAAGACAAGAAACAGACAAGGGTGGTTTCTAATACTTTAACTTATTATTGGTGGTTTTTCCTCTTTCTTTTTTTTTGTGTGATAGGCTTGGCTTGATTGGTTCGGTCGGCGCGGTTATTTTCTATATAATATCAAAATTTTTCTCTTATTATCCTAAGAGACACATTTTTACTTCTTATTTTTCTAAATTTTGATTTTATTTTAGATTTGTTTTTTTTTTTTTAGTGTAAGTTTAATTTTATTTTATTTTTATTTGTAGCCTGGTAAATCCCTCTTTCTTTTGCTTTTATTATTTCAAATGCAATCTTATCAATAGTTTTCTGTTATTTTATCCTTTCTAGTTTTATATATTATATTTAATTCTAGGGCATTCTATTTTAATTTATTTATACTTCTGGCTTTATTTTATTTATTTTATCCATAATTAAGTCTAATATATTTTAATTTTTTGCCCCTCGATCTATTTTTATATATATTTATCTCTCCTATGTTGTTTATTTTATTTATATATTACTAATGTATAGTATATTGATACATTTTATGTTGTTTTTTTTGTTTTTAATTACCAGTTTTCTATGAATTTAATGTACATGTTTTACCAGGTCTACCTTTTATGTCCTTAATTGGTTGATTTTGTTTTGGAGAGGCTTCTGGCTCGCCTTAAACTGGGTTGGAGAGCAGGAGTTCGCTCTTCTAAAGGAATTCACTCTGATAAAACTTCGGGGTTACCTTGTGGTTGATTTCTCTGTTGTCTCATCTTGATGACAACAGGGTTAATATATTTTACTGCCACAGCGATCATTATGGCCAGAACTAGTTGGCTCGTAAATGATAGAGAAGTTGTGGACAGGATATGGGATTGTCTGCTTGATACCTTGTTACTATACTGGTCTAACTTGTGCTGGATATCTTCCAGCGAATGTGTGCCAGTATAGATTGATTTATTGATATCGTCCCCTGTTATGATTTCGGTTTGTACACTTTGGTTTTGAGACTTGGGTAAAATTTCGGCTAGATTCAGGTTGAGTAATGAATGATTCAGCTCAGGAAATTGTTTAGGCTGAGTAATTTTGAGAGGGTGTTTATTTTCACCTTCGTACCTTAGCACCTTTTCCCCTATTTGCACCTGACATGGTTGCGCTATCTCTAGTATCCCCTGCCCCTCTAATTTTGAGATGGCAAAGTGATCTCGACATGTTATATGTAGTACCGTGGAGGTAATAAACGAAAATAGCCACGAATTGGGCTTGTTTAACTTTATCAACATATCTTTTTGGGGAACTTGTACTCTAGAGCTACACTTGGGCACTTCATATAAAGGATTGTACAACACTTTCACTATACATTCATCTGAGGTTGTTGCCTTAATTATGGGGGTATTTAGTCGACCTATATATATGTATTTTCCTCCAGGCTATGAGTGACTTTCTTGAAGCTTTTCATATCCTCGCCTTTTAATAAGAGGAATTCCTGTGTGCGAGCGCTATTTGCCACACAAGAGTATCCAGGGTCAGGGATTATGGAATAATTTGCTGGTTGTGGTACTGGGAAGCATCGGACTTGCCGTAGCCTCATTTTGGCGGAATCAAAAATTGGGAGAGTTATTCTCACCAGCAATTTGTTCTGCATAAGGCGTGACTGGGCTCCTGCTGATTGGTACAGAATCGATAGACAATTTTGGTCGTTTAGACATTTCGAAGTTGATTTTCGATATACATCCAGCAGATTTTTGGGAGACACGAGGAGTGGGTGAATATGGTTGCCTTTAGTGGCTATTATAATGTCAAGGAGGGCTTGTTGACGGTATTCGACTTCGATGATTTGGAGCAATAAGCTTGATATAATCTCTTGTCTTAGTTGCCTCCTGTTTAGGTCCTCGGTCACAGTATGTAGATCGTTAATCTGGTGTGCTATGTTTTGCTGACGATCCATTAACATAGCCAATGGTTTTTGAATCCGTTCCAAGGTAGTTTTAAACACACTTATTTGTTGTTTCTCTAGCTCAGCTAGGGCTTGTGTGCTCTATTCAATTTCATCTGAGCGGCTGTATATCTCCTTCTCGTTATTATTATCCATGGTACCAAATAAATAGTGCATAGCATTGCCTATTCCGTCGAATAGTGATCTGGCCTTACGCCTTCCTGGAACTAATTCCTTAATGGTTCTCGTGCGCTTTTGTACGCTATCTATTATATCGTGTATGTGTAGTTGCTGCACGTTGCACAGGTCTTCGTTGTCCGTGATATTTATGCAGAGTTTATGCACCAAAAATTCTGCATGTTCCGTTAGTTGTATCTGCGTGTCTAACTCATCCAAGTCTATCTCCGTGAGAACATTCCAAGTGTTATGAGACACCATGAGGCTTCCTAGATCCTCGAAAAATAAGCCCGAGCTATTTAGCTTGGTTATAGTATAGGGTTTGTCGGCGATTTCTCCTGTCGCGTACTGGATGAGGACGGCAATTGCAATAATTTGTAGCGCCATTTCTGTGGACAATTCGGAGGATGAAAATAATCCTTTAAGTATGACTTTATTTATTTCGTGCCGTTATTAGACCAGGCAGTGGAGTGGCTCCACCGCAAGTGTTCCTGAGAGCCGTTAAAATGAGATTAATTTCAAACAAACAGAGTAGGAATTTGAGTCAACTTGGTTCTGTGACAACATGTTTATTTCATTCGAAGTATGGTTTTAGACGGTTGTTATTTACCGTTACAATACGCTTACCAATTTTTATTATGATGTTCACTCCACTTGGTATAGCAGTTACCTGATAAGGTCCTACCCAGATTTGGGAAAGCTTATGTTTCCTGCTTTCGTTTTTAATGAGGACCTTATCTCCTATGTGAAAAGTTAGTGGTCGTACTGTCTTATCATAGTACCCCTTTGAGGGTTGTTAACTGGCTAATAAATTCTTTCTTGCCGTGGCGTATGATTTTTGGAGCTTATACTTTAGTATATGATAATAGCTCTCATGATTGTAAACTGGTTCGGGATCCCGTTTTAAATTTGATGGGACATCCGCTGTGAAGCCGTAAAGGCAGTCCATTGGGGTAAGTTTAGTACCCTCGTGTACACTATTATTATACACGAATGCAGCGGTTCGTAGGAATTGGACCCATGTTTTGGGATTTTCATCTACGATTGTTCGCAGGTATTCAATCAGCGATCTGGGGGCACGCTCTAGTGCTCCGTTAGACTGTGGGTGGTATGCCGAAGTCTGTAACTTCTTTACCTTTAGAAGCTTACATACTCTTTTGAATAATTCACTCAGGAAATTTTTTCCCTGATCGGTGAGTATTCTTTTGGGTATGCGATAGCGCGTAACGATTTCATCAAAGAAAACTTGCTCGACTGTAACGGCTTCGGCATTAGGTATTGCATACCAGTCGACAAATTTTGTTAAATTATCTTGGAAGGTCAAGATATATTTGTTACCTGACGTGGTCTCTTCTAATGGACCTACAATATCGAGGTAAACTTTGTCGAACGGTTCTGCGATGTCCGTGATAACCATTGGCATTTTATATTGTGGAGAAGCTTTCATCGTCTGGCACTTTGGGCATTTTTTTATGTATTTCTTGATGTCGCTAAGCATATGTCTCCACCAATACTTGCGTCTTATGCGTTTGTAAGTTTTTATGACACATTGATGGCCACCAAATGGAGAATCGTGATAATCTTTTAAGATTGTTCGGATTTCCGTAGGGCTCGTGATAACTTCGGGTGTCTTGCCAGTACTTACTTTTTGCTCAAGCGATGCTGGGTTTAGTTTTTCCGCCTCCGTGTGTTGAATTTCCTTTTGGTTCGCTTTCGTGTGCTCTTCTGTCTCCACACTGGAGCTATTTACTGTCTCCTGAGCCTTTTGCTTCTGAGCTAGAGTCACGACGAAACAATGAGCGGATTTCTTTTTCTTTTTATTATTTGTGGAATCGTCTTCCTCACATCTGAGTCCATCGTGTGGTGGACTAGGGCTTCTACCGTTAAGGTATTGCCTAAACTGTCTTCTTTTAATGCTTGAGGGATGCGACTTAGTGCATCGGCATAAGTGTTGTACTTCCCTGGTTTATATTCGATGTTGTAATCGAATTCAGATAATTTGTGGTGAAATCTCACCAAACGGGAAGTAGGGTCTTTCACATTGAAGACACCTTTGAGAGGTTTATGGTCAGTATAGACCGTGAATTTCCAGCCTTGAAGATAGCACCTGAAATTCTTGGTATCCCAGACAATAGCCAATAACTCTTTCTCTATAGTAGAGTAATTTCTTTCGGGTTTGTTTAATGTGCGGTTGCATAGGCAATGGGCTGGGCCTTTCCGACTTCTCCTTGAGAAAGAACAACTCCTAGAGCCTCGTTACTTGCGTCTGTAGTGAGATTAAAAGATTTCGAAAAATCGGGGTAAATTAAAAGTGGGGGAGAAATTAAAGCGTTTTTTATGCTTTGAAATGCTTCTTGGCATTTCTCTGTCCAAGTGAATTTTACATCCTTTCGGAGTAAATTTGTGATTGGACGTACAATTTTGGAGAAGTCTGGAATGAATTTCCTGTAGTCCTAAAAATGACTGAACTTGCCTTACTGTTCTTGGTACAGGAAATGTTTGCACGCAGGCCGTCTTACTTGGGTCTGGTAGGGCTCCTTCGCTAGAACATTTATGTACTAGGTAAACAACTTCTCTTCGTAGAAACTGGCGCTATTCTGGCTGCAGTTTTAAGTTGTTCTCTCTGAACTTGTCGAAGACTTTTCTCAACTTCTCGTTGTGGTCGTTTAAATTTTTACCATAGATGACGATGTCATCTAGGTAAACAAAACATTCGAGGCCGTGTAGGCCTGTTAGGACGAAATTCATTAGGCGTTGAAATGTGGCGGGTGCTCCTTTGAGCCCGAATGGCATACGCTTGAACTCGTAGTGCCCATTACTTGTGCTGAAAGCAGTTTTATGTCGATCTTTTTTGTCGACAAGAACTTGGTGATAGCCGTGGGCCAAATCGAGTGTGGTGAAATATCTTGCGTGACCTAGTTGGTCGAGAATATCATCGCTTCGGGGTAGCGGGAATGCGTCTCCAATTGTCTTTTCCTTTAATTTACGAAAATCGACAACAACGCGCCACCTTTTTTCACCGTCAGGTCCCGCTTTCTTGGGGACAACTAGTAGAGGTGAATTCCAAGGGCTTTTACTAGACTGGACTATCCCTCTGTCTAGCATTTCTTTTAGCTGCTCGTTAATGACTTTCCGCTGTTTTTCAGGTAAGCGGTACATTTTTTGATTGATTGGTGCTTCATCTTGCACCAATGGAATATTATGCGTTATCGCCTTTGTATAGGTGAGTTTGTCACATTTGAGGAAGAAGATATCGTTATACTCTTCGCAGAGTTCTGATATCGAAATTTTTTCTTCCGCGGTTAAATTAGGGTCTAGGCTGAGTTCTTGCTCTAGCCTAGAAATACGCGGGTATTGTTTTGGGTCGTCCGGAGTCTCATTATCCGGGTATAGATATCGTACATGTTGTAAAATTGCCGTTTTGTCGGCTGAACCTTGGTTTGACTTATTCTTCCTTTTAGGTTTTTGACCTGTAAATGGGTGAGGCTTCTGTGATTCCTATCGAGACTTTATTTCGTTGTTCTTAGTAATTTGCAGGGTATTTGCTTCCGGCTTTGTTGACGGCTGAGTTTGGTACACCAGTGTGGTCTTTGCCTTAGGTTGTGTCGGATACTCATCCACGTCAATGCTACTGCTTTTTAACCATGTAGAATGTTTTGTGTTGTGTGACGGTGGAGTAATATGCACCTTTAATATAGGCTTTAGCGACTCGCTACCGTTCTTATATGGCCGTTGTTTGTTTAAGAGTGATTTATGCCTCGCGATTTTGGACGGAACAGTTATATGCACCTTTGTGGCAGCCTCAGTTCCGTCTCTTGTAGCGTTTGATATTGCCTCTAAAATTTGGTAGTGGAATGTGTGTTCTTTTGTGGTCTTTTGTGTGCGTTAATGGGACTATGGTGTAGTCGTTTATGGGAAATAGCTGTAACTTTAAGCTACGTGTGACTACTTGATGACTGTTAGCATTGAGAATACTAACCAGCACTAATTCCTCTCCAGATGACAGCAAACTGTTTACCAAGAAGACTCCAGCGCTTATCTCTTGTGATAAACAGAGCATTTCTTCTTGAGTTTGTAACGCAACTGGGGCAACAGTTTGAGAGCGCGCAGGTATGCAGATTGGTTCCTTAAAGGCAACCGATTGCTGCCTGATTTCATCGGTCTTTTGTTCGCCCAGACAGCCTTTTTCACATTCCTTGGGCTCTTTTGGAGCTTGACAGCCAGCTTTTCTCGTTTGAGAAGCCTTGAAGACACTGCAGGTGGATAGTTTAGCCTGTTTAGACTCTACCTCTTCTGCAAGTGTTCTTACTTCGACTGCTTTTTCGGAATGTAGCTTGTCCGTTTCAAACTCTAATGGCAAAGCAAATTCGTCTGGATTAGTTTCCGAGCGAGGAAACCTTAGTGCCTTATTAGGACCCTCAACGTTACAGTTTTTTGCTAGGAACTCATTTCCTAGAAGTCCATCATCGGAAAGACCAGGCAAGTTCTTTACGACTTGAAACTTGCAGGGAATTTTGTTTTTGAAAACGAAGTTTCCCTGGCAATTTCCCAGCGTCTTTCCGGTACCAAATGTGGTCTGAAGTGTACATGCCTCATTGTGGTTAATTTCTTTGAGATCTTTTAATGACCTTTTCTTTATTATACTAACCTCAGCGCCTGTGTCTACTACTAGTTTAGTTTGACCGTTCAGGCCTATGTCTAAAGGACGTTTTACTGTAGCGATACTGGAATCGGGCTGCTGAAGGGACCCTATTTTATTAGATGGGAGATTTATAGTCGAGCCGGGGAGTTTTGGGTCGACTGTACGTCGTTTCCCTGACTCCGGGCTTCCCATTTACGTTTTTGTTGACAGTTATTTACTGCATTTCCAGAACGACCACAAAATTCGCACTTTTTACGCACGTTATAGACTCTTGAGTTGTTATTCGGGTGGAGCGGCTCTCTAGGACGTTGGTTTGGTGGTCCACTATTGTTGTGTGGTCTCTGGAAACTATTATTGTTTTTTCTGCAGTCACGCACGTCATGGTTATACATTTTACAGTTCACACAATAAGGCGTATTTTTCCTTTTGAGGCAATCGGCATATGTGTGGCCTCTTAGATTACAAAAACTACAACTGATTTTATTTAAATAATTATTTTTATTTGGTACACTAAAATTTTTATTATGAGATCTTGGCTCCTGTTTGATGTATGCTGTGCCGGCCTGTGTGAACTGTGACGTTGGTATGTGACTGCTTGGGTTAATGGGCATATTGTTTTGCCGGGGATCCTGTGAGTAGGATATGATGCCAGGATTATATACGCTTTTATTTACTAGGGTACTACTTTGAGTTAATGGTGCGTTATTTGGTACACTGGTACTGGCAGAATTTGGCAATGTATTCTGGAGACGCTCCATGTCAAGTGCTCTTTGTACGAGGTCATCCCCCGTGCCGTCTGTCATGGTCAGAAGGTATTGGCACATATACGGGTTATTGACCGCTATTTTTAGTGCGTTTTTCGCGAAGTCTTCTAGCTGTGTTTTCACAGCGGCGGCTGCTGTGGCGCCATATTTGGACTCTGCTGCTTCATTACAGAGTGCCAGCATTTGTTTTACTCGTGCCGTGAAGGCTATGAGATTTTCCAAAGGGTACTGCCTGGTAGTGATTAATTTATTTACCAGTTCCTGGTAAGTTTCTCTAGGTAGGTACGTGCGATTTAACCGTTTTTCTACTTCGTTGAAAGTAGTTGCCATATTTGAGGCAAAAAGCTGATAAGCTTCGCCTCGAAGTCTGGTGGGGAAGATTTGCAAAAATGCTGATAGCTCCTCCACCGAAATGCACTGGATTACCTGCCTGCAGCATCCTAGGAAAGTTTGGAGCTCAAGGCTCAATTTTGGGTGCTGCTCTCCCGAGAATAGGGGAACGAGCTGGGCAGTTAGCTTGGCGATTTTCGCGTAATCTGCCATGTTTATATTGGGGATTCTGAAGCTAAAGTTTGACACTTTTGGGTAGCTAGTTTCTTCTATGCTGGTTTCCAAAAGGGAGTCGCCCAGCCAATTCAATAGGATTTCACTCACAGTGGAATCACTGACATTGTCCTCAATGGCACCTTCTCTTAATTCTACACTATTATTTGTAATTTCTGTTCCGAGGGAGTGCGAGAGTTCCCCAAACTGCTTTAAGCTTTCTTTAAATTTTTCCGTACTTTCTTTGAATTGCGGGATTTGCTCAAGCCTCCGTTCACGGGACTTTTTGAGTTGTTTATCGATAGAATCGCACTGTATAACAGAAAGTTCGGAGGAGTCTCGCACTTTCCCCTCTAGATATTTTAAATAATTTTCTAAATTTAAATTAGAAGATCTTACTTGTTGGGGACCTGTAAGGATTGTCCCACTCCTGAGTGTTACTCCTGGTGCTGTTGAATTTGTTGGGGGTGTTTGATTAGCACCCTCTGTTGCAGATGTTGTTCCCTCGCTGCCTCCTTCGTACCGGGACGGATCTTCCTGTGCGTCGCCCGGTGAGGAAGATTGTTGTGGAGCTGGTGGAATTGGTGAGACTTCCGGCGGCGTCTCCTGGTGGGAGCTTCCCTCGCTCATGGACCACCGTATGTAAAATTTGCAGCTAGGGGGGCTTCTGCCGTCTTAATTCCCTTGGTTCAAATTGAGAGGGGGGCTTATTGCCTTCTTCGAGGTCCCTCTCAATTCATCGCTGGTTTTTGTGATTGAAGTTCTTTTGCTGCCGGGGAGGCCCGAGGCCTTCTTAAATTCCCCTGGATAAAAGCTGAAAGGGGGGCGCGTTGCCTACTTCGAAGTCCCTTTCAGCTCCGGATCGCAGATTGTCGGCTGAGGATTCTTCCGTCAAGTTTCGCGTTGGAATTTTCGGCTATGGACATCTTATGTTCCTGGGCTGGGATGAAGCCCTCTATTGTCCCACGTTGGCACTTTGTGCTTTGATGAGGGGGTCGCTGCGTGTTTTTCAAACAGAGGCCAAGATCAAAATACTCCTGAAGCCAGACTCAACTTCAGGCGGAGGGTAGGGTGTCTTGCCCGGTATTCGATCTCGTCCTAAACTCCTTTTGATTCGTAGGATAGAGGGTTTTCGAGCGCTTATACTTTTGTTTGTTTAAAGTAGGCTTCCTCTATCCTACCGGCTGCGCCAATTGTTATATATATATATATTCGCAGAATCAGTACTCCTACCTGCTTAATTCGTTTTTTCTTTTTTCTGGCGAAATCCAACAGCTCTGTGATTATTCCTTTATTTTCTTCTTATTTCTTATTTATTATTTTTTTTTTGTTTTTTTTTTTACTAACAAGAAACTTCTCGGTTAATGCTAATTTTTTTATTGAACATCTGTTACTATTATTTCGCGAACAATAAGCTTTTCGATTAATTCTAATTTTTTCTTTTTAATTTATCGTATTCTCAAAACCGTCGAGCCGACCATGCCAAACCGTCCGTATCCCAGGTCGTTTTTTTTAATTCTTTTTAAATTCACTTCTAAACTCTTTTCCGAAAACGCCGTACTTCGTTTTTTAAAACTCGACTGCCGCGTAGAAAACTTAAAATTCAACTCGGCTCTTGATCACTTTTGTCGCGATCAAGAGCCTTCGTTCAGGGTAGAAAATGCATAGTTGCATTTTCACCCTGAGAAAATTTTCATTTATTCTGGACTTGATTAAACAAGTTCAGAATATTTTTCGTTGGATGGTAAGAATTGCCGCGCGCGTATACATACAATGTATTTTCGCGGCGCGCTCTTCTTATCGCGAAACCTTTTTTGTGATATATATGTACGTTCGTACATACATATTGCAATTTCCACGACAAATCGTACTGAAGGTACGATTTGTCATTTATTTTATTTTTCAAATTAAATATTTCTACTGGAATAATTTTGTTTCAACTCTATGGAATGTGAAGAAAATTGCTCACGCAATTTTCTTCAGTGATTGAATAGATAAGCTAACCACGTTTTAGGCATGGTTAGCTTATATGAAAATTTATAATTTGGAATTATAATTTGGATTTTCTTTTTTAGGCCTATTTTAGATATATAACACTTTTATTTTTATTAAAATTCTCAAAAAGCTTGTTTTTATTCAAATTCTATATTTTTGCTGCTTGTTTTTCTTCTATAGCTTTATTTTTGCACGTAATCATTTTGCCTTTATTTTAATAATTCATTTATTAAGCATGATTTTAATCAAATTATATAATTTTTCTGTTTTTTTACACTTTTTTGCACAGAACTCTTTTTTTATTTATTTAAATAATTCGTTTCCAATAAGCTTCATCTTAATCAAATTCGCTAATTTTTTTTACCTTTAATTTAGCACAGAATATATTTTTCATTGTTTAACACATTCATACTCAATAAGCTTGATTTTAATCAAAATCTATAATTTTTCTTTTTTCAAGCTTATTTTTTGCACTGAATGCTTTTTATATTTATTAAGTAATTCGTTCTCCTTTATTTTAATAATTCATTGATTAAGAATGATTTTAAAAAAAATTTAAATTTTCCTTTTATTTAACTTTATTTTGCACAGAATCCTTATATTTTTATTTTAACAAAAATAGCAAAAAGCTCGATCTTAATCAAATTCTACTTGTTTCCTCTTTAGCTTTATTTTCGTACAGAATACTTTTTCCTTTATTTTATTAATTCATTGATTAAAAATGATTTTAATCAAATTATATCATTATTCTTTTTTTTTAATTTTATTTTTGCACAGAACTCTTTTTTTTTATTTATTTAATTAATTCGTTCTCAATTATAATTCTATAATTTTCTTTATATTTAACTTTATTTTGCATAGAGTAGTTTTTTATACCCTAGATGAAATCTATAGGGGTATACTAAGTTTGTCATTCCGTTTGTAACACCTCGAAATAATGATGGTAGAGCAAAATGTATTTGACACCCACGCATAATATTAAAAGTTATTTTGATATTTGCATGTCCGTCCGTCCGTCCGTCTGTCTGTCTGTGCGCACGATAACTCGAGAACGCGTTCACCTAGAAAGCTGAAATTTTGTACACGGACATTAAAAAAAGAGTAAAATTAAGTTCGAAAATGAGACAAATCGGGCAACTCCTTAGTGGTGTTGCCATACAAAAATTTCGTGTTCCACGATATATTTGGACACTACCTAAGAACACGTCGACATAGAAAGCTGAAAGAAAATAGGATTTGATTAAAATCAAGCTTTTTGAGTATTTTTATTAAAATAAAAATGAAAGCATTCTGTGCAAAATAAAGCTAAGTATAAAAAAAATTAGAATGTGATTCAAATCAAGCTTATTGAGAACGAATTATTTAAACAAATAAAAAAATGAATTTTGTGCAGAAATTAAGTTTATAAAATTTAAAAATTATAAAATTTGATTAAAATAATTCTTAATAAATAAATTCTTAAAATATAGGAAAAAAGTTTTCTGTGCGAAAATAAAGCTAAAGAGGAAAAACTAGAAAAAAATAGAATTTGATTAAAATCAACCTTTCTGAGAATTTTTATTAAAATAAAAATAAAAGGATTCTGTCCAAAATAAAGTTAAATATAAAGAAAATTATAGAATTTGATTAAAATCAAGCTTATTGAGAACGAATTAATTAAATAAATAAGAAAAAAAACTTTGTGCAAAAATAAAGTTTCGAAAAAAAAGTGAAATTATAAAATTTGATTAAAATCACGTTTAATCAATGAATTATTAAAATAAGGGAAAAAGGATTCTGTGCGATAATAAAGCTAAGGAGGAAAAAAAGAAGAAAAAAAGAAAATTTGATTAAAATGAAGCTTTTCGAGAATTTTTATTAAAATAAAAATAAACGGATTCTGTGCTAAATAAAGTTAAATAAAAGGAAAAATTATAAAAATTGATTAAAATCGTTCGTAGTCAATGAATTATTAAAAGAAAGGAAAAAGGATTCGGTGCAAAAATAAAGCCAAAGAAGATTTAAACAGAAAAAAATATAAAATTTGATTTAAATCGAGCTTTTTGAGAATTTTAATAAAAACAAAAGGATTCTGTGCAAAATAAAGTTAAAAGAAAGACATTTATAGAATTTGGTTAAAATCAAGCTTATTGAGAAATTAAAATCAAGCTTATTGAGAACGAATTATTTAATAAATATAAAAAGCATTCTGTGCAAAAATTAAGCTTGAAAAAAGAAAAATTTTAGAGAATTTGATTAAAATCAAGATTATTGGGAACGAATTATTTAAATAAATAAAAAAAGATTTCTGTGCGAAAAAGTGCAGAGAAACAGAAAAATTTTATAATTTAATTAAAATCATGCTTAATCAATGTATTATTAAAATAAAGGAAAAATGATTCCGTGCAAAAATAAATCTATAGAAGAAAAACAAGCAGAAAAAATATAGAATTTGAATAAAATCAAGCTTTTTGAGAATTTTAATTAAAATAAAAAGAAAAACGATTCTGTGCAAAGTAAAGTTACAAAAAAAAAAAAAGATATTTATGGAGTATGATTAAAATCAAGCTTATTGAGGACGAATTATTTAAATAAATAAAAAAAGAATTCTGTGCAAAAATAAAGTATGGAAAAAAAATAAAAGTTATAAAATTTGATTAAAATCACGTTTAATCAATGAATTATTAAAATAAAGGAAAAATGAAGTTTAGTTATATGGAATTTTATTTGTAGTTAGAACCTTGTAATATTGCATTTGATTTATAAACTGCAATGAAAGGGTTCTGTTGTTACATAAAACTTTGTCCCATAAAATAACGTTTTCTGATACAATAAAATTGACTTACTTATGGTAATGAAAAAGTTCCAACTGCCATTAAAATCTGTGAAAACCAGCTATAATATTATAAATGCTACTGTCTGTACTTGTTTTATACATAACAACTGGTTTAAGATGTTTTAATTGTGGTAAGAAAGGCATAGATTGCTTAGAAAAATAAACATAACTTTTATTCATTAAAATAACATTTCTTCATAAAAAAAAAAAAAAAAAATATTTCAGATATTATCGTATAAAATTATTATAATTTCAAAACTATTTTGTAGTACTCTTCATCCACTTTAGGCATAAATTTTAGCATTTGTTTAATATCTTCTTTTTTTTTCATTCGAAATATTTTTTTTTTTTTAGAATCGGTATTTTTGTTATAAATACAGATACTTCATTTAATTCAGTCTTATTTTTTGAGCGAGCACTTCTTTCTATTGGCCTCAAGTTTACAGTTATAAAATCATCAGTGTAATTGGTTTTGTATTGAACTTCGAATAAAGCTGGTTTATTGAATTCAATGACACATAGTTTTGTAAAGGGAACATTTTTAAAATGAAGCAATTTTGTACTGGCACTAAAGTCTTTGAAATCGTGTTCTTTCAATTGTAGTATTCGGAAGGGATGTTTTCGGCTCACTGTTTTCAGTAACCTAATCAGTCCTATAGGGGAATAGTATTCCTGATGCTTCAAAGCCCTTTCAATCTGAGAGTGCACATTGTCCACCTCTTGTATACAGGAATGGCCAGTAACAGAGTACTTCATTGTCACCGATTGTAGAGTAGGATGTTCATTCAGTAGACTTAAAATGGCACTAGAAATTATTGAGTTGCGATTTTGGGGTACGCAGGAATCACTCCATGTAATTAAGTGGTCAATTTCGTTTTCCCCTAGAACTTTCTCCAAATTTTTTTTAAATGCACTAGCTATATCAGAACCTGCTCTACCTGACATAGCTTCAGTCCACAAAGCACAATAAACCGTTTTGATTGTTGATAAATAAGCTGTTAAGTTATAGACACTAAACTTACGACGATAAAAAAAGAGATGACATTTCCGCCTTAGGACATGTAAATACGTTTTCTAGGTCGAAGGACAATATCGGAATGTCTCCTTTTTTGTCATTTTCACGTTCTTTCCTCATATTGTGCTTTTTCTCAACGTGAACTACATTTGAAAATTTTTGCTCTACAGAAAGATCCTCTTTCTTTTGCGCAGCATTAAATGCTTCACAGATATCACATCTATCTTTTTTTGGAGTGTAAAATGAAAGATTGAACTCCGTATTGAATATTTTGTAGTACATGTCCTTCTTGACGGACTCAACAGGTTGGAGAGGATCTCCTTTGCAGGCAATGACGTACAAATCGTACATTTTTGCTACGTTTAAATTTGAATCCAAATATTTTACTTGGGTTTCTGTTCTACAATAATGGAATTCGATGCAAGGAAAAGACAAGATATGTTCTCCTACTCTGTCCGTCATTTCAACAGGCAATTTACGAGAACTTTTTATTGATTTTCCTCGTCCATCTGACCTTTCCGTATTATTTACTGACTTTTTTAAGTGGACGTTGTATATAGGCTTCAGCGAAATATATAAAGTTGCCAAATAAAATCGTTTGCAGACTCTCGTTGTGTCACTTTTTACATTAAAAAAATATTTGAAAGAAAACTGTCTTTTAGGAACCTCATCAGCATTTCTACGCTTTGGTCTAGCCGTTAATTGCCTTTGTGTTGTTTGCAACAAAAACATCTTCTTTTCATGTTCTTCAAGTGAATAGTAGGATCTTGAAAGGTTTTCACGTTCATTGAGGGATATTGCCGTAGCATATTTATATTTGCAGCGGTTCTCACAATCCACACTTTGTACTGTCTTTGCAGACATTTGCTTTCCTTCCTTATTTACGGATTCCGTTCCACTTTGACGAAATTTTTTTCGAATGTTGTACTTCCAAGTTGCTGGCTTACTAACACGTTTTTTTGTAACTGAACGATTTGCTGGAACGACGATAGTACTCAAAGTGGAACTATTAATTTCATCTAAAAGTAAAGAGTTTTATAACCTGGTTTTTATGCCTTGATTACAGATCTCAAACCTTCGCTAAGTCTCCTTGCATTAACATCTTCCGGTACAATTAAAACGTCTGTTTTTCAGCAATAGTATTAGTGTTTTCACACGAATGTTGGTAGTTTACATAATTATCTTTTAAGAAAAGCTTAATTAATAAATAATTTAAATTAAAGTAAAAACTAACCATGATTGGTTTGATACGTTTTTTGTTGGCTAACATTTTCAGTTAGGATGGTATTATGGGAAAGAGTGTAGACTTCAGCGTTCGTTAAAAAAAAACGTAATCTTTAAAATTTTCATCTAAGGAATTTTAATTAAAAAACAAATAACTGGATTTTGCATTAATTAAATTACCAAAACAGCATTCTATATTCGTAGAACTATGTAAGGGGTCTTCATTGACCATTTCTACTCTTTCGATTTGAATTTCCAGACCTGAATTTTCTGAAAGAACTTCAAATTTTCTATTATTTCCATAAAAAATCTCAAAAATTATGAAATTGTCAGTTAGAACCCTTTAATTTTAGGCCGACGAAATGTATAAAGCATTCTGTGCAAAAATGAAGCTTGAAAAAAGACATATTCTATGCTAAATTAAAGGTAAAAAAAAAAATAGAGAACTTGATTAAAATCTAAATTATTGGGAAGGAATTATTTAAATAAATAAAAAAAGAATTCTGTGCAAAAAAATGTAGAAAAACAGAAAAGTTATATAATTTAATTAAACTCATGCTTAATCAATGAATAATTAAAATAAAGGAAAATTGATTCCGTGCAAAAATAAATCTATAGAAGCAAACAAGCAAAAAAAATATAGAATTTAAATAAAATCAAGCTTTTGAGAATTTTAATTAAAATAAAAACAAAACGATTCTGTGCAAAATAAAGTTACAAAAAAAAAGAGATATTTATGGAGTTTGATTAAAATCAAGCTTATTGAGAACGAATTATTTAAATAAATAAAAAAAAATTCTGTGCAAAAATAAAGTTTAGAAAAAAGGAAAAGTTATAAAATTTGATTAAAATCACGTTTAATCAATGAATTATTAAAATAAAGGAAAAAGCATTCTGTGCGAAAATAAAGCTAAAGAAGATAAAAACAGAAAAAAATATAGAATTTGATTAAAATCGAGCTTTTTGTGAATTTTAATAAAAATAAATATATTCTGTGCAAAATAAAGTAAAAAAAGATATTTATAGAATTTGGTTAAAATCAAGCTTATTGAGAATTTTTAATAAAATAAGGATAAAAGGATTCTGTGGAAAAATGAAGTTTAAAAAAAGCAGAAAGTTACAAAACTTGATTAAAATCAAGCTTATTGAGAACTAATTATTTAATAAATATAAAAAGCATTCTGTGAAAAAATTAAGCTTGAAAAAAGAAAAATTGTAGAGTTTGATTAAAATCAAGCTTATTGAGAATGAATGTGTTAAACAAAGAGAAACATATTCTATGCTAAATTAAAGGTAAAAAAATTAGAGAATTTCATTAAAATCAAGTTTATTGGGAACGAATTATTTAAATAAATAAAAAAGAATTCTGTGCGAAAAAGTGCAGAAAAACAGAAAAATTTTATAATTTAATTTAAATCATGCTTAATCAATGTATTATTAAAATAAAAGAAAAATGATTCCGTGCAAAAATGTAGCTAATGGAGAAAAAAACAGAAAAAATATAGGGTTTGATTAAAATCAAGTTTATTGAGAATTTTAATTAAAATAAAAATAAAACGATTCTGTGCAAAAAATGAATTTTAGAAAAAAAGAAAAACTTAATCAATGAATTATTAAAATAAAGGAGAAATGGTTTCTGTGCGAAAATAAAGCTAAAGAGGAAAAACAAGAAAAGAAATAGAATTTGATTAAAATCAATCTTTTTGAGAATTTTTATTAAAACAAAAATAAAAGGATTCTGTGCAAAATAAAGTTAAATAAAAGCTAAAATTATAAAATTTGATTAAAATCACGTTTAGTCATAGAATTATTAAAATAAAGGAAAAAGAATTCTGTGCGAAAATAAAACAAAAGAGAAAAAAAATTAGAATTTGATTAAAATCAAGGTTTTTCACAATTTTTGTTAAAATAAAAATAAAAGGATTCTGTGCAAAATAAAGTTAAATAAATGGAAAAATTGTAAAATTGTATTAAAATCATTCTTAGTCAATGAATTATTAAAATAAAGGAAACAGGATTCCGTGCAAAAATAAAGATAAAAAAGATAAAAGCAGAAAAAAATATAGAATTGGATTAAAATCGAGATTTTTGAGAACGAATTATTTAAATAAATAAGAAAAGAATTCTGTGCAAAAATAAAGTTTAGAAAAAAATAAAAATATAGAATATGAATTATTAAAATGAAGGAAAAAAGGATTCTGTGCGAAAATAACGCTAAAGTGGAAAAAAAATAAAAAAAAAGAATTTGATTAAAATCAAGCTATTTGAGAATTTTTATTAAAATAAAAATAAAAGGATTATATGCAAAATAAAGTTAAAAAAGAAGAAAATTATAAAATTTGATTAAAATCAAGCTTGTTGGGACCGAATTATTTAAAAAATAAAAAAGCAATCTGTGTAAAAATCACGCTTCAAAAAAGAAAATTTATAGATCTTGATTAAAATCAACTTATTACTTATTAGCTTATTGCGAATGAATGTTAAAATAAAGAGGAAAAGAATTCTGTCCTGAATTCAAGTTAAAAAAAATTATAGTATTTGATTGAGGTCAAGCTTATTGAGAACGAATTATTTAAATAAATTAGAAATGAATTCTGTGGAAAAAAGTGTAAAAAAACAGAAAAATTATATAATTGAATTAAAATCATGCTTAATCAATGAATTATTAAAATAAAGGAAAAATGATTCCGTCCAAAAATATAGCTAATGAAGAAAAAAAGAAGAAAAAATATGGGATTTGATTAAAATCAAATTTTTTGAGAATTTTAATTATAATAAAAATAAAAGAATTCTGTGCAAAAATAAAGTTTAGAAAAAAAGAAAAATTATAAAATTTGATTAAAATCACGTACAATCAATGAATTATTAAAATAAAGGAAAAAGGATTCTATGCGAAAATAAAGCTAAAGAGAAAAAAAATTGAATTTGATTAAAATCAAGCTTTTTGACTATTTTTGTTAAAATTAAAATAAAAGGATTTTGTGCAAAATAAAGTTAAATAAAAGGAAAAATTATAAAATTTGATTAAAATCATTCTTAATCAATGAACTATTAAAATAAAGGAAAAATGATTCCGTGCAAAAATAAAGCTAAGGAAGATAAAAGCAGAAAAAAAATATAGATTTTGATTGAAATCGAGCTTTTTGTGAATTTTAATAAAAAAAAATGAATTCTGTGCAAAATAAAGTTACAAGAAAAAAGACATATTTATGGAATTTGATTAAAATCAAGCTTATTGAGAACGAATTATTTAAATAAATAAAGAAAGAATTCTGTGCAAAAATAAAGTTTAGAAAAAAAGAAAAATTATGAAATTTGATTAAAATAACGTTCCATCAATGAATTCTTAAAATGAAGAAAAAAGGATTCTGTGCGAAAATAAATTTAAAGTGGAAAAAAAAGAAAAAGAAATAGGGCTTGATTAAAATCAAGCTTTTTTAGTATTTTTATTAAAATAAAAATGAAAGGATTCTGTGCAAAATAAACTAAAGTAAAAAAAAAATTATATAATTTGATTAACATCATTTTTAATCAATGAATGTTTAAAATAAAGGAAAAAGGATTCCGTGCAAAAATATAGCTAATGGCGAAAAAACGGAAAAAAATATAGGATTTGATTAAAATCAAGTTTTTTGAGAATTTAATTAAAATAAAAATAATACGATTCTGTGCAAAATAAAGTTACAACAAAATAGAGATATTTATGGAATTTGATTAAAACCAAGCTTATTGAGAACGAATTATTTAAATAAATAAAAAGTAAAAAATAAAAATATAGAATTTGATTAAAATCAATCTTAATCAATAAAATTATTAAAATAAAGGAAAAGGATTCTGTGCGAAAATAAAGCTAAAGAGGAAAAAAATTGAATTTGATTAAAATCAAGTTTTTTGAGAATTTTAATTAAAATAAAAATAAAACGATTTTGTGCAAGATAAAGTTAGAAAAAAAAGATATTTATGGAATTTGATTAAAATCAAGCTTACTGAGAACGAATAATTTAAATATATAAGAAAAAGGATTTTGTGCAAAAATAAAGTTCAGAAAAAAGTAAAATTATAGAATTTGATTAAAATCATGCATAATCAATCAATCAATAATATAAAGCAAAAATTATTCCGTGCAAAAATATATGTAATGAAGAAAAAAACAGAAAAAAATACAGGATTTGATTAAAATCGGACTTTTTGAGAATTTTAATAAAAATAAAAGGATTCAGTGCAAAATAAAATTAAAAAAAAAAGAAATTTATGGAATTTGATTAAATCAAGTTATCGAGAACGAATTATTTAAAAAAATAAAAAAATGAATTCTGTGCAAATATAAAGTTTAGAAAAAAAGAAAAATTATAAATTTTGATTAAAATCACTTTAATCAATGAATTATTAAAATAAAGGAAAAAGGATTCTGTGCGAAAATAAAGCTAAAGAGAAAAAAAATAGAATTTGATTAAAATCAAGCTTTTTGACTATTTTTGTTAAATAAAAATAAAAGGATTCTGTGCAAAATAAAGTTAAATAAAAGTAAAAATTATAGAATTTGATTAAAATCAAACTTATTGAGAACGAATTATTTAAATAAATAAAAAAAAGAATTCTGTGCAAAAACAAAGTTTAGAAAAAAAGAAAAATTATTAAATTTGATTAAAATCACGCTTAATCAATGAATTATCAAAATAAAGGGTAAAGGATTCTCTGTAAAAATAAAGCTAAAGAGGAAAAATAGAAAAAAAGTAGAATTTGATTAAAATCAAGTTTTTTGAGAATTTTAATTAAAATAAAAATAAAACGATTCTCTGCAAAATAAAGCTACAAAAAAAAAGAGATATTTATGGAATTTGATTAAAATCAAGCTTATTGAGAACGACTTATTTAAATAAATAAAAAAAGAATTCTGTGCAAAAATAAAGTTTAATATAAAGAAAATTATAGAATTTGATTAAAATCCAGCTTACTGAGAACGAATTATTTAAATAAATAAGAAAAAGAATTTTGTGCAAAAATAAAGTTCAGAAAAAAAGTAAAATTATAGAATTTTAAATATATAAGAAAAAGAATTTTGTGCAAAAATAAAGTTTAGGAAAAAAGTAAAATTATAGAATTTGACTAAAATCATGCTTAATCAATGAATTATTAAAATAAAGGAAAAGGATTCTATGCGAAAATAAAGATAAAGAGGAAAAAAAATAGAATTTGATTAAAATCAACCATTTGAGAATTTTTATTAAAATAAAAATAAAAGGATTATGTGCAAAATAAAGTTAAATATAAAGAAAATTGTAGAATTTGATTAAAATCAAGCTCACTGAGAACAAATTATTTAAATATATAAAAAAGAAGAGTTCTGTGCAAGAATAAATTTTGGAAAAAAGAAAAATTATAGAATTTTATTAAAATCAAGCTTACTGAAAACGAATTATTTAAATAAATAAAAAAGGAATTCTGTGCAAATACAAAGTTTAAAAAAAAAGAAAAGTTATAGAATTTGAATAAAATCAATCTTAATTAATGAATTATTAAAATAAAAGAAAAAGAATTCTGTGCAAAAATAAAGCTAATGACGGAAAAAACAGAAAAAAATACAGGATTTGATTAAGATCGAGCTTTTTGAGAATTTTAATAAAAATAAAAGGATTCTGTGCAAAATAAAATTAAAAAAGTAAAAATTATAGAATTTGATTAAAATCAAGCTTATTGAGTACGAATTATTTAAATAAATAAAAAAAAAGAACTCTGTGCAAAAACAAATTTAAAAAAAAAAGAAAAATTATAAAATTTGATTAAAATCACACTTAATCAATGAATTATTAAAACAAAGGGTAAAGGATTCTCTGTGAAAGTAAAGCTAAAGAGGAAAAAATAGAAGAAGAAAATAGAATTTGATTAAAATCAAGTTTTTTGTGAATTTTAATTAAACCAAAAATAAAAGGATTCCGGGCAAAATAAAAGTACAAAAAGATATTCATGGACTTTGATTAAAATCAAGCTGTTGGGAACGAATTATATAAAAAATAAAAAAGCATTCTGTGCAAAAATTTAGGTTGAAAAAAGAAAAATTATAGATCTTGATTAAAATCAACTTATTGGCTTGTTGCGAATGAATGTTAAAATGAAGAAGAAGAGAATTCTGTGCTGAATTAAAGTTAAAGAAATTGTAGTATTTGATTAAAATCAAGCTTATTGAGAACGAATTATTTAAATAAATGAAAAAATAATTCTGCAGGAAAAAACAGAAAAATTATATAATTGAATTAAAATCATGCTTAATCAATAAAAGCATAGAAAAACTATATAATTGATTTAAAATCATGCTTATTCAATCAATTATTAATATAAAGGAAAAATGATTCCGTGCAAAAATATATCTAATGGAGAAAATAACAGAAAAAATTATAGGATTTGATTAAAATCAAGTTTTTTTGAATTTTAATTAAAATAAAAATAAAACGATTCTGTGCAAAATAAAGTTACAAAAAAAAAGAGATATTTATGGAATTTGATTAAAATCAAGCTTATTGAGAACGATTTATTTAAGTAAAAAAAAAGAATTCTGTGCAAAAATAAGATTTAGGAAAAAAGGAAAATTATAGAATTTGATTAAAATCATGCTTAATCAATGAATTATTAAAATAAGGGAAAAAGTATTCCGTGCAAAAATAAAGCAAAAAAAGAAACAGAAAAAATATAGATTTTTTTTTAAAATCAAGCTTTTTGAGAATTTTAATAAAAATAAAAGGATTATGTGTAAAATAAAGTTATTTATGGAATTTGATTAAAATCAAGCTCATGGGGAACGAATTATTTAAATAAATAAAAAAAGAATTCTGTGCAAAAAAGTGTAAAAAAAACAGAAAAATTATGTAATTTAATTAAAATCATGCTTAGTCAATGAATTATTAAAATAAAGGAAAAATGATTCCGTGCAAAAATAAAGCTATAGAAGAAAAACAATCAGAAAAAAATAGAATTTGAATAAAATCAAGGTTTTTGAGAATTTTAATAAAAATAAAAGGATTCTGTGCAAAATAAGGTTAAAAAAAAAGATATTTATAGAATTTAACCAAAATCAAGCGTATTGAGAACGAAATATATAATAAATAAAACAAGAATTCTGTGCAAAAATAAAGCTAAGAAAAAAAGGTAAATTATAGAATTTAATTAAAATCATGCTTAATCAATGAATTATTAAAATAATGAAGAAAAACAGAAAAAATATAGGATTTGATTAAAATCGAGCTTTTTGAGAAATTTAATAAAAATAAAAATAAAAGGATACTGTGCCTAAGAAAAAATATATTTATGGAATATGATTAAAATCAAGCTTATTGAGATCGAATTATTAAAATAAGTAAAAAAAAGAATTCTGTGCAAAAATAAAATTTAGAAAAAAAGGAAAAATTATAGAATTTGATTAAAATCATGCTTAATCAATAAATTATTAAAATAAAGGAAAAGGATTATGTGCGAAAATAATTCTAAAGAGGAAAAAAAGAAGAAAAACAGGATTTGATTAAAATCAAACATTTTGCGAATTTTTATTAGAATAAAAATAAAAATAAAGTTAAAAAGAAGAAAATTATAAAATTTGAGTAAAATCAAGCTTGTTGGGACCGAATTATTTAAAAAATAAAAAAGGCATTCTGTGCAAAAACTAAGCTTGAAAAAAGCAAAATTATAGATCTTGATTAAAATTAACTTATTGACTTATTGCGAAAGAATGTTAAAATAAGTGGAAAAGAATTTTCTACTGAATTGAAGATAAAAAAAATATAGTATTTGATTAAAATCAAGCTTATTGAGAACGAATTTTTTAAATAAATGAAAAAAGAATTCTGTGGAAAAAAGTGTAAAAAAACAGAAAAATTATATAATTGAATTAAAATCATGCTTAATCTATGAATTATTAAAATAATGGAAAAATGGTTGCGTGCAAAAATATAGCTATTGGAGAAAAAAACAGAAAAAATATAGGATTTGATTAAAATCAAGTTTTTTGAGAATTTTAATTAAACCAAAAATAAAACTAAAAATTATGTGTAAAGTAAAGTTATAAAAAAAAAGAGATATTTATGGAATTTGATTACAATCAAGCTTATTGAGAACGAATTATTTAAATAATTAAAAAAAGAATTCTGTGCAAAAATAAAGTTTAGAAAAAAAGCAAAATCATAAAAATTTATTAAAATCACGGTTAATCAATGAATTATTAAAATAAAGGAAAATGGATTGTGATCGAAAATAAAGCTAAAGAGAAAAAAAATAGAATTTGATTAAAATCAAGTTTTTGAATATTTTTTTTAGAATTAAAATAAACGGATTCTGCGCAAAATAAAGTTAAATAAAAAGAAAATTATAGAATTTGATTAAAATTAAGCTTCTTGAGAACGAATTATTTAAATAAATAATAAAAGAATTCTGTGCAAAAATAAAGTTTAGAAAAAAAGGAAAATTATAGAATTTGATTAAA
Organism: Dioctria linearis; assembly: GCA_963930735.1. Classification (NCBI taxonomy): domain Eukaryota; kingdom Metazoa; phylum Arthropoda; class Insecta; order Diptera; family Asilidae; genus Dioctria; species Dioctria linearis. Next base: position 139,835,846 of record OZ005741.1, read on the forward strand.
ATCACGCTTAATCAATGAATTATTAAAATAAAGGAAAAAGGAGTCTGTGCGAAAATAAAGCTAAAGAGAAAAAATAGAATTTGATTAAAATCAAGTTTTTTGACTATTTTTGTTAAAATAAAAATAAAAGGATTCTGTGCAAAATAAAGTTAAATATAAAGAAAAATTATATAATTTGATTAAAATCTTTCTTAATTAATGAATTATTAAAATAAAAGAAAAAGGATTCTGTGCGAAAATAAAGCTAAAGAGAAAAAAATTGAATTTGATTAAAATCAAGCTTTTTAACTATTTTTGTTAAAATAAAAATAAAAGGATTCTGTGCAAAATAAAGTTAAATAAAAGGAAAAATTATAGAATTTGATTAAAATCAAGCTTATTGAGAACGAATTATTTAAATAAATAAAAAAAAGAATTCTGTGCAAAAACAAAGTTTAGAAAAAGAAGAAAAATTATTGAATTTGATTATAATCACGCTTAATCAATGAATTATTAAAATAAAGTATAAGGGATTCTGTGTGAAAATAAAGCTAAAAAAGAAAAAAAGAAAAAAATAGAATTTAAATAAAATCAAGCTTTTTGACTATTTTTGTTAAAATAAAAATAAAAGGATTCTGTGCAAAATAAAGTTAAATAAAAGGAAAAATTATAGAATTTGATTAAAATCATGCTTATTGAAAACGAATTATTTAAATAATTAAAAAAAAAGAATTCTGTGCAAAAACGAAATTTAGAAAAAAAAAGAAAAATTATAGAATTTGATTAAAATCATTCTTAATTAATGAATTATTAAAATAAAAGAAAAAGGATTCTGTGCGAAAATAAAGCTAAAGAGAAAAAAATTGAATTTGATTAAAATCAAGCTTTTTAACTATTTTTGTTAAAATAAAAATAAAAGGATTCTGTGCAAAATAAAGTTAAATAACAGGAAAAATTATAGAATTTGATTAAAATCAAGCTTATTGAGAACGAATTATTTAAATAAATAAGAAAAAATTCTGTGCAAAAATAAAGTTTAGAAAAAAATAAAAATATAGAATATGAATTATTAAAATGAAGGAAAAAAGGATTCTGTGCGAAAATAACGCTAAAGTGAAAAAAAATAAAAAAAAAGAATTTGATTAAAATCAAGCTATTTGAGAATTTTTATTAAAATAAAAATAAAAGGATTATATGCAAAATAAAGTTAAAAAAGAAGAAAATTATAAAATTTGATTAAAATCAAGCTTGTTGGGACCGAATTATTTAAAAAATAAAAAAGCAATCTGTGTAAAAATCACGCTTCAAAAAAGAAAATTTATAGATCTTGATTAAAATCAACTTATTACTTATTAGCTTATTGCGAATGAATGTTAAAATAAAGAGGAAAAGAATTCTGTCCTGAATTCAAGTTAAAAAAAATTATAGTATTTGATTGAAGTCAAGCTTATTGAGAACGAATTATTTAAATAAATTAGAAATGAATTCTGTGGAAAAAAGTGTAAAAAAGCAGAAAAATTATATAATTGAATTAAAATCATGCTTAATCAATGAATTATTAAAATAAAGGAAAAATGATTCCGTCCAAAATATAGCAAATGAAGAAAAAAAGAAGAAAAAATATGGGATTTGATTAAAATCAAGTTTTTTGAGAATTTTAATTATAATAAAAATAAAAGAATTCTGTGCAAAAATAAAGTTTAGAAAAAAAGAAAAATTATAAAATTTGATTAAAATCACGTACAATCAATGAATTATTAAAATAAAGGAAAAAGGATTCTATGCGAAAATAAAGCTAAAGAGAAAAAAAATTGAATTTGATTAAAATCAAGCTTTTTGACTATTTTTGTTAAAATTAAAATAAAAGGATTTTGTGCAAAATAAAGTTAAATAAAAGGAAAAATTATAAAATTTGATTAAAATCATTCTTAATCAATGAACTATTAAAATAAAGGAAAAATGATTCCGTGCAAAAATAAAGCTAAGGAAGATAAAAGCAGAAAAAAATATAGATTTTGATTGAAATCGAGCTTTTTGTGAATTTTAATAAAAAAAAATGAATTCTGTGCAAAATAAAGTTACAAGAAAAAAGACATATTTATGGAATTTGATTAAAATCAAGCTTATTGAGAACGAATTATTTAAATAAATAAAGAAAGAATTCTGTGCAAAAAAAAAGTTTAGAAAAAAAGAAAAATTATAAAATTTGATTAAAATCACGTACAATCAATGAATTATTAAAATAAAGGAAAGAGGATTCTATGCGAAAATAAAGCTAAAGAGAAAAAAAATTGAATTTGAATAAAATCAAGCTTTTTGACTATTTTTGTTAAAATTAAAATAAAAGGATTTTGTGCAAAATAAAGTTAAATAAAAGGAAAAATTATAAAATTTGATTAAAATCATTCTTAATCAATGAACTATTAAAATAAAGGAAACATGTTTCCGTGCACAAATAAAGCTAAGGAAGTTAAGAGCAGAAAAAATATAGAATTTGATTAAAATCGCGCTTTTTGAGAATTTAAAAAAAAAAAGGAATTCTGTGCAAAACAAAGTTACAAAAAAAAGATATATTTATGGAATTTGATTAAAATCAAGCTCATGGGGAACGAATTATTTAAATAAATAAAAAAAGAATTCTGTGCAAAAAAGTGTAAAAAAAACAGAAAAAATTATGTAATTTAATTAAAATCATGCTTAGTCAATGAATTATTAAAATAAAGGAAAAATGATTCCGTGCAAAAATAAAGCTATAGAAGAAAAACAATCAGAAAAAAATAGAATTTGAATAAAATCAAGGTTTTTGAGAATTTTAATAAAAATGAAAGGATTCTGTGCAAAATAAACTAAAGTAAAAAAAAAATTATATAATTTGATTAACATCATTTTTAATCAATAAAATTATTAAAATAAAGGAAAGGGATTCTGTGCGAAAATAAAGCTAAAGAGGAAAAAAATTGAATTTGATTAAAATCAACCTTTTTGAGAATTTTTATTAAAATAAAAATAAAAGGATTCTGTGCAAAATAAAGTTAAATAAAAAGAAAATTAAAGAATTTTGTTAAAATCAAGCTTATTGAGAACGAATTATTAAAAAAAAAAAAGTTCTGTGCAAAAATAACGTTTGGAAAAAAAGAAAAATTATTTAATTTGATTAACATCATTCTTAAAAAATGAATTATTACAATAAAGGAAAAAGGATTCCGTGCAAAAATATAGCTAATGGAGAAAAAAACAGAAAAAAATATAGGATTTGATTAAAATCAAGTTTTTTGAGAATTTTAATTAAAATAAAAATAAAACGATTTTGTGCAAGATAAAGTTAGAAAAAAAGAGATATTTATGGAATTTGATTAAAATCAAGCTTATTGAGAACGAATTATTTAAATAAATAAAAAAAAATTCTGCAGAAAAAAAACAGAAAAATTATATAATTGAATTAAAATCATGCTTAATCAATAAAAAAAACAGAAAAACTATATAATTGATTTAAAATCATGCTTATTCAATCAATTATTAATATAAAGGAAAAATGATTCCGTGCAAAAATATATCTATTGGAGAAAATAACAGAAAAAATTATAGGATTTGATTAAAATCAAGTTTTTTGAGAATTTTAATAAAAATAAAAATAAACCGATTCTGTGCAAAATAAAGTTAAATATAAAGAAAATTATAGAATTTGATTAAAATCAAGCTTACTGAGAACGAATAATTTAAATATATAAAGAAAAAGGATTTTGTGCAAAAATAAAGTTCAGAAAAAAGTAAAATTATAGAATTTGATTAAAATCATGCATAATCAATCAATCAATAATATAAACCAAAATTATTCCGTGCAAAAATATATGTAATGAAGAAAAAAACAGAAAAAAATACAGGATTTGATTAAAATCGGACTTTTTGAGAATTTTAATAAAAATAAAAGGATTCAGTGCAAAATAAAATTAAAAAAAAAGAAATTTATGGAATTTGATTAAATCAAGTTATCGAGAACGAATTATTTAAAAAAATAAAAAAATGAATTCTGTGCAAATATAAAGTTTAGAAAAAAAGAAAAATTATAAATTTTGATTAAAATCACTTTAATCAATGAATTATTAAAATAAAGGAAAAAGGATTCTGTGCGAAAATAAAGCTAAAGAGAAAAAAAATAGAATTTGATTAAAATCAAGCTTTTTGACTATTTTTGTTAAAATAAAAATAAAAGGATTCTGTGCAAAATAAAGTTAAATAAAAGTAAAAATTATAGAATTTGATTAAAATCAAACTTATTGAGAACGAATTATTTAAATAAATAAAAAAAAGAATTCTGTGCAAAAACAAAGTTTAGAAAAAAAGAAAAATTATTAAATTTGATTAAAATCACGCTTAATCAATGAATTATTAAAATAAAGGGTAAAGGATTCTCTGTAAAAATAAAGCTAAAGAGGAAAAAATAGAAAAAAAGTAGAATTTGATTAAAATCAAGTTTTTTGAGAATTTTAATTAAAATAAAAATAAAACGATTCTCTGCAAAATAAAGCTACAAAAAAAAAGAGATATTTATGGAATTTGATTAAAATCAAGCTTATTGAGAACGACTTATTTAAATAAATAAAAAAAGAATTCTGTGCAAAAATAAAGTTTAATATAAAGAAAATTATAGAATTTGATTAAAATCAAGCTTACTGAGAACGAATTATTTAAATAAATAAGAAAAAGAATTTTGTGCAAAAATAAAGTTCAGAAAAAAAGTAAAATTATAGAATTTGATTAAAATCAAGCTTATTGAGAACGATTTATTTAAATATATAAGAAAAAGAATTTTGTGCAAAAATAAAGTTTAGGAAAAAAGTAAAATTATAGAATTTGATTAAAATCATGCTTAATCAATGAATTATTAAAATAAAGGAAAAGGATTCTATGCGAAAATAAAGATAAAGAGGAAAAAAAATAGAATTTGATTAAAATCAACCATTTGAGAATTTTTATTAAAATAAAAATAAAAGGATTATGTGCAAAATAAAGTTAAATATAAAGAAAATTGTAGAATTTGATTAAAATCAAGCTCACTGAGAACAAATTATTTAAATATATAAAAAAGAAGAGTTCTGTGCAAGAATAAATTTTGGAAAAAAGAAAAATTATAGAATTTGATTAAAATCAAGCTTACTGAAAACGAATTATTTAAATAAATAAAAAAGGAATTCTGTGCAAATACAAAGTTAAAAAAAAAAGAAAAATTATAGAATTTGAATAAAATCAATCTTAATTAATGAATTATTAAAATAAAAGAAAAAGAATTCTGTGCAAAAATAAAGCTAATGACGGAAAAAACAGAAAAAAATACAGGATTTGATTAAGATCGAGCTTTTTGAGAATTTTAATAAAAATAAAAGGATTCTGTGCAAAATAAAATTAAAAAAGTAAAAATTATAGAATTTGATTAAAATCAAGCTTATTGAGTACGAATTATTTAAATAAATAAAAAAAAAGAACTCTGTGCAAAAACAAATTTTAAAAAAAAAGAAAAATTATAAAATTTGATTAAAATCACACTTAATCAATGAATTATTAAAACAAAGGGTAAAGGATTCTCTGTGAAAGTAAAGCTAAAGAGGAAAAAATAGAAGAAGAAAATAGAATTTGATTAAAATCAAGTTTTTTGAGAATTTTAATTAAACCAAAAATAAAAGGATTCCGGGCAAAATAAAAGTACAAAAAGATATTCATGGACTTTGATTAAAATCAAGCTGTTGGGAACGAATTATATAAAAAATAAAAAAGCATTCTGTGCAAAAATTTAGGTTGAAAAAAGAAAAATTATAGATCTTGATTAAAATCAACTTATTGGCTTGTTGCGAATGAATGTTAAAATGAAGAAGAAGAGAATTCTGTGCTGAATTAAAGTTAAAGAAATTGTAGTATTTGATTAAAATCAAGCTTATTGAGAACGAATTATTTAAATAAATGAAAAAATAATTCTGCAGAAAAAAACAGAAAAATTATATAATTGAATTAAAATCATGCTTAATCAATAAAAACATAGAAAAACTATATAAATGATTTAAAATCATGCTTATTCAATCAATTATTAGTATAAAGGAAAAATGATTCCGTGCAAAAATATATCTAATGGAGAAAATAACAGAAAAAATTATAGGATTTGATTAAAATCAAGTTTTTTTGAATTTTAATTAAAATAAAAATAAAACGATTCTGTGCAAAATAAAGTTACAAAAAAAAAGAGATATTTATGGAATTTGATTAAAATCAAGCTTATTGAGAACGATTTATTTAAGTAAAAAAAAAGAATTCTGTGCAAAAATAAGGTTTAGGAAAAAAGGAAAATTATAGAATTTGATTAAAATCATGCTTAATCAATGAATTATTAAAATAAGGGAAAAAGTATTCCGTGCAAAAATAAAGCAAAAAAGAAACAGAAAAAATATAGATTTTTTTTTAAATCAAGCTTTTTGAGAATTTTAATAAAAATAAAAGGATTATGTGTAAAATAAAGTTATTTATGGAATTTGATTAAAATCAAGCTCATGGGGAACGAATTATTTAAATAAATAAAAAAAGAATTCTGTGCAAAAAAGTGTAAAAAAAACAGAAAAAATTATGTAATTTAATTAAAATCATGCTTAGTCAATGAATTATTAAAATAAAGGAAAAATGATTCCGTGCAAAAATAAAGCTATAGAAGAAAAACAATCAGAAAAAAATAGAATTTGAATAAAATCAAGGTTTTTGAGAATTTTAATAAAAATGAAAGGATTCTGTGCAAAATAAACTAAAGTAAAAAAAAAATTATATAATTTGATTAACATCATTTTTAATCAATAAAATTATTAAAATAAAGGAAAGGGATTCTGTGCGAAAATAAAGCTAAAGAGGAAAAAAATTGAATTTGATTAAAATCAACCTTTTTGAGAATTTTTATTAAAATAAAAATAAAAGGATTCTGTGCAAAATAAAGTTAAATAAAAAGAAAATTAAAGAATTTTGTTAAAATCAAGCTTATTGAGAACGAATTATTAAAAAAAAAAAAGTTCTGTGCAAAAATAACGTTTGGAAAAAAGAAAAATTATTTAATTTGATTAACATCATTCTTAAAAAATGAATTATTACAATAAAGGAAAAAGGATTCCGTGCAAAAATATAGCTAATGGAGAAAAAAACAGAAAAAAATATAGGATTTGATTAAAATCAAGTTTTTTGAGAATTTTAATTAAAATAAAAATAAAACGATTTTGTGCAAGATAAAGTTAGAAAAAAAGAGATATTTATGGAATTTGATTAAAATCAAGCTTATTGAGAACGAATTATTTAAATAAATAAAAAAAAATTCTGCAGAAAAAAAACAGAAAAATTATATAATTGAATTAAAATCATGCTTAATCAATAAAAAAAACAGAAAAACTATATAATTGATTTAAAATCATGCTTATTCAATCAATTATTAATATAAAGGAAAAATGATTCCGTGCAAAAATATATCTATTGGAGAAAATAACAGAAAAAATTATAGGATTTGATTAAAATCAAGTTTTTTGAGAATTTTAATAAAAATAAAAATAAACCGATTCTGTGCAAAATAAAGTTAAATATAAAGAAAATTATAGAATTTGATTAAAATCAAGCTTACTGAGAACGAATAATTTAAATATATAAAGAAAAAGGATTTTGTGCAAAAATAAAGTTCAGAAAAAAGTAAAATTATAGAATTTGATTAAAATCATGCATAATCAATCAATCAATAATATAAACCAAAATTATTCCGTGCAAAAATATATGTAATGAAGAAAAAAACAGAAAAAAATACAGGATTTGATTAAAATCGGACTTTTTGAGAATTTTAATAAAAATAAAAGGATTCAGTGCAAAATAAAATTAAAAAAAAAGAAATTTATGGAATTTGATTAAATCAAGTTATCGAGAACGAATTATTTAAAAAAATAAAAAAATGAATTCTGTGCAAATATAAAGTTTAGAAAAAAAGAAAAATTATAAATTTTGATTAAAATCACTTTAATCAATGAATTATTAAAATAAAGGAAAAAGGGATTCTGTGCGAAAATAAAGCTAAAGAGAAAAAAAATAGAATTTGATTAAAATCAAGCTTTTTGACTATTTTTGTTAAAATAAAAATAAAAGGATTCTGTGCAAAATAAAGTTAAATAAAAGTAAAAATTATAGAATTTGATTAAAATCAAACTTATTGAGAACGAATTATTTAAATAAATAAAAAAAAGAATTCTGTGCAAAAACAAAGTTTAGAAAAAAAGAAAAATTATTAAATTTGATTAAAATCACGCTTAATCAATGAATTATTAAAATAAAGGGTAAAGGATTCTCTGTAAAAATAAAGCTAAAGAGGAAAAAATAGAAAAAAAGTAGAATTTGATTAAAATCAAGTTTTTTGAGAATTTTAATTAAAATAAAAATAAAACGATTCTCTGCAAAATAAAGCTACAAAAAAAAAGAGATATTTATGGAATTTGATTAAAATCAAGCTTATTGAGAACGACTTATTTAAATAAATAAAAAAAGAATTCTGTGCAAAAATAAAGTTTAATATAAAGAAAATTATAGAATTTGATTAAAATCAAGCTTACTGAGAACGAATTATTTAAATAAATAAGAAAAAGAATTTTGTGCAAAAATAAAGTTCAGAAAAAAAGTAAAATTATAGAATTTGATTAAAATCAAGCTTATTGAGAACGATTTATTTAAATATATAAGAAAAAGAATTTTGTGCAAAAATAAAGTTTAGGAAAAAAGTAAAATTATAGAATTTGATTAAAATCATGCTTAATCAATGAATTATTAAAATAAAGGAAAAGGATTCTATGCGAAAATAAAGATAAAGAGGAAAAAAAATAGAATTTGATTAAAATCAACCATTTGAGAATTTTTATTAAAATAAAAATAAAAGGATTATGTGCAAAATAAAGTTAAATATAAAGAAAATTGTAGAATTTGATTAAAATCAAGCTCACTGAGAACAAATTATTTAAATATATAAAAAAGAAGAGTTCTGTGCAAGAATAAATTTTGGAAAAAAGAAAAATTATAGAATTTGATTAAAATCAAGCTTACTGAAAACGAATTATTTAAATAAATAAAAAAGGAATTCTGTGCAAATACAAAGTTAAAAAAAAAAGAAAAATTATAGAATTTGAATAAAATCAATCTTAATTAATGAATTATTAAAATAAAAGAAAAAGAATTCTGTGCAAAAATAAAGCTAATGACGGAAAAAACAGAAAAAAATACAGGATTTGATTAAGATCGAGCTTTTTGAGAATTTTAATAAAAATAAAAGGATTCTGTGCAAAATAAAATTAAAAAAGTAAAAATTATAGAATTTGATTAAAATCAAGCTTATTGAGTACGAATTATTTAAATAAATAAAAAAAAAGAACTCTGTGCAAAAACAAATTTTAAAAAAAAAGAAAAATTATAAAATTTGATTAAAATCACACTTAATCAATGAATTATTAAAACAAAGGGTAAAGGATTCTCTGTGAAAGTAAAGCTAAAGAGGAAAAAATAGAAGAAGAAAATAGAATTTGATTAAAATCAAGTTTTTTGAGAATTTTAATTAAACCAAAAATAAAAGGATTCCGGGCAAAATAAAAGTACAAAAAGATATTCATGGACTTTGATTAAAATCAAGCTGTTGGGAACGAATTATATAAAAAATAAAAAAGCATTCTGTGCAAAAATTTAGGTTGAAAAAAGAAAAATTATAGATCTTGATTAAAATCAACTTATTGGCTTGTTGCGAATGAATGTTAAAATGAAGAAGAAGAGAATTCTGTGCTGAATTAAAGTTAAAGAAATTGTAGTATTTGATTAAAATCAAGCTTATTGAGAACGAATTATTTAAATAAATGAAAAAATAATTCTGCAGAAAAAAACAGAAAAATTATATAATTGAATTAAAATCATGCTTAATCAATAAAAACATAGAAAAACTATATAAATGATTTAAAATCATGCTTATTCAATCAATTATTAGTATAAAGGAAAAATGATTCCGTGCAAAAATATATCTAATGGAGAAAATAACAGAAAAAATTATAGGATTTGATTAAAATCAAGTTTTTTTGAATTTTAATTAAAATAAAAATAAAACGATTCTGTGCAAAATAAAGTTACAAAAAAAAAGAGATATTTATGGAATTTGATTAAAATCAAGCTTATTGAGAACGATTTATTTAAGTAAAAAAAAAGAAATCTGTGCAAAAATAAGGTTTAGGAAAAAAGGAAAATTATAGAATTTGATTAAAATCATGCTTAATCAATGAATTATTAAAATAAGGGAAAAAGTATTCCGTGCAAAAATAAAGCAAAAAAAGAAACAGAAAAAATATAGATTTTTTTTTTTAAATCAAGCTTTTTGAGAATTTTAATAAAAATAAAAGGATTATGTGTAAAATAAAGTTATTTATGGAATTTGATTAAAATCAAGCTCATGGGGAACGAATTATTTAAATAAATAAAAAAAGAATTCTGTGCAAAAAAGTGTAAAAAAAACAGAAAAATTATGTAATTTAATTAAAATCATGCTTAGTCAATGAATTATTAAAATAAAGGAAAAATGATTCCGTGCAAAAATAAAGCTATAGAAGAAAAACAATCAGAAAAAAATAGAATTTGAATAAAATCAAGGTTTTTGAGAATTTTAATAAAAATAAAAGGATTCTGTGCAAAATAAGGTTAAAAAAAAAGATATTTATAGAATTTAACCAAAATCAAGCGTATTGAGAACGAAATATATAATAAATAAAACAAGAATTCTGTGCAAAAATAAAGCTAAGAAAAAAAGGTAAATTATAGAATTTAATTAAAATCATGCTTAATCAATGAATTATTAAAATAATGAAGAAAAACAGAAAAAATATAGGATTTGATTAAAATCGAGCTTTTTGAGAAATTTAATAAAAATAAAAATAAAAGGATACTGTGCCTAAGAAAAAATATATTTATGGAATATGATTAAAATCAAGCTTATTGAGATCGAATTATTAAAATAAGTAAAAAAAAGAATTCTGTGCAAAAATAAAATTTAGAAAAAAAGGAAAAATTATAGAATTTGATTAAAATCATGCTTAATCAATAAATTATTAAAATAAAGGAAAAGGATTATGTGCGAAAATAATTCTAAAGAGGAAAAAAAGAAGAAAAACAGGATTTGATTAAAATCAAACATTTTGCGAATTTTTATTAGAATAAAAATAAAAATAAAGTTAAAAAGAAGAAAATTATAAAATTTGAGTAAAATCAAGCTTGTTGGGACCGAATTATTTAAAAAATAAAAAAGGCATTCTGTGCAAAAATTAAGCTTGAAAAAAGCAAAATTATAGATCTTGATTAAAATTAACTTATTGACTTATTGCGAAAGAATGTTAAAATAAGTGGAAAAGAATTTTCTACTGAATTGAAGATAAAAAAAATATAGTATTTGATTAAAATCAAGCTTATTGAGAACGAATTTTTTAAATAAATGAAAAAAGAATTCTGTGGAAAAAAGTGTAAAAAAACAGAAAAATTATATAATTGAATTAAAATCATGCTTAATCTATGAATTATTAAAATAATGGAAAAATGGTTGCGTGCAAAAATATAGCTATTGGAGAAAAAAACAGAAAAAATATAGGATTTGATTAAAATCAAGTTTTTTGAGAATTTTAATTAAACCAAAAATAAAACTAAAAATTATGTGTAAAGTAAAGTTATAAAAAAAAAGAGATATTTATGGAATTTGATTACAATCAAGCTTATTCAGAACGAATTATTTAAATAATTAAAAAAAGAATTCTGTGCAAAAATAAAGTTTAGAAAAAAATCAAAATCATAAAAATTTATTAAAATCACGGTTAATCAATGAATTATTAAAATAAAGGAAAATGGATTGTGATCGAAAATAAAGCTAAAGAGAAAAAAAATAGAATTTGATTAAAATCAAGTTTTTGAATATTTTTTTTAGAATTAAAATAAACGGATTCTGCGCAAAATAAAGTTAAATATAAAGAAAAATTATATAATTTGATTAAAATCATTCTTAATTAATGAATTATTAAAATAAAAGGAAAAGGATTCTGTGCGAAAATAAAGCTAAAGAGAAAAAAATTGAATTTGATTAAAATCAAGCTTTTTAACTATTTTTGTTAAAATAAAAATAAAAGGATTCTGTGCAAAATAAAGTTAAATAAAAGGAAAAATTATAGAATTTGATTAAAATCAAGCTTATTGAGAACGAATTATTTAAATAAATAAAAAAAAGAATTCTGTGCAAAAACAAAGTTTAGAAAAAGAAGAAAAATTATTGAATTTGATTATAATCACGCTTAATCAATGAATTATTAAAATAAAGTATAAGGGATTCTGTGTGAAAATAAAGCTAAAAAAGAAAAAAAGAAAAAAATAGAATTTAAATAAAATCAAGCTTTTTGACTATTTTTGTTAAAATAAAAATAAAAGGATTCTGTGCAAAATAAAGTTAAATAAAAGGAAAAATTATAGAATTTGATTAAAATCATGCTTATTGAAAACGAATTATTTAAATAATTAAAAAAAAAGAATTCTGTGCAAAAACGAAATTTAGAAAAAAAAAGAAAAATTATAGAATTTGATTAAAATCAAGCTTAATCAATGAATTATTAAAATAAAGGATAAAGGATTCTGTGTGAAAATAAAGCTAAAGAGGAAAAAAAAGAAAAATTATAGAATTTGATTAAAAGCATTCTTAATTAATGAATTATTAAAATAAAAGAAAAAGGATTCTGTACAAAAATAAAGCTAATGAAGAAAAAAACAGAAATAAATATAGGATTTGATTAAAATCGAGCTTTTTGGGAATTTTAATAAAAATAAAAGGATTCTGTGCAAAATAAAGTTAAAAAAAAGGTATTTATGGAATTTGATAAAAGTCAAGTTATTGAGAACGAATCATTTAAATAAATAAAAAAAGAATTCTGTGCAAACATAAAGTTGAGAAAAAAAGAAAAATTAATTAAAAGTCACTTTAATCAATGAGTTATTAAAATAATGTTAAAAGGATTCTGTGAATTTGATTAAAATCAAGCTTTTTGACTATTTTTGTTAAAATAAAAATAAAAGGATTCTGTGCAAAATGAAGCTAAATAAAAGGAAAAATTATAGAATTTGATTAAAATCAAGCTTGTTGAGAAAGAATTATTTAAAAAATGAAAAAATAATTCTGCGGAAATAAGTGTAAAAAAACAGAAAAATTACATAATTGAATTAAAATCATGCTTAATCAATCAGTTATTAATATAAAGGAAAAATGATTCCGTGCAAAAATATATCTAATGGAGAAAAAAACAGAAAAAATATAGGATTTGATTAAAATCAAGTTTATTGAGAATTTTATTTAAAATAAAAATAAACCGATTCTGTGCAAAATAAAGTTACAAAAAAAAAGGGAAATTTATTGAATTTGATTAAAATCAAGCTTATTGAGAAGGAATTATTTAAATAAATAAAAATTGAATTCAGTGCAAAAATAAAGTTTAGAAAAAAAGAAAAATTGTAGAATTTGATTAAAATCATGCTTAATCAACGAATTATTAAAATAAAGAAAAAAGGAGCTGTGCCAATATATATCTAAAGAGGAAGAAAAAGAAAAAAAAGGATTTGATTAAAATCAAGCTTTTTGAATAGTTTTATTAAAATAAAAATTAAAGGATTCTATGCAAAATAAAGCTAAATATAAAGAAAATTATAGAATTTGATTAAAATCAAGCTTACTGAGAACGAATTATTTAAATAAATAAGAAAAAGAATTTTGTGCAAAAATAAAATCCAGAAACAAAGTAAAATTATAGAATTTGATTAAAGTCAAGCATATTGAGAACGAATTATTTAAATATATAAGAAAAAGAATTTTGTGCAAAAATAAGGTTTAGGAAAAAAGGAAAATTATAGAATTTGATTAAGATCATGCTTAATCAATGAATTATTAAAATAAAGGAAATGGATTCTATGCGAAAATAAAGCTAAAGAGGAAAAAAATAGAATTTGATAAAAATCAAGCCATTTGAGAATTTTTATTAAAATAAAAATGAAAGGATTCTGCGCAAAATAAAATTAAAAAAAAAGAAAATTATAGAATTTGATTAAAATTAAGCTTCTTGAGATCGAAATATTTAAATATATAAGAAAAAGAATTTTGTGCAAAAATAATGTTTAGGAAAAATGAAAATTATAGAATTTGATTAAAATCATGCTTAATCAATGAATCATTAAAATAAGGTAAAAAGGATCCTGTGTGAATATAAATCTAAAGAGGAAGAAAAAGAAAAAAAAAGATTTGATTAAAATCAAGCTTTTTGAGTATTTTTATTAAAATAAAAAGTAAAGTATTCTGTGCAAAATTAAGTTAAATATAAAGAAAATTAGAGAATTTGATTAAAATTAAGCTTACTGAGAATGAATTATTTAAATAAATAAGAAAAAGAATTTTGTGCAAAAATAAAGTTCAGCAAAAAAGTAAAATTATAGAATTTGATTAAAATCAAGCATATTGAGATCGAATTATTTAAATATATAAGAAAAAGAATTTTGTGCAAAAATAAGGTTTAGGAAAAAAGGAAAATTATAGAATTTGATTAAGATCATGCTTAATCAATGAATTATTAAAATAAAGGAAAAGGATTCTATTCGAAAATAAAGCTAAAGAGGAAAAAAAAGTAGAATTTGATTAAAATCAAGCTTGTTGAGAAATAATTATTTAAATTAATAAAAAAAAGATTTCTGTGCAAAAATAAATTTTGGAAAAAAAGAAAAATTAAAAAATTTGATGAAAATCACGTTTAATCAATGAATTATTAAAATAAAGGAAAAAGAATTCTGTGCGAAAATAAAGCTAAAGAGAAAAAAATAGAATTTTATTAAAATCAAGCTTTTTGACTATTTTTGTTAAAATTAAAATAAAAGGATTCTGTGCAAAATAAAGTTAAATAAAAAGAAAAATTATAAAATTTGATTAAAATCACATTAATTCAATGAATTATTAAATCAGGGGCAAAAGGATTCTGTGCGAAAATAAATCGAAAATGAAAAAAA
This sequence comes from Dioctria linearis, assembly GCA_963930735.1. NCBI lineage: Eukaryota > Metazoa > Arthropoda > Insecta > Diptera > Asilidae > Dioctria > Dioctria linearis. The sequence goes on from OZ005741.1 coordinate 139,850,909, forward strand.
GAAAAAAAGTAGGATTTGATTAAAATCAAGATTTTGAGTATTTTTATTAAAATAAAAATGAAGGGATTCTGTGCAAAATAAAGTTAATTAAAAAGAAAAATTATATAATTTGACTAACATCATTCTTAATCAATGAATTATTAAAATTAAGGAAAAATTATTCCGTGCAAAAATAAAGCAAAAAAAGAAAAAAACAGAAAAAATATAGAATTTGATTAAAATCAACCTTTTTGAGAATTTTGATAAAAATAAAAATAAAGGATTATGTGTAAAATAAAGTTCAAGAAAAGATATCTGTGGAATTTGATTAAAATCAAGCATATTTAGAACGAATTATTTAAATAAATAAAAAAAAAATTCTGTGCAAACATAAAGTTAAGAAAAAAAGAAAAATTATAAAATTTGATTAAAATCACATATAATCAGTGAATTATTAAAATAAGGGCAAAAGGATTCTGTGCGTAAATAAATATAAAGAGAAAAAATAGAATTTGATTAAAATCAAACTTTTTGATAATTTTAATAGAAATAAAAGGATTCTGTGCAAAATAAACTTACAAAAAAAAGAGATATTTATGGAATTTGATTAAAATCAAGCTTGTTGAGAAATAATTATTTAAATAAATAAAAAAAAAGATTTCTGTGCAAAAATAAAGTTCAGCAAAAAAGTAAAATTATAGAATTTGATTAAAATCAAGCATATTGAGATCGAATTATTTAAATATATAAGAAAAAGAATTTTGTGCAAAAATAAGGTTTAGGAAAAAAGGAAAATTATAGAATTTGATTAAGATCATGCTTAATCAATGAATTATTAAAATAAAGGAAAAGGATTCTATTCGAAAATAAAGCTAAAGAGGAAAAAAAAGTAGAATTTGATTAAAATCAAGCTTGTTGAGAAATAATTATTTAAATTAATAAAAAAAAGATTTCTGTGCAAAAATAAATTTTGGAAAAAAAGAAAAATTAAAAAATTTGATTAAAATCACGTTTAATAAATGAATTATTAAAATAAATGAAAGAGAACTCTGTGCGAAAATAAAGCTAAAGAGAAAAAAATAGAATTTGATTAAAGTCAAGTTTTTGACTATTTTTTTTAAAATTAAAATAAAAGGATTCTGTGCAAACATAAAGTTTAGAAAAAAATAAAAATTATAAAATTTGATTAAAATCACATTTAATCAATGAATTATTAAAATAAGGGCAAAAGGATTCTGTGCGAAAATAAATCTAAAAGGGAAAAAAGAAAAAAAATAGGATTTGATTAAAATCAAGATTTTGAGTATTTTTACTAAAATAAAAATTAAAGGCTTCTGTGCAAAATAAAGTTAAATAAAAAGAAAAATTATATAATTTGACTAACATCATTCTTAATCAATGAATTATTAAAATTAAGGAAAAATTATTCCGTGCAAAAATAAAGCGAAAAAAGAAAAAACAGAAAAAATATAGGATTTGATTAAAATCAAGTTTTTCGAGAATTTTAATAAAAATAAAAATTAAAGAATTCTGTGCAAAAATAAAGTTTAGAAAAAAATAAAAATTATAAAATTTGATTAAAAAAGAATTCTGTCCAAAAATAAAGTTTAGAAAAAAAATAAAATTATAAAATTTGATTAAAATCACGCTTAATTAATGAATTATTAAAATAAGGGAAAAAGGACTCTGCGAGAAAATAAATCTAAATGGGAGAAAAAGAAAAAAATAGGATTTGATTAAAATCAAGCTTTTGAGTATTTTTATTAAAATAAAAATGAAAGGTTTCTGTGAAAAATAAACTAAAATAAAAGGAAAAATTATAAAATTTGATTAAAATCATTCTTACTGAATGAATTATTAAAATAAAGGAAAAGGATTAGGCGCGAAAATAAAGCTAATGAAGAAAAAAACAGAAAAAATATAGGATTTGATTAAAATCGAGCTTTTTGATAATTTTAATAATAATAAAAGAATTCTGTGCCTAAAAAAAAGATATTTATGGAATTTGATTAAAGTCAAGCTTATTGAGAACGAATTATTTAAATAAATAAAAAGTAGAATTCTGTGCAAAAACAAAGTTTAGAAAAAAAAGAAAAATTATAGAATTTGATTAAAATCACGCTTAATCAATGAATTATTAAAATAAAGGATAAAGGATTCTGTGCGAAAATAAAGCTAACTTGTGAAAAAGCTAGAATTGGTCTAAGACCAATTCTTATGATACCCTAGATGAATGCACGTATGAAATTTCGTATGGTCACCCATTTGAGCAATTTTGATTGGTTTGTATTGGTTTCTCGCATATATTTCTAGAACTGCTCGTGGGACAAAAAAAATGTTTCTAACCAATTTTATAGGATTTCTTATTCTGAATAAGTTTTTAGTACAATAAAAATGTCTAGGACTGATCGATTGCAAAGTATATTTAAAAACCAAAACTTTAATATGGCAGCACCAAGAAGGGGTTACCCGATTTAGTTCATTTTTGAAATTTCATTTGCAATTAGTATGAAAACACAATATACCAAATTTCAGCTTTCTATGTCGACGTGTTCTCAGGTAGTGTCCAAATATATCGTGGAAAACGAAATTTTTGTATGGCAACCCCACGAAGTTGTTGCCCGATTTGTCTCGTTTTCGAACTTAATTTTACTTTTTTTTTTTATTGTCCGTGTACAAAACTTCAGCTTTCTTAGTGAACGCGTTCTCGAGTTATCGTGCGCAAAGACGGACGGACATGCCAAAATCAAAATAACTTTAGATATTATGCGTGGGTGTCCAATCCATTTTGCTCTACCATCATTATTTCTGTGCGTTACAAACGGAATGGCAAACTTAGTATACCCTATAGATTTCATCTAGGGTATAAAAAGGAAGAAAAAAAAGAAAAAAAAATAGAATTTGATTAAAATGACGCTTATTCAATGAATTATTAAAATAAAGGAATAAGTTTTCCGTGCAAATATAAAGCTAAAAAAAAATATAGAATTTGATTAAAATCAAGTTTTTTGAGAATTTTAATTAAAATAAATATAAAAGGATTCTGTGCAAAATAAAATTAAAAAAAAAGATATTTATGGAATTGGATTAAAAACAAGCTTGTTGGGAACGAATTATTTAAAAATAAAAAAGCATTCTGTGCAAAAATTAAGCTTAGAAAAAGAAAAATTATAGATCTTGATTAAAATTAACTTATTGGCTTATTGCGAATGAATGTTAGAATAAAGAGGAAAAGAATTCTGCGCTAAATTAAAGTTAAAAAAATATATAGAATTTGATTAAAATCAAGCTTATTGAGAACGAATTATTTAAATAACTAAGAAAAGAATTCTGTGCAAAAAAGTGTAAAAAACAGAAAAATTTTATAATTTAATTTAAATCATGCTTATTCAATGAATTATTAAAGTAAAGGAAAAATGAGTCCGTGCAAAAATAAAGCTATAGAAAAAAAACAAACAGAAAAAATATAGAATTTGAATTAAATCAAGCTTTTTTTAAATTTTATTAAAAATAATAGGATTCTGTGCAAAATAAAGTTAAAAAAAAAGATATTTATAAAATTTAATTAAAATCAAGCGTATTGAGAACGAGTTATTTAATAAATAAAATAAGAATTCTGTGCAAAAATAAAGTTTAGAAAAAAAGAAAAATTATAGTATTTGATTACCATCACGCTTAATCAATGAATTATTAAAATAAGGGAAAAAGGATTCTGTGCGAAAATAAATCTAAAGAGCAAAAAAAGAAAAAAATAGGATTTGATTAAAACCATGCTTTTTGAGAATTTTTATTAAAAATAAATAAAAGTATTCTGTGTAAAATAAAATTAATTTAAAAGAAAATGATTTAATATGATTAAAATCAAGCTTATTGAGAACGAATTATTTAAAAAAATAAGAAAAGAATTCTGTCCAAAAAAGTGTAAAAAACAGTAAAGTTATATAATTTAATTAAAATCATGATTAATCAATGAATTATTAAAGTAAAGGAAAAATGATTCCGTGCAAAAATTAAGCTATAGAAAAAAAACAAGCAGAAAAAATATAGAATTTGAATTAAATCAAGCTTTTTGAGAATTTTAATAAAATTAATAATATTCTGTGCAAAATAAAGTTAAAAAAAAAGATATTTATAAAATTTAATTAAAATCAAGCGTATTGAGAACGAGTTATTTAATAAATACAATGAGAATTCTGTGCAAAAATAAAGTTTAGAATAAAAGAAAAATTATAAAATTTGAATAAAATCACGCTTAATCAATGAATTATTAAAATAAGGGAAAAAGAAACCTGTGAGAAAATAAATCTAAAAAGGAAAAAAGGAAAAAAAATAGGATTTGATTAAGATCAAGATTTTTGATTATTTTTATTAAAATAAAAATGAAAGGATTCTGTGCAAAATAAAGTTAAATAAAAAGGAAAATTATATAATTTGACTAAAATCATTCTTAATCAATGAATTATTAAAATAAAGGAAAAAGTATTCCGTGCAAAAATAAAGCCAAAAAGAAAAAAACAGAAAAAATATAGAATTTGATTAAAATCAAGCTTTTTGAGAATTTTGATAAAAATAAAAATAAAAGGATTATGTGTAAAATAAAGTTCACAAAAAGATATTTATGGAATTTGATTAAAATCAAGCTTATTGAGAACGAATTATTTAAATAAATAAGAAAATAATTCTGTGCAAAAAGTGTAAAAAAACAGAAAAATTATATAATTTAATTAAAATCATGCTTAATCAATGAATTATTAAGGTAAAGGAAAAATGATAACGTTCAAAAATAAAGCTATAGAAAAAAAAACAAGCAGAAAAAATATACAATTTGAATTAAATCAAGCTTTTTGAGAATTTTAATAAAAATAATAGGATTCTGTGCAAAATAAAGTTAAAAAAAATGATATTTATAAAATTTAATTAAAATCAAGCGTATTGAGAACGAGTTATTTAATAAATACAATGAGAATTCTGTGCAAAAATAAAGTTTAGAAAAAAAGAAAAATTATAAAATTTGAATAAAATCACGCTTAATCAATGAATTATTAAAATAAGGGAAAAAGAAACCTGTGCGAAAATAAATCTAAACAGGAAAAAAGGAAAAAAATAGGATTTGATTAAGATCAAGATTTTTGATTATTTTTATTAAAATAAAAATGAAAGGATTCTGTGCAAAATAAAGTTAAATAAAAAGGAAAATTATATAATTTGACTAAAATCAATCTTAATCAATGAATTATTAAAATAAAGGAAAAAGTATTCCATGCAAAAATAAAGCAAAAGAAAAACAGAAAAAATATAGAATTTGATTAAAATCAAGCTTTTTGAGAATTTTGATAAAAATAAAAATAAAAGGATTATGTGTAATATGTTCACAAAAAGATATTTATGGAATTTGATAAAAATCAAGCTTATTGAGAACGAATTATTTAAATAAATAAGAAAATAGTTCTGTGCAAAAAAGTGTAAAACAGAAAAATTATATAATTTAATTAAAATCATGCTTACTCAATGAATTATTAAGGTAAAGGAAAAATGATTCCGTTCAAAAATAAAGCTATAGAAAAAAAAACAAGCAGAAAAAATATAGAATTTGAATTAAGTCAAGCTTTTTAGAATTTTAATAAAAATAAAAGGATTCTGTGCAAAATATAGTTAAATAAAAAGAAAATTATAGAATTTGATTAAAATCAAGCTTATTGAGAACGAATTATTTAAATATATAAAAAAAAAATTCTGTGCAAACATAAAGTTTAGAAAAAAAGAAAAATTATAAAATTTGATTAAAATCACGCTTGATCAATGAATTATTAAAATAAGGGAAACAGGATTCTGTGCGAAAATAAATCTAAAAACGAAAAAAGAAAAAAACTATTATTTGATTAAGATCAACATTTTTGAGTATTTTTATTAAAATAAAAATGAAAGGATTCTGTGCAAAATAAAGTTAAATTAAAAGAAAAATTATATAATTTGACTAAAATCATTCTTAATCAATCAATTATTAAAATAAAGGAAAAAGTATTCCGTCCAAAAATAAAGCTAATGAAGAAAAAAACAGAAAAATATAGGATTTGATTAAAATCGAGCTTTTTGACAATTTTAATAAAAATAAAAGGATTCTATGCCTAAAAAAAATATTTATGGAATTTGATTAAAGTCAAGCTTATTGAGAACGAATCATTTAAATAAGTAAAAAAAGAATTCTTTGCAAATATAAAGTTTAGAAAAAAAGAAAAATTATAAAATTTGATTAAAATCACTTTACTCGATGAATTATTAAAATAAAAATAAAAGGATTCTGTGCAAAGTAAAGTTAAATAAAACGAAAAATTATATAATTTGATTAAAATCAAACTCATTGAGAACGAATTATTTAAATAAATAAAAAAAAGAATTCTGTGCAAAAACAAAGTTTAAAAAAGAAAGAAAAGTTATAAAATTTGACTAAAATGACGTTTAATCAATGAATTATTAAAATAAAGGAAAAAGGATTCTGTGCAAAAATAAAGCTAAAGGGCAAAAAAAGAAAAAAAAGAGAACTTGATAATAATCACGCTTATTCAATGAATTAATAAAATAAAGGAAAAAGGATTTCGTCCAAAAATAAAGCCATAGAAGAAAAAAACAGAAAAAAATATAGAATTTGATTAAAATCAAGCTTTTTTGAGAATTTTAATAAAAATAAAAGGATTCTGTGCAATATAAAGTTAAAAAAATATATTTATGGAATTTGATTAACATCAAGCTTATTTAGAACGCCTTATTCAAATAAATAAAAAAAGGAATTCTGTGCAAAAACAAAGTTTAGAAAAAAAAGAAAAATTATAGAATTTGATTAAAATCACGCTTAATCAATGAATTATTTAAATAAAGGATAAAGGATTCTGTGCGAAAATAAAGCTAACTAGTGAAAATGCTAGAGTTGGTCTAAGACCAATTCTTACGATAACCTAGATGAATGCACGCATGAAATTTCGTATGGTCACCCATTTGAGCAATTTTGATTGGTTTACATTGGTTTCTCGCATATATTCCTAGAACGGCTCGTCGGACAGAAAAAATTTTTCTAACCAATTTTATAGGATTTCTTATTCTGAATAAGTTTTTAGTACAATAAAAATGTCTAGGACTGATCGATTTCAAAGTATATTTAAAAACCGAAACTTTAATATGGCAGCACCAAGAAGGGGTTACCCGGTTTAGTTCATTTTTTAAATTCCTTTTGATATTAGTATGAAAACACAATGTACCAAATTTCAGCTTTCTATGTCGACGTGATCTGAGGTAGTGTCCAAATATATCGTGGAAAACGAAATTTTTGTATGGCAACCCCACGAAGGTGTTGCCCGATTTGTCTCGATTTCGAACTTAATTTTACTTTTTTTTTTATTGTCCGTGTACAAAACTTCAGCTTTCTTAGTGAACGCGTTCTCGAGTTATCGTGCGCAAAGGCGGACGGACTGACATGCAAAAATCAAAATAACTTTAGATATTATGCGTGGGTGTCCAATACATTTTGCTCTACCATCATTATTTCTGTGCGTTACAAACGGAATGGCAAACTTAGTATACCCTATAGATTTCATATAGGGTATAAAAAGGAAAAAAAAAGAAAAAAAATAGAATTTGATTAAAATGACGCTTATTCAATGAATTATTAAAATAAAGGAATAAGTTTTCCATGCAAATATAAAGCTAAAGAAAAAAATATAGAATTTGATCAAAATCAAGTTTTATGACTATTTTTGATAAAATTAAAATAAAAGGATTCTGTGCAAAATATAGTTAAATAAAAGGAAAAATTATAAAATTTGATTAAAGTCACGCTTAATCAATGAATTATTAAAATAAAGGAAAAAGGATTATGTGCGAAAATAAAGCTTAAGAGAAAAAAATAGAATTTGATTAAAATCAAGCTTCTTGACTATTTTTGTTAAAATTTAAATAAAAGGATTCTGTGCAAAATAAAGTTAAATAAAAGGAAAAATTATAAAATTTGAATAAAATCATTCTAAATGAATGAATTAATAAAATAAAGGAAAAGGGACTCCGTGAAAAAATAAAGCTAAAGAAGATAAAAATAGAACAAAATATAGAATTTGATTAAAATCGAGCTTTTTGATAATTTTAATAAAAATAAAAGGATTCTGTGCAAAATAAAGTTAAAAAAAAGATATTTATTGGATTTGGTTAAAATCAAGCCTTTTGAGAATTTTTATTAAAAGAAACATAAAACGATCACATGCAAAATAAAGTTAAAAGAAAGAAACTTATATAACTTGATTGAAATCAAGCTTGTTGAAAACTAATTTTTTAAAAAATATAAAATGCATTCTGTGCAAATATTAAGCTTAAGAAAAGAAGAATTATAGATCTTGATTAAAATCAACTTATTGGCTTATTGCGAATGAATATTAAAATAATGAGGAAAAGAATTCTGCGCTAAATTAAAGTTAAAAAAAATTATAGAATTTGATTAAAATCAAGCTTATTGAGAACGAATTATTTAAATAACTAAGAAAAGAATTCTGTGCAAAAAAGTGTAAAAAAACAGAAAAATTATATAATTTAATTTAAATCATGCTTAGTCAATGAATTATTAAAGTAAAGGAAAAATGAGTCCTTGCAAAAATAAAGCTATAGACAAAAAACAACCAGAAAAAATATAGAATTTGAATTAAATCAAGCTTTTTGAAAATTTTAATAAAAATAATAGGATTCTGTGCAAAATAAAGTTAAAAAAAAGATATTTATAAAATTTAACTAAAATCAAGCGTATTGAGAACGAGTTATTTAATAAATACAATAAGAATTCTGTGCAAAAATAAAGTTTGGAAAAAAAGAAAAATTATAGAATTTGATTAAAATCATGCTTAATCAATGAATTATTAAAATAAAGGAAAAAGGAAAATAAAGCTAAGGAGGAAAAAAAGAAAAAAATAGAATTTGATTACAATCAAGCTTTTTGAGTATTTTTATTGAAATAAAAATGAAAGGATTCTGTGCAAAATAAAGTTAAATAAAAAGAAAAATTATATAATTTGACTAAAATCAATCTTAATCAATGAATTATTAAAATAAAGGAAAAAAAGAAAAAATATAGAATTTGATTAAAATCAAGCTTTTTGAGAATTTTGATAAAAATAAAAATAAAAGGATTATGTGTAAAATAAAGTTCAAAAAAAGATATTTATGGAATTTGATTAAAATCAAGCTTGTTGAGAACGAATTATTTAAATAAATAAGAAAAGAATTCTGTACAAAAAAGTGTACAAAAACAGAAAAATTATATAATTTAATTAAAATCATGCTTAATCAATGAATTATTAAAGTAAAGGAAAATTGATTCCGTGCAAAAATAAAGCTATAGAAAAAAAAACAAGCAGAAGAAATATAGAATTTGAATTAAATCAAGCTTTTTGAGAATTTTAATAAAAATAAAAGAATTCTGTCCAAAATAAAGTTAAAAAAAAAGATATTTATAGAATTTAATTAAAATCAAGCGTATTGAGAACGAATTATTTAATAAATAAAATAACAATTCTGGGCAAAAATAAAGTTTAGAAAAAAAGACAAATTATAGAATTTCATTAAAATCATACATAATCAATGAATTATTAAAATAAAGGAAAAAGGATTCGGTGCGAAAATAAAGCTAAAGAGGAAAAAGAAAAAAAGAGAAATAGAATTTGATTAAAATCAACCTTTTTGATAATTTTTATTAAAATAAAAATAAAAGGATTCTGTGCAAAATAAATTTTAATAAAAAGAAAATTATAGAATTTGATTAAAATCAAGCTTATTGAGAACGAATTATTTAAATAAATAAAAAAATAAATCTGTACAAAAATAAAGTTTAGAAAAAAAGGAAAGTTATAAAATTTGAGTAAAATCACGCTTAATCAATGAATTAATAAAATAAAGGAAAAAGGATTTCGTCCAAAAATAAAACTAAAGAAGAAAAAAACAGAAAAAAATATAGAATTTGATTAAAATCAAGCTTTTTGAGAATTTTAATAAAAATAAATATAAAAGGATTCTGTGCAAAATAAAGCTAAAAAAACAATTTTATGGAATTTGATTAAAATTTAGCTTATTGAGGACGATTTAATCAAATAAATAAAAAAAAAATTCTGTGCAAAAATAAAGTTTAGAAAAAAAGTAAAATTATAGAATTTGATTAATATCAATATTAATAATATCAATAAAATAATTAATAAATGAATTACTAAAATAAAGGAAAAGGATTCTGGGCGAAAAAAAAGCTGTTAAACCATCTAGCTTGATCACAGTTAAATAAATTGTATCAGATTATACATAAAACAATCAATAGTTTATTCGAAAGTAGTATTTCACACACACCTATTTACATATTGTATTTAACCTCTCTCGAAATTAACACACCTAAAGAAAAAAAGAATAACTGTACGTTTATCGTTGCTTATCTCAATGTGAATATGTTAATATGATAAGAACTGCAAGCCTGACTTGCATTCTGGAGCTCAGTCGTTGTATATAAAATACTCAAAATTAAAATACAAGAGTTTTTGTTTTTGTGAGATGAAAGCAAACCTAAGACGATTTACGAATCAGTCCAAAGAAATATTTTGCAAACAGATTTGTTAAAATATTGCTGAACTTTGGCTAATAATTTTGATAGAATCTCTGCTCCAGATAGATCCAAGCATGGCAGTGTCCTAGCTATCCTTGTTGGAGCTACTTTCGAATTTCCAGCCAGGAGATGGACAGTTATATTTCCCAGGTTGTCAATTCTTTGCAGATAAATGCAACCACCATAAGCACGCGTCGAAAAATCACAAACTCCATGTATTTCTATGTCATTGAAATCACTGCAGAGCACAAATCGATGAATACGTATATTGCTGATCTTTTCAAGATCATCTCAGTATCTTATCCAAGATGAATGTTGCTTCTGTGGTAACGATTCATCCCACTGTAGATTTAGCAGCCACAACTCTTGGAAAAATATTTTTGCCTTAACTATAATAGGGTTGATTAGTCCCAAAGGACCAAACAATTTGGACATTCCGGACAGTACTGTCCTCTTTGTAACTTTCATTTTTCTAATGTTATCGTAAATTAATTTAAATTTGTACAGGAATTCATCAGACATTGGGTCCCATGCGATTTCAAGAGTCTTAATAATATCTGAGCCGTCTATATTGATAGGCTTCCCTCGATCTTCTATAGGAATTTCCTTTAAGAACAGATCATTCGAATACCGTTTTCTTAGGGTAAACTGACCAGCTAATAGTACTTGATTTTTCTAAGTCATCGTGTACTAACTTGTTAAAAGTGGCAATAAAATTGGGATACTCGGAATATTTGCCCGGAAACTGTGGTAACTTTAATGGTGGTAACTTGGCACTTGATGTGGTATTCTGAAAAACAGTAATATAGCCATCAGTTATACTTGCGCGATTTCGTGTAGGTAGTAATGACAAAATTTTTGACTTAGTTTAACAATATAAGTCTTCCAAGTCCCCACGAACAACGCTATTATTTAAATCGTTTGGTGAGAGCTTTTCAATTGAAGTTTGATGAGAAAGAATGAGGTTCCAGTATGATTCGAGAATACCTAGTCTGCATTCTAATCCAGTAGCACTTAATGTGCCTGCTTTAATATTAATAAATGTTTTATTTCGCGTAATAAAACCGCGTGTATTTGCTCGTTGAAGTTATAAGTCATCTAATTGTTTCGCCATTACGGCCTCCTCTGTCATTTTGCAGTGATCCCCAGGAAATTGATAAAATTATAAGAATTTCGCTTCAACAACCAAATTAATCAAGAGTTTATTTTAGAATTCTTTTTTGTAGAAAGAGAACTTTTCACATAATCGAAGTGTCAATGATTCAGAGAAGCCCGAGCTGTGCGATATTTAACAACAACAGTTATATGAATCAACGAAATAATTATGTCGTTGGCTGCTTCTCAAAATACTCTTTTTTATGTATGTATGTGTGTATTGGCAGTAATAATGCTACAGTTCTTAAGTATGACTTGCACACTAGCCTAGTAACTATTTAGCGATCAAAAACAACAACACTTCACATATTATTCTAGATAATTTCATTTAATTCATCCAAATTCTTTATTAATTGTTAATTTTTTAATTTCATATATATCTTGATAAAAAGCACAAAGAATTTCGCACAGAATACCGGTCGTATGTCAGATTATCTATATACAGCAGTGTGTATGTTTGAATGCTTATTTCAGCGATTGTCCATTTATATTTATGACGTTGTATACAGAGCGTATGTACTGTTCAAAATTCAACTGTACTTGCAATTATCATATACCGCCGCAATGCATGCAATTCAAGTTCCATCAATAGAAATTTGATAATTTTCAACTTTTTTTTTAATAGTTAGCAGCAATAAAATGAAGAATTTGACTATTTTGCCCTTTTGTTCATAAAAAACATCAACACACTTATCATAATAGATACATACCTATATACATATGCGTATGATGTACTTACGTATGATGAAGTTACAAATAGGACAGTACTATCCGACATATCCAAATTGTTTGATCCCTTGGGACTAAAAAGAGGAAAAGAAGAGAAAAATAGAATTTGATTAAAATCAAGTTTTTTGAGAATTTTTATTAAAATAAAAATGAAAGTATTCTGTGCAAAAATAAGGTTAAATAAAAAGAAAATTATAGAATTTGATTAAAATCAAGCTTATTGAGAACGAATTATTTAAATAAATAAAAAAAGAATTCTGTGCAAAAATAAAGTTTAGAAAAAAAGAAAAATAATAAAATTTGATTAAAATCACGCTTAATCAATGAATTAATAAAATAAAGGAAAAGGATTTGGTCCAAAAATAAAGCTAAAGAGGAAAAAAAAAGAAAAAAACAGAATTTGATTAAAATCAGGCTTTTTGAGAATTTTTCTTAAAATAAAAATAAAATGATTATGTGCAAAATAAAGTTAAAAAGATATTTACGGAATTTGATTAAAAGTAAGCTTATTGAGAACGAATTATTTAAATAAATAAAAAAAAATTCTTTGCACAAACAAAGTTTTGAAAAAAAGAAAAATTATAACATTTGATTAAAATCATTCTTAGTCAATGAATTAATAAAATAAAGGAAAAAGGATTTCGTCCAAAACTAAAGCTAAAGAAGAAAAAAACAGAAAAATATAGAATTTGATTAAAATCAAGCTTTTTGAGAATTTTAATAAAAATAATAATAAAAGGATTCTGTGGAAAAATAATGTTAAAAAAATAGATATTTATGGATTTTAATTAAAATCTAGCTTATTGAGAACGACTTATTTAACTAAATAAAAAAAGAATTCTGTGCAAAAATAAAGTTTAGAAAAAAATAAAAATTATAAAATTTGATTAAAATCACGCTTAATCAATGATTTATTAAAATAAAGGATAAAGGAGTGTGTGCAAAAGTAAAGCTAAAGAAGAAAAAAACAGAAAAAATAAAATTTTATTAAAATCGAGCATTTTGAGAATTTTAATAAAAATAAAAGGATTGTGTGCAAAATAAAGTTAAAAAGCAGAAAATTATAGAATTTGATTAAAATCAAGCTTGTTGAGAACGAATTATTTAAAAAATAAAAAAAGCATTCTGTGCAAAAATTAAGCTTAAGAAAAGAAAAATTATAAAAATTTGATTAAAATCACACTTAAATGAATTATTAAAATAAAGGATAAAGTATGAAGCTTTTTGAGAATTTTTGATAAAATAAAATGGAAAGGATTCTGTGCAAAATAAAGTTAAATAAAAAGAACAATTATATAATTTGATTAAAATCATTCTTAATCAATGAATTATTAAAAAAAAAAAAAGGATCCCGTTGCAAAAATAATGCTAATGAAGAAAAAAGCAGAAAAAAATATAGGATTTGATTAAAATCGAGCTTTTTGAGAATTTTAATAAAAATAAAAATAAAAGGATTCTGTGCAAAATAAGTTAAAAAAAAAAATTTATGGAATTTGATTAAAATCAAGCTTATTGAGAAACGAATTATTTAAATAAATGAAAAAAGATTTCTGTGCAAAAATAAAGTTTAGAAAAAAGAAAAATTATGAAATTTGATTAAAATCACATTTAATCAATGAATTATTAAAACAAAGGAAAAGGATTCCGTGCAAAAATAGCTTTATTTTCACGTTTAATCAATGAATTAATAAAATAAAGGAAAAAGGATTTCGTCCAAAAATAAAGCTAAAGAGGAAAAAAAAAGAAAAAAAACAGAATTTGATTAAAATCAGGCTTTTTGAGAATTTTTCTTAAAATAAAAATAAAATGATTATGTGCAAAATAAAGTTAAAAAGATATTTACGGAATTTGATTTAAAAGTAAGCTTATTGAGAACGAATTATTTAAATAAATAAAAAAAAATTCTTTGCACAAACAAAGTTTAGAAAAAAAGAAAAATTATAAATTTGATTAAAATCATTCTTAGTCAATGAATTAATAAAATAAAGGAAAAATATTTCGTCCAAAAATAAAGCTAAAGAAGATAAAAACAGAAAAAATATAGAATTTGATTTAAATCGAGCATTTTGAGAATTTTAATAAAAATAAAAGGATTGTGTGCAAAATAAAGTTAAAAAAAGATATTTCTACAATTTGGTTAAACTCAAGCTTATTGAGAATTTTTTATTAAAATAAGGATAAGAGGATTTTGTGCAAAAATTAAGTTTAAAGAAAGCAGAAAATTATAAAACTTGAATAAAATCAAGGTTATTGAGAACGAATTATTTAATAATTATAAAAAGCATTCTGTGCAAAAATTAAGCTTGCAAAAGGAAAAATTATAGAGTTTGATTAAAATCAAGTTTATTTCGAACGAATTATTTAAATAAATAAAAAATGATTCTGTGCAAAAATAAGTTTAAAAAAAAGGTATATAATTTGATTAAAATCATACCTAATAAATGAATTGTTAAAATAAAGGAAAAATGATTCTGTGCAAAAATAATGCTAAAGAGGGAGAAAAAAATTGAATTTGATTAAAAGAACAAAACAGAAAAAATATAGAATTTAATTAAAATCAAGCTTTTAGAGAATTTTTAATAAAATAAAACAAAACGATCATATGCAAAATAAAGTTAAAAGAAAGAAAATTATAAAATTTGATTGAAATCAAGCTTGTTGAGTACGCATTATTTAAAAAATAAAAAAGGCATTCTGTGTAAATATTAAGCTTAAAAAAGATGTTGATGTATATGTTGATTAAAATCAAAATTTTGGCTTATTGCGGATGAATGTAAAAATAAAGAGGAAAAGAATTCTGTGCTGAATTAAAGTTAAAAAAATTATAGAATTTGATTAAAATCAAGCTTATTGAGAACGAATTAATTTATATAAATGAGAAAAGAATTCTGTGCAAAAAAGTGTAAAAAAACAGAAAATTTATATAATTTAATTAAAATCATGCTTAATTAATGCATTATTAAAGTAAAATAAAAATGATTCCGTGCAAAAATAAAGTTATAGAAGAAAAACATGCAAAAAAAAATATAGAATTTGAATTAAATCAAGCTTTTTGAGAATTTTAATAAAAATAAAAGAATTCTGTCCAAAATAAAGTTAAAAAAAAAGATATTTATAGAATTTAATTAAAATCAAGCGTATTGAGAACGAATTATTTAATAAATAAAATAACAATTCTGGGCAAAAATAAAGTTTAGAAAAAAAGACAAATTATAGAATTTCATTAAAATCATACATAATCAATGAATTATTAAAATAAAGGAAAAAGGATTCGGTGCGAAAATAAAGCTAAAGAGGAAAAAAGAAAAAAAGAGAAATAGAATTTGATTAAAATCAACCTTTTTGATAATTTTTATTAAAATAAAAATAAAAGGATTCTGTGCAAAATAAATTTTAATAAAAAGAAAATTATAGAATTTGATTAAAATCAAGCTTATTGAGAACGAATTATTTAAATAAATAAAAAAATAAATCTGTACAAAAATAAAGTTTAGAAAAAAAGGAAAGTTATAAAATTTGAGTAAAATCACGCTTAATCAATGAATTAATAAAATAAAGGAAAAAGGATTTGGTCCAAAAATAAAGCTAAAGAGGAAAAAAAAGAAAAAAAACAGAATTTGATTAAAATCAGGCTTTTTGAGAATTTTTCTTAAAATAAAAATAAAATGATTATGTGCAAAATAAAGTTAAAAAGATATTTACGGAATTTGATTAAAAGTAAGCTTATTGAGAACGAATTATTTAAATAAATAAAAAAAATTCTTTGCACAAACAAAGTTTTGAAAAAAAGAAGATTAAAATCATTCTTAGTCAATGAATTAATAAAATAAAGGAAAAAGGATTTCGTCCAAAACTAAAGCTAAAGAAGAAAAAAACAGAAAAATATAGAATTTGATTAAAATCAAGCTTTTGAGAATTTTAATAAAAATAATAATAAAAGGATTCTGTGGAAAATAATGTTAAAAAAATAGATATTTATGGATTTTAATTAAAATCTAGCTTATTGAGAACGACTTATTTAACTAAATAAAAAAAGAATTCTGTGCAAAAATAAAGTTTAGAAAAAAATAAAAATTATAAAATTTGATTAAAATCACGCTTAATCAATGATTTATTAAAATAAGGGCAAAAGTATTCTATGCGAAAATAAATCTAAAGAGAAAAAAATAGAATTTGATTAAATCAAGCTTTTTGAGAATTTTAATAAAAATAAAAGGATTCTGTGCAAAATAAAATTACAAAAAAAGAGATATTTATGGAATTTGATTAAAATCAAGCTTATAGAGAAATAATTATTTAAATAAATAAAACAAAGAATTCTGTGCAAAAAGAAAATTTAGATAAAAAGAAAAATTGAAAAAATTGATTAAAATCACGTTTAATCAATGAATAATTAAAATAAAGGAAAGAGGATTCTGTGAGAAAATAAAGCTAAAGAGAAAAAATAGAATTTGATTAAACTCAAGCCTTTTGACTATTTTTGTTAAAATTTAAATAAAAGGATTCTGTGATTCGGAACAAAACGTACAATTTTCTGTTGTAACCTTTAAGGTGGTTATGGTTTTGTGTTTATTTTGAGTGCTATTTTTAAGAATAGTTTCCTTTCCCTTCCTTCAAGGAATTGACATCGACAACTAAGTATCCGTTCACAATCATCCCAAGTGGGAAGTTTACTGTAATCAATTGCTTCTTCCCAACGTGTTCGCGATTCAGAATCTAACTTGGAGTTTACAATATGAACCACAATTGCATTCAAGACTTCAGTGTCGGACCCAAGTGCACGTAACGCACTAAGCTGAGAACTAGTATAATCAACGAGAGCCCGTAGTTGAAGTGCAGACCCTCTCGGTACTTTTGGCAACACCAACAACTCGCTAATGTGCTCTTGAAAAATCATGACCTTATTATCAAACCTATCTTTTAATTTGTCTAATGCTTGTGTGTATGTGATTGATGACTTACCCAAAGATTCTATTGCTCGAAGAGCTGGAACAGAAATGCAATTTAATAAATGATTGTATTTCTCAGTAATTGATTTTTCTGAGTCATCGTGTACTAACTTGTTAAAAGTGGCAATAAAATTGGGATACTCGGAATATTTGCCCGAAAACTGTGGTAATTTTAATGGTGGTAACTTGGCACTTGATGCGGTATTCTGGAAAACAGTACTATAGCCATCAGTTATACCTTGCGCGATTTCGTGTAGGTAGTAATGACAAAAT
>OZ005741.1:139868805-140261305 GCA_963930735.1 Dioctria linearis
AAATGAAAAAAATGAAAAAAAGAAGAAAAAAATGAAAAGATGGAGAAAAATAGAAAAAAAACATTCCTTTAATTTATTAAAAAATTTAAAATTTTTTTAAAGAAACTGATTCATTCGAAGCGAATCGAACCTGTATACGCCACGCAGTAGGCTGAAAAATAAAGAAGAAAAAGGTATAAGAAGAAGCGTTTCGTGTCAACAGAAAACCTTACACTCATCGTTGCAGCTTGGTTTTCTGCCTGCTGCAGACGCTTGAAAATAGATCATACTGATCTCTTCTCATATAAACTCAGAATAAATTCTGGGTATGCATTTTATTGGGAAAAAAACACTCCTATACAAACCAAGGAGGAAAAATAAATAAAAAGACTACACTTTTGGACTTTTTACCGGGTTAGACTTAATTTTGTTCAAGAAAGAAGTTTTTGGGATTCTCCGGTATATAGCGAAAGCTAAAAAATGTTCTAATTTGTCATTTTATCACACAACCCATTAATTTTTGGTGACAAGTTTCAAGTCTTCGTTTGACTCATTAACATCAAAAATTTTTTTAAAGAAACAGATTCATTCGAAGCGAATCGAACCAGTATACGCCACGCAGTGGGCTGAAAAATAAAGTAGAAAAGGTAGAAGAAGAAGCGTTTTGTGTCAGCAGAAAGCCTTACACTCATCGGTGCACCTTGGTTTTCTGCCTCCTGCAGACGCTTGAAAATAGATCAAACTGATCTCTTTTCATATAAACTCAGAATAAATTCTGGGTGTGAATTATATGAGGAAAAAACACTCCTATACAAGCCCAGGAGGAAAAATAAATAAAGGGATTACTGTTTTAGACTTTTTACCGGGTTACACTTAATTTTGTTCAAGGAAGAATTTTTTTTGGGATTCTCCGGTATATAGCAAAGCTCAAAAATGTTATAATTTGTTATTTCATCACACAACCCATTAATTTTTGGTGACAAGTTTCAAGTCTTGGTTTAACTCATCGACAGGTCCCAAATAGCGAAATTGGGTGATTTGAAAAACAAATGAAAAAAATGAAAAAAAGAAAAAAAAAATGAAAAGTTTGAGAAAAATAGAAAAAAAAACATTCCTTTAATTTATTAAAAAATTTTAAAATTTTTTAAAGAAACAGATTCATTCGAAGCGAATCGAACCTGTATACGCCACGCAGTAGGCTGAAAAATAAAGAAGAAAAGGTATAAGAAGAAGCGTTTCGTGTCAACAGAAAACCTTACACTCATCGTTGCAGCTTGGTTTTGTGCCTGCTGCAGACGCTTGAAAATAGATCATACTGATCTCTTCTCATATAAACTCAGAATAAATTCTGGGTATGAATTTTATTGGGAAAAAACACTCCTATACAAGCCAAGGAGGAAAAATAAATAAAAAGACTACTCTTTTGGACTTTTTACCGGGTTACACTTAATTTTGTTCAAGAAAGAAGTTTTTGGGATTCTCCGGTATATACCAAAAGCTAAAAAAGGTTCTAATTTGTTATTTCATCACACAACCCATTAATTTTTGGTGACAAGTTTCAAGTCTTCGTTTGACTCATCAACAGGTCCCAAATAGCGAAATTGCGTGATTTGAAAAACAAATGAAAAAAATGAAAAAAGAATAAAGAAATGAAAAGATGGAGAAAAATAGAAAAAAACAATTTTTTTATGTATTAAAAAAATCTAAAATTTTTTTTAAAGAAACAGATTCATTCGAAGCGAATCGAACCTATATACGCCACGCAGTGGGCTGAAAAATAAAGAAGAAAAGGTAGAAGGAGAAGCGTTTCGTGTCCGCAGAAAACCTTACACCCATCGGTGCAGCTTGGTTTTCTGCCTGCTGCAGATGCCTGAAAATAGATCAAACTGATCTCTTTTCATATAAACACAGAATAAATTCTGGGTGTGAATTATATGAGGAAAAAACACACCTATACAAGCCCAGGAGGAAAAATAAACAAAGGGATTACTGTTTTGGACTTTTTACCGGGATACACTTAATTTTGTTCAAGGAAGAATTTTTTTTGGGATTCTCCGGTATATAGCAAAAGCTCAAAAATATTCTAATTTGTTATTTCATTACACAACCCATTAATTTTTGGTGACAAGTTTCAAGTCTTAGTTTAACTCATCGACTGGTCCCAAATAGCGAAATTGGGTGATTTGAAATAGAAACATTCCTTTAATTTATTAAAAAAAATTAAAAAATTTTTTAAAGAAACAGATTCATTCGAACCGAATCGAACCTGTATACGCCACGCAGTAGGCTGAAAAACAAAGAAGAAAAGGTAGAAGAATAAGCGCTTTATGTCAGCAGAAAACCTTACACTCATGGGTGCAGCTTGGCTTTCTGCCTGCTGCAGACGCTTGAAAATAGATCAAACTGATCTCTTCTCATATAAACTCAGAATAAATTCTGGGTATGAATTTTATGAGGAAAAAACACTCCTATACAAACCAAGGAGGAAAAATAAATAAAAAGACTACACTTTTGGACTTTTTAACGGGTTAGACTTAATTTTGTTCAAGAAAGAAGTTTTTGGGATTCTCCGGTATATAGCAAAAGCTAAAAAATGTTCTAATTTGTTATTTTATCACACAACCCATTAATTTTTGGTGACAAGTTTCAAGTCTTCGTTTGACTCATTAACATCAAAAATTTTTTTAAAGAAACAGATTCATTCGAAGCGAATCGAAGCTGTACACGCCACGCAGTGGGCTGAAAAATAAAGTAGAAAAGGTAGAAGAAGAAGCGTTTTGTGTCAGCAGAAAGCCTTACACTCATCGGTGCACCTTGGTTTTCTCCCTCATGCAGACGCTTGAAAATAGATCAAACTGATCTCTTTTCATATAAACTCAGAATAAATTCTGGGTGTGAATTATATGAGGAAAAAACACTCCTATACAAGCCCAGGAGGAAAAATAAATAAAGGGATTACTGTTTTAGACTTTTTACCGGGTTACACTTAATATTGTTCAAGGAAGAATTTTTTTTGGGATTCTCCGGTATATAGCAAAGCTCAAAAATGTTATAATTTGTTATTTCATCACACAACCCATTAATTTTTGGTGACAAGTTTCAAGTCTTGGTTTAACTCATCGACAGGTCCCAAATAGCGAAATTGGGTGATTTGAAAAACAAATGAAAAAAATGAAAAAAAGAAAAAAGAAATGAAAAGTTTGAGAAAAATAGAAAAAAAACATTCCTTTAATTTATTAAAAAAATTAAATTTTTTTAAAGAAACAGATTTATTCGAAGCGAATCGAACCTGTATACGCCACGCAGTAGGCTGAAAAATAAAGAAGAAAAGGTATAAGAAAAAGCGTTTCGTGTCAGCAGAAAACCTTACACTCATCGGTGCAGCTTGGTTTTCTGCCTGCTGCAGACGCTTGAAAATAGATCAAACTGATCTCTTCTCATATAAACTCAGAATAAATTCTGGGTATGAATTTTATGAGGAAAAAACACTCCTATACAAGCCAAGGGGGAAAAATAAATAAAAAGACTACTCTTTTGGACTTTTTACCGGGTTACACTTAATTTTGTTCAAGAAAGAGGTTTTTGGGATTCTCCGGTATATAGCAAAAGCTAAAAAATGTTCTAATTTGTTATTTTATCACACAACCCATTAATTTTTGGTAACAAGTTTCAAGTCTTCGTTTGACTCATCAACAGGTCCCAAATATCGAAATTGGGTGATTTGAAAAACAAATGAAAAAACTGAAAAAAAGACGAAAGAAATTAAAAGTTGGAGAAAAATAGAAATAACAATTTTTTTATTTTATAAAAAAATTTAAATTTTTTTTTAAAGAAACAGATTCATTCGAAGCGAATCGAACCTGTATACGCCACGCAGTGGGCTGAAAAATAAAGAAGAAAAGGTTGAAGAAGAAGCGTTTCGTGTCAGCAGAAAGCCTTACACTCATCGGTGCAGCTTGGTTTTCTGCCTCCTGCAGACGCTTGAAAATAGATCAAACTGATCTCTTTTCATATAAACTCAGAATAAATTCTGGGTGTGAATTATATGAGGAAAAAACACTCCTATACAAGCCCAGGAGGAAAAATAAATAAAGGGATTACTGTTTTAGACTTTTTACCGGGTTACACTTAATATTGTTCAAGGAAGAATTTTTTTTGGGATTCTCCGGTATATAGCAAAGCTCAAAAATGTTATAATTTGTTATTTCATCACACAACCCATTAATTTTTGGTGACAAGTTTCCAGTCTTGGTTTAACTCATCGACAGGTCCCAAATAGCGAAATTGGGTGATTTGAAAAACAAATGAAAAAAATGAAAAAAAGAAAAAAGAAATGAAAAGTTTGAGAAAAATAGAAAAAAAACATTCCTTTAATTTATTAAAAAAATTAAATTTTTTTAAAGAAACAGATTTATTCGAAGCGAATCGAACCTGTATACGCCACGCAGTAGGCTGAAAAATAAAGAAGAAAAGGTATAAGAAGAAGCGTTTCGTGTCAGCAGAAAACCTTACACTCATCGGTGCAGCTTGGTTTTCTGCCTGCTGCAGACGCTTGAAAATAGATCAAACTGATCTCTTCTCATATAAACTCAGAATAAATTCTGGGTATGAATTTTATGAGGAAAAAACACTCCTATACAAGCCAAGGGGGAAAAATAAATAAAAAGACTACTCTTTTGGACTTTTTACCGGGTTACACTTAATTTTGTTCAAGAAAGAGGTTTTTGGGATTCTCCGGTATATAGCAAAAGCTAAAAAATGTTCTAATTTGTTATTTTATCACACAACCCATTAATTTTTGGTAACAAGTTTCAAGTCTTCGTTTGACTCATCAACAGGTCCCAAATATCGAAATTGGGTGATTTGAAAAACAAATGAAAAAACTAAAAAAAAGACGAAAGAAATTAAAAGTTGGAGAAAAATAGAAATAACAATTTTTTTATTTTATAAAAAAATTTAAATTTTTTTTTAAAGAAACAGATTCATTCGAAGCGAATCGAACCTGTATACGCCACGCAGTGGGCTGAAAAATAAAGAAGAAAAGGTTGAAGAAGAAGCGTTTCGTGTCAGCAGAAAGCCTTACACTCATCGGTGCAGCTTGGTTTTCTGCCTCCTGCAGACGCTTGAAAATAGATCAAACTGATCTCTTTTCATATAAACTCAGAATAAATTCTGGGTGTGAATTATATGAGGAAAAAACACTCCTATACAAGCCCAGGAGGAAAAAATAAATAAAGGGATTACTGTTTTGGACTTTTTACCGGGTTACACTTAATTTTGTTCAAGAAAGAATTTTTTGGGATTCTCCGGTATATAGCAAAAGCTAAAAAATGTTCTAATTTGTTATTTTATCACACAACCCATTAATTTTTGGTGGCAAGTTTCAAGTCTTCGTTTGTCTCATCAACAGGTCCCAAATAGCGAAATTGCGTGATTTGAAAAACAAATGAAAAAAATGAAAAAAAGAAGAAATTAATGAAAAGTTGGAGAAAAATAAAAAAAACAATTTTTTTATTTATTAAAAAAATTTAAATTTTTTTTTAAAGAAACAGATTCATTCGAAGCGAATCGTACCTATATACGCCACGCAGTGGTCTGAAAAATAAAGAAGAAAAGGTAGAAGATGAAGCATTTCGTGTCAGCAGAAAGCCTTACACTCATCGGTGCACCTTGGTTTTCTGCCTCCTGCAAACGCTTGAAAATAGATCAAACTGATCTCTTTTCATATAAACTCAGAATAAATTCTGGGTGTGAATTATATGAGGAAAAAACACTCCTATACAATCCCAGGAGGAAAAATAAATAAAGGGATTACTGTTTTGGACTTTTTACCGGGTTACACTTAATTTTGTTCAAGGAAGAATTTTTTTTGGGATTCTCCGGTATATAGCAAAAGCTCAAAAATGTTCTAATTTGTTATTTCATCACACAACCCATTAATTTTTGGTGACAAGTTTCAAGTCTTGGTTTAACTCATCGACAGGTCCCAAATAGCGAAATTGGGTGATTTGAAAAACAAATGAAAAAAATGAAAAAAAGAAAATGAAATGAAAAGTTTGAGAAAAATAGAAAAAAAACATTCCTTTAATTTATTAAAAAAATTAAAATTTTTTAAAGAAACAGATTCATTCGAAGCGAATCGAACCTGTATACGCCACGCAGTAGGCTGAAAAATAAAGAAGAAAAGGTATAAGAAGAAGCGTTTCGTGTCACCAGAAAACCTTACACTCATCGGTGCAGCTTGGTTTTCTGCCTGCTGCAGACGCTTCAAAATAGATCAAACTGATCTCTTCTCATATAAACTCAGAATAAATTCTGGGAATGAATTTTATGAGGAAAAAACACTCCTATACAAGCCAAGGAGGAAAAATAAATAAAAAGACTACTCTTTTGGACTTTTTACCGGGTTACACTTAATTTTGTTCAAGAAAGAAGTTTTTGGGATTCTCCGGTATATAGCAAAAGTTAAAAAATGTTCTAATTTGTTATTTTATCACACAACCCATTAATTTTTGGTGACAAGTTTCAAGTCCTCGTTTGACTCATCAACAGGTCCCAAATAGCGAAATTGCGTGATTTGAAAAACAAATAAAAAAAATGAAAAAACAGCAGAAAGAAGTGAAAAGTTGGAGAAAAATAGAAAAAAACAATTTTTTTATTTATTAAAAAAATTTTAAAATTTTTTTTAAAGAAACAGATTCATTCGAAGCGAATCGAACCTGTATACGCCACGCAGTAGGCTGAAAAATAAAGAAGAAAAGGTTGAAGAAGAGGCGTTTCGTGTCAGCAGAAAGCCTTACACTCATCGGTGCAGCTTGGTTTTCTGCCTCCTGCAGACGCTTGAAAATAGATCAAACTGATCTCTTTTCATATAAACTCAGAATAAATTCTGGGTGTGAATTATATGAGGAAAAAACACTCCTATACAAGCCCAGGAGGAAAAAATAAATAAAGGGATTACTGTTTTGGACTTTTTACCGGGTTACACTTAATTTTGTTCAAGAAAGAATTTTTTGGGATTCTCCGGTATATAGCAAAAGCTAAAACATATTCTAATTTATTATTTTATCACACAACCCATTAATTTTTGGTGACAAGTTTCAAGTCTACGTTTGACTCATCAACAGGTCCCAAATAGCGAAATTGGGTGATTTGAAAAACAAATGAAAAAAATGAAAAAAAGAAGAAAGAAATGAAAAGTTGGTGAAAAATAAAAAAAAACAATTTTTTTATTTATTAAATAATTTAAATTTTTTTTTAAAGAAACAGATTCATTCGAAGCGAATCGAACCAGTGGGCTGAAAAATGAAGAAGAAAAGGTAGAAGGAGAAGCGTTTCGTGTCCGCAGAAAGCCTTACACTCATCGGTGCAGCTTGGTTTTCTGCCTCCTGCAGACGCTTGAAAATAGATCAAACTGATCTCTTTTCATATAAACTCAGAATAAATTCTGGGTGTGAATTATATGAGGAAAAAACACTCCTATACAAGCCCAGGAGGAAAAAATAAATAAAGGGATTACTGTTTTGGACTTTTTACCGGGTTACACTTAATTTTGTTCAAGGAAGAATTTTTTTTGCGATTCTCCGGTATAAAGCAAAAGCTCAAAAATGTTCTAATTTGTTATTTCATCATACAACCCATTAATTTTTGGTGACAAGTTTCAAGTCTTGGCTTAACTCATCGACAGGTCCCAAATAGCGAAATTGGGTGATTTGAAAAAGAAATGAAAAAAAAGAAAAAAAGAAAAAAGAAATGAAAAGTTTGAGAAAAATAGAAAAAAAACATTCCTTTAATTTATTAAAAAAAATTAAATTTTTTTTAAAGAAACAGATTCATTCGAAGCGAATAGAACCTGTATACGCCACGCAGTAGGCTGAAAAATAAAGAAGAAAAGGTAGAAGAATAAGCGCTTTATGTTAGCAGAAAACCTTACACTCATCGGTGCAGCTTGGTTTTCTGCCTGCTGCAGACGCTTGAAAATAGATCAAACTGATCTCTTCTCATATAAACTCAGAATAAATGCTGGGTATGAATTTTATGAGGAAAAAACACTCCTATACAAGCCAAGGAGGAAAAATAAATAAAAAGACTACACTTTTGGACTTTTTACCGGGTTAGACTTAATTTTGTTCAAGAAAGAAGTTTTTGGGATTCTCCGGTATATAGCAAAAGCTAAAAAATGCTCTAATTTGTCATTTTATCACACAACCCATTAATTTTTGGTGACAAGTTTCAAGTCTTCGTTTGACTCATCAACATCAAAAATTTTTTTAAAGAAACAGATTCATTCGAAGCGAATCGAACCTGTATAAGCCACGCAGTGGGCTGAAAAATAAAGAAGAAAAGGTAGAAGAAGAAGCGTTTCGTGTCAGCAGAAAGCCTTACACTCATCGGTGCAGCTTGGTTTTCTGCCTCCTGCAGATGCCTGAAAATAGATCTAACTGATCTCTTTTCATATAAACTCAGAATTAATTCTGGGTGTGAAATATATGAGGAATAAACACTCCTATACTAGCCCAGGAGGAAAAAATAAATAAAGGGATTACTGTTTTGGACTTTTTACCGGGTTACACTTAATTTTGTTCAAGAAAGAATTTTTTGGGATTCTCCGGTATATAGCAAAAGCTAAAAAATGTTCTAATTTGTTATTTTATCCCACAACCCATTAATTTTTGGTGACAAGTTTCAAGTCTTCGTTTGACTCATCAACAGGTCCCAAATAGCGAAATTGCGTGATTTGAAAAACAAATGAAAAAAATGAAAAAAAGAAGAAAGAAACGGAAAGTTGGAGAAAAATAGAAAAAACAATTTTTTTATTTATTAAAAAAATTTTAAATTTTTTTTAAAGAAACAGATTCATTCGAAGCGAATAGAACCTGTATACGCCACGCAGTGGGCTGAAAAATAAAGAAGAAAAGGTTGAAGAAGACGCGTTTCGTGTCAGCAGAAAGTCTTACACTCATCGGTGCAGCTAGGTTTTCTGCCTCCTGCAGACGCTTGAAAATAGATCAAACTGATCTCTTTTCACATAAAGTCAGAATAAATTCTGGGTGTGAATTATATGAGGAAAAAACACTCCTATACAAGCCCAGGAGGAAAAAATAAATAAAGGGATTACTGTTTTGGACTTTTTACCGGGTTACACTTAATTTTGTTCAAGAAAGAATTTTTTGGGATTCTCCCATTAATTTTTGGTGACAAGTTTCAAGTCTTGGTTTGACTCATCAACAGGTCCCAAATAGCGAAATTGGGTGATTTGAAAAGCAAATGAAAAAAATGAAAAAAAGAAGAAAGAAATGAAAAGTTGGAGAAAAATAAAAAAAACAATTTTTTTATTTATTAAAAAAATTTAAATTTTTTTTTAAAGAAACAGATTCATTCGAACCGAATCGAACCTATATACGCCACGCAGTGGTCTGAAAAATAAAGAAGAAAAGGTAGAAGATGAAGCGTATCGTGTCAGCAGAAAGCCTTACACTCATCGGTGCACCTTGGTTTTCTGCCTCCTGCAGACGCTTGAAAATAGATCAAACTGATCTCTTTTCATATAAACTCAGAATAAATTCTGGGTGTGAATTATATGAGGAAAAAGCACTCCTATACAAGCCCAGGAGGAAAAATAAATAAAGGGATTACTGTTTTGGACTTTTTACCGGGTTACACTTAATTTTGTTCAAGGAAGAATTTTTTTTGGGATTCTCCGGTATATAGCAAAAGCCCAAAAATGTTCTAATTTGTTATTTCATCACACAACCCATTAATTTTTGGTGACAAGTTTCAATTCTTGGTTTAACTCATCGACAGGTCCCAAATAGCGAAATTGGGTGATTTGAAAAGGAGATGAAAAAAATGAAAAGAAGAAAAAAGAAATGAAAAGTTTGAGAAAAACGGAAAAAAAACATTCCTTTAATTTATTAAAAAATTTAAAATTTTTTTAAAGAAACAGATTCATTCGAAGCGAATCGAACCTGTATACGCCACGCAGTAGGCTGAAAAATAAAGAAGAAAAGGTATAAGAAGAAGCGTTTCGTGTCACCAGAAAACCTTACACTCATCGGTGCAGCTTGGTTTTCTGCCTGCTGCAGACGCTTCAAAATAGATCAAACTGATCTCTTCTCATATAAACTCAGAATAAATTCTGGGAATGAATTTTATGAGGAAAAAACACTCCTATACAAGCCAAGGAGGAAAAATAAATAAAAAGACTACTCTTTTGGACTTTTTACCGGGCTACACTTAATTTTGTTCAAGAAAGAAGTTTTTGGGATTCTCCGGTATATAGCAAAAGTTAAAAAATGTTCTAATTTGTTATTTTATCACACAACCCATTAATTTTTGGTAACAAGTTTCAAGTCTTCGTTTGACTCATCAAGAGGTCCCAAATAGCGAAATTGGGTGATTTGAAAAACAAATGAAAAAACTGAAAAAAAGAAGAAAGAAATTAAAAGTTGGAGAAAAATAGAAAAAACAATTTTTTTATTTAATAAAAAAATTTAAAATTTTTTTTAAAGAAACAGATTCATTCGAAGCGAATCGAACCTATATACGCCACGCAGTGGGCTGAAAAATAAAGAAGAAAAGGTTGAAGAAGAAGCGTTTCGTGTCAGCAGAAAGCCTTACACTCATCGGTGCAGCTTGGTTTTCTGCCTCCTGCAGACGCTTGAAAATAGATCAAACTGATCTCTTTTCATATAAACTCAGAATAAATTCTGGGTGTGAATTATAAGAGGAGAAAACACTCCTATACAAGCCCAGGAGGAAAAAATAAATAAAGGGATTACTGTTTTGGACTTTTTACCGGGTTACACTTAATTTTGTTCAAGAAAGAATTTTTTTGGATTCTCCGGTATATAGCAAAAGCTAAAAAATGTTCTAATTTGTTATTTTATCACACAACCCATTAATTTTTGGTGACAAGTTTCAAGTCCTCGTTTGACTCATCAACAGGTCCCAAATAGCGAAATTGCGTGATTTGAAAAACAAATGAAAAAAATGAAAAAACAGCAGAAAGAAGTGAAAAGTTGGAGAAAAATAGAAAAAAACAATTTTTTTATTTATTAAAAAGATTTTAAATTTTTTTTAAAGAAACAGATTCATTCGAAGCGAATCGAACCTGTATACGCCACGCAGTAGGCTGAAAAATAAAGAAGAAAAGGTTGAAGAAGAGGCGTTTCGTGTCAGCAGAAAGCCTTACACTCATCGGTGCAGCTTGGTTTTCTGCCTGCTGCAGACGCTTGTAAATAGATCAAACTGATCTCTTTTCATATAAACTCAGAATAAATTCTGGGTGTGAATTATATGAGGAAAAAACACTCCTATACAAGCCCAGGAGGAAAAAATAAATAAAGGGATTACTGTTTTGGACTTTTTACGGGTTACACTTAATTTTGTTCAAGAAAGAATTTTTTGGGATTCTCCGGTATATAGCAAAAGCTAAAACATATTCTAATTTATTATTTTATCACACAACCCATTAATTTTTGGTGACAAGTTTCAAGTCTACGTTTGACTCATCAACAGGTCCCAAATAGCGAAATTGGGTGATTTGAAAAACAAATGAAAAAAATGAAAAAAAGAAGAAAGAAATGAAAAGTTGGTGAAAAATAAAAAAAAAACAATTTTTTTATTTATTAAATAATTTAAAATTTTTTTTAAAGAAACAGATTCATTCGAAGCGAATCGAACCAGTGGGCTGAAAAATGAAGAAGAAAAGGTAGAAGGAGAAGCGTTTCGTGTCCGCAGAAAACCTTACATTCATCGCTGCAGCTTGGTTTTCTGCCTGCTGCAGACGCTTGAAAATAGATCAAACTGATCTCTTTTCATATAAACTCAGAATAAACTCTGGGTGTGAATTATATGAGGAAAAAACACTCCTATACAAGCCCAGGAGAAAAATAAATAAAGGGATTACTGCTTTGGACTTTTTACCGGGTTACACTTAATTTTGTTCAAGGAAGAATTTTTTTTGCGATTCTCCGGTATAAAGCAAAAGCTCAAAAATGTTCTAATTTGTTATTTCATCATACAACCCATTAATTTTTGGTGACAAGTTTCAAGTCTTGGCTTAACTCATCGACAGGTCCCAAATAGCGAAATTGGGTGATTTGAAAAAGAAATGAAAAAAAAGAAAAAAAGAAAAAAGAAATGAAAAGTTTGAGAAAAATAGAAAAAAAACATTCCTTTAATTTATTAAAAAAAATTAAATTTTTTTTAAAGAAACAGATTCATTCGAAGCGAATAGAAAAATAAAGAAGAAAAGGTAGAAGAATAAGCGCTTTATGTTAGCAGAAAACCTTACACTCATCGGTGCAGCTTGGTTTTCTGCCTGCTGCAGACGCTTGAAAATAGATCAAACTGATCTCTTCTCATATAAACTCAGAATAAATGCTGGGTATGAATTTTATGAGGAAAAAACACTCCTATACAAGCCAAGGAGGAAAAATAAATAAAAAGACTACACTTTTGGACTTTTTACCGGGTTAGACTTAATTTTGTTCAAGAAAGAAGTTTTTGGGATTCTCCGGTATATAGCAAAAGCTAAAAAATGTTCTAATTTGTCATTTTATCACACAACCCATTAATTTTTGGTGACAAGTTTCAAGTCTTCGTTTGACTCATCAACATCAAAAATTTTTTTAAAGAAACAGATTCATTCGAAGCGAATCGAACCTGTATAAGCCACGCAGTGGGCTGAAAAATAAAGAAGAAAAGGTAGAAGAAGAAGCGTTTCGTGTCAGCAGAAAGCCTTACACTCATCGGTGCAGCTTGGTTTTCTGCCTCCTGCAGATGCTTGAAAATAGATCTAACTGATCTCTTTTCATATAAACTCAGAATTAATTCTGGGTGTGAAATATATGAGGAATAAACACTCCTATACTAGCCCAGGAGGAAAAAATAAATAAAGGGATTACTGTTTTGGACTTTTTACCGGGTTACACTTAATTTTGTTCAAGAAAGAATTTTTTGGGATTCTCCGGTATATAGCAAAAGCTAAAAAATGTTCTAATTTGTTATTTTATCCACAACCCATTAATTTTTGGTGACAAGTTTCAAGTCTTCGTTTGACTCATCAACAGGGATTGGGTGATTTGAAAAACAAATGAAAAAAATGAAAAAAAGAAGAAAGAAATGAAAAGTTGGAGAAAAATAAAAAAAACAATTTTTTTATTTATTAAAAAAATTTAAATTTTTTTTTAAAGAAACAGATTCATTCGAACCGAATCGAACCTATATACGCCACGCAGTGGTCTGAAAAATAAAGAAGAAAAGGTAGAAGATGAAGCGTATCGTGTCAGCAGAAAGCCTTACACTCATCGGTGCACCTTGGTTTTCTGCCTCCTGCAGACGCTTGAAAATAGATCAAACTGATCTCTTTTCATATAAACTCAGAATAAATTCTGGGTGTGAATTATATGAGGAAAAAGCACTCCTATACAAGCCCAGGAGGAAAAATAAATAAAGGGGATTACTGTTTTGGACTTTTTACCGGGTTACACTTAATTTTGTTCAAGGAAGAATTTTTTTTGGGATTCTCCGGTATATAGCAAAAGCCCAAAAATGTTCTAATTTGTTATTTCATCACACAACCCATTAATTTTTGGTGACAAGTTTCAAGTCTTGGTTTAACTCATCGACAGGTCCCAAATAGCGAAATTGGGTGATTTGAAAAGGAGATGAAAAAAATGAAAAGAAGAAAAAAGAAATGAAAAGTTTGAGAAAAACGGAAAAAAAACATTCCTTTAATTTATTAAAAAATTTAAAATTTTTTTAAAGAAACAGATTCATTCGAAGCGAATCGAACCTGTATACGCCACGCAGTAGGCTGAAAAATAAAGAAGAAAAGGTATAAGAAGAAGCGTTTCGTGTCACCAGAAAACCTTACTCTCATCGGTGCAGCTTGGTTTTCTGCCTGCTGCAGACGCTTCAAAATAGATCAAACTGATCTCTTCTCATATAAACTCAGAATAAATTCTGGGAATGAATTTTATGAGGAAAAAACACTCCTATACAAGCCAAGGAGGAAAAATAAATAAAAAGACTACTCTTTTGGACTTTTTACCGGGTTACACTTAATTTTGTTCAAGAAAGAAGTTTTTGGGATTCTCCGGTATATAGCAAAAGTTAAAAAATGTTCTAATTTGTTATTTTATCACACAACCCATTAATTTTTGGTAACAAGTTTCAAGTCTTCGTTTGACTCATCAAGTAGTCCCAAATAGCGAAATTGGGTGATTTGAAAAACAAATGAAAAAAATGAAAAAAAGAAGAAAGAAATGAAAAGTTGGTGAAAAATAAAAAAAAACAATTTTTTTATTTATTAAATAATTTAAAATTTTTTTAAAGAAACAGATTCATTCGAAGCGAATCGAACCTATATACGCCACGCAGTGGGCTGAAAAATAAAGAAGAAAAGGTTGAAGAAGAGGCGTTTCGTGTCAGCAGAAAGCCTTACACTCATCGGTGCAGCTTGGTTTTCTGCCTCCTGCAGACGCCTGAAAATAGATCAAACTGATCTCTTTTCATATAAACTCAGAATAAATTCTGGGTGTGAATTATATGAGGAAAAAACACTCCTATACAAGCCCAGGAGGACAAAATAAATAAAGGGATTACTGTTTTGGACTTTTTACCGGGTTACACTTAATTTTGTTCAAGAAAGAATTTTTTGGGATTCTCCGGTATATAGCAAAAGCTAAAACATATTCTAATTTATTATTTTATCAAACAACCCATTAATTTTTGGTGACAAGTTTCAAGTCCTCGTTTGAGTCATCAACAGGTCCCAAATAGCGAAATTGCGTGATTTGAAAAACAAATGAAAAAAATGGAAAAACAGCAGAAAGAAGTGAAAAGTTGGAGAAAAATAGAAAAAAAACAATTTTTTTATTTATTAAAAAAATTTTAAAATTTTTTTAAAGAAATAGATTCATTCGAAGCGAATCGAACCTGTATACGCCACGCAGTAGGCTGAAAAATAAAGAAGAAAAGGTTGAAGAAGAGACGTTTCGTGTCAGCAGAAAGCCTTACACTCATCGGTGCAGCTTGGTTTTCTGCCTCCTGCAGACGCTTGAAAATAGATCAAACTGATCTCTTTTCATATAAACTCAGAATAAATTCTGGGTGTGAATTATATGAGGAAAAAACACTCCTATACAAGCCCAGGAGGAAAAAATAAATAAAGGGATTACTGTTTTGGACTTTTTACCGGGTTACACTTAATTTTGTTCAAGAAAGAATTTTTTGGGATTCTCCGGTATATAGCAAAAGCTAAAACATATTCTAATTTATTATTTTATCACACAACCCATTAATTTTTGGTGACAAGTTTCAAGTCTACGTTTGACTCATCAACAGGTCCCAAATAGCGAAATTGGGTGATTTGAAAAACAAATGAAAAAAATGAAAAAAAGAAGAAAGAAACGGAAAGTTGGAGAAAAATAGAAAAAACAATTTTTTTATTTATTAAAAAAATTTTAAATTTTTTTTAAAGAAACAGATTCATTCGAAGCGAATAGAACCTGTATACGCCACGCAGTGGGCTGAAAAATAAAGAAGAAAAGGTTGAAGAA
Organism: Dioctria linearis; assembly: GCA_963930735.1. NCBI lineage: Eukaryota > Metazoa > Arthropoda > Insecta > Diptera > Asilidae > Dioctria > Dioctria linearis. Next base: position 139,884,354 of record OZ005741.1, read on the forward strand.
GAAGCGTTTCGTGTCAGCAGAAAGTCTTACACTCATCGGTGCAGCTAGGTTTTCTGCCTCCTGCAGACGCTTGAAAAATAGATCAAACTGATCTCTTTTCACATCAAGTCAGAATAAATTCTGGGGTGTGAATTATATGAGGAAAAAACACTCCTATACAAGCCCAGGAGGAAAAAATAAATAAAGGGATTACTGTTTTGGACTTTTTACCGGGTTACACTTAATTTTGTTCAAGAAAGAATTTTTTGGGATTCTCCCATTAATTTTTGGTGACAAGTTTCAAGTCTTGGTTTGACTCATCAACAGGTCGCAAATAGCGAAATTGGGTGATTTGAAAAACAAATGAAAAAAATGAAAAAAAAGAAGAAAGAAATGAAAAGTTGGAGAAAAATAACAAAAAATTTTTTTATTTATTAAAAATATTTAAATTTTTTTTTAAAGAAACAGATTCATTCGAACCGAATCGAACCTATATACGCCACGCAGTGGTCTGAAAAATAAAGAAGAAAAGGTAGAAGATGAAGCGTATCGTGTCAGCAGAAAGCCTTACACTCATCGGTGCACCTTGGTTTTCTGCCTCCTGCAGACGCTTGAAAATAGATCAAACTGATCTCTTTTCATATAAACTCAGAATAAATTCTGGGTGTGAATTATATGAGGAAAAAGCACTCCTATACAAGCCCAGGAGGAAAAATAAATAAAGGGATTACTGTTTTGGACTTTTTACCGGGTTACACTTAATTTTGTTCAAGAAAGAATTTTTTTGGATTCTCCGGTATATAGCAAAAGCTAAAAAATGTTCTAATTTGTTATTTTATCACACAACCCATTAATTTTTGGTGACAAGTTTCAAGTCCTCGTTTGACTCATCAACAGGTCCCAAATAGCGAAATTGCGTGATTTGAAAAACAAATGAAAAAAATGAAAAAACAGCAGAAAGAAGTGAGTTGGAGAGCAAATAGAAAAAAAACAATTTTTTTATTTATTAAAAAAATTTTAAAATTTTTTTAAAGAAACAGATTCATTCGAAGCGAATCGAACCTGTATACGCCACGCAGTAGGCTGAAAAATAAAGAAGAAAAGGTTGAAGAAGAGGCGTTTCGTGTCAGCAGAAAAGCCTTACACTCATCGGTGCAGCTTGGTTTTCTGCCTCCTGCAGACGCTTGAAAATAGATCAAACTGATCTCTTTTCATATAAACTCAGAATAAATTCTGGGTGTGAATTATATGAGGAAAAAAACCACTCCTATACAAGCCCAGGAGGAAAAAATAAATAAAGGGATTACTGTTTTGGACTTTTTACCGGGTTACACTTAATTTTGTTCAAGAAAGAATTTTTTGGGATTCTCCGGTATATAGCAAAAGCTAAAACATATTCTAATTTATTATTTTATCACACAACCCATTAATTTTTGGTGACAAGTTTCAAGTCTACGTTTGACTCATCAACAGGTCCCAAATAGCGAAATTGGGTGATTTGAAAAACAAATTAAAAAATGAAAAAAGAAGAAAGAAATGAAAAGTTGGTGAAAAATAAAAAAAAAACAATTTTTTTATTTATTAAATAATTTAAAATTTTTTTTAAAGAAAACAGATTCATTCGAAGCGAATCGAACCAGTGGGCTGAAAAATGAAGAAGAAAAGGTAGAAGGAGAAGCGTTTCGTGTCCGCAGAAAACCTTACATTCATCGCTGCAGCTTGGTTTTCTGCCTGCTGCAGACGCTTGAAAATAGATCAAACTGATCTCTTTTCATATAAACTCAGAATAAACTCTGGGTGTGAATTATATGAGGAAAAAACACTCCTATACAAGCCCAGGAGAAAAATAAATAAAGGGATTACTGTTTTGGACTTTTTACCGGGTTACACTTAATTTTGTTCAAGGAAGAATTTTTTTTGCGATTCTCCGGTATAAAGCAAAAGCTCAAAAATGTTCTAATTTGTTATTTCATCATACAACCCATTAATTTTTGGTGACAAGTTTCAAGTCTTGGCTTAACTCATCGACAGGTCCCAAATAGCGAAATTGGGTGATTTGAAAAAGAAATGAAAAAAAAGAAAAAAAGAAAAAAGAAATGAAAAGTTTGAGAAAAATAGAAAAAAAACATTCCTTTAATTTATTAAAAAAAATTAAATTTTTTTTAAAGAAACAGATTCAATCGAAGCGAATAGAACCTGTATACGCCACGCAGTAGGCTGAAAAATAAAGAAGAAAAGGTAGAAGAAGAAGCGCTTTATGTTAGCAGAAAACCTTACACTCATCGGTGCAGCTTGGTTTTCTGCCTGCTGCAGACGCTTGAAAATAGATCAAACTGATCTCTTCTCATATAAACTCAGAATAAATGCTGGGTATGAATTTTATGAGGAAAAAACACTCCTATATAAGCCAAGGAGGAAAAATAAATAAAAAGACTACACTTTTGGACTTTTTACCGGGTTAGACTTAATTTTGTTCAAGAAAGAAGTTTTTGGGATTCTCCGGTATATAGCAAAAGCTAAAAAATGTTCTAATTTGTCATTTTATCACACAACCCATTAATTTTTGGTGACAAGTTTCAAGTCTTCGTTTGACTCATCAACATCAAAAATTTTTTTAAAGAAACAGATTCATTCGAAGCGAATCGAACCTGTATAAGCCACGCAGTGGGCTGAAAAATAAAGAAGAAAAGGTAGAAGAAGAAGCGTTCCGTGTCAGCAGAAAGCCTTACACTCATCGGTGCAGCTTGGTTTTCTGCCTCCTGCAGATGCTTGAAAATAGATCTAACTGATCTCTTTTCATATAAACTCAGAATTAATTCTGGGTGTGAAATATATGAGGAATAAACACTCCTATACTAGCCCAGGAGGAAAAAATAAATAAAGGGATTACTGTTTTGGACTTTTTACCGGGTTACACTTAATTTTGTTCAAGAAAGAATTTTTTGGGATTCTCCGGTATATAGCAAAAGCTAAAAAATGTTCTAATTTGTTATTTTATCCCACAACCCATTAATTTTTGGTGACAAGTTTCAAGTCTTCGTTTGACTCATCAACAGGTCCCAAATAGCGAAATTGCGTGATTTGAAAAACAAATGAAAAAAATGAAAAAAAGAAGAAAGAAACGGAAAGTTGGAGAAAAATAGAAAAAACAATTTTTTTATTTATTAAAAAAATTTTAAATTTTTTTTAAAGAAACAGATTCATTCGAAGCGAATAGAACCTGTATACGCCACGCAGTGGGCTGAAAAATAAAGAAGAAAAGGTTGAAGAAGAAGCGTTTCGTGTCAGCAGAAAGTCTTACACTCATCGGTGCAGCTAGGTTTTCTGCCTCCTGCAGACGCTTGAAAATAGATCAAACTGATCTCTTTTCACATAAAGTCAGAATAAATTCTGGGTGTGAATTATATGAGGAAAAAACACTCCTATACAAGCCCAGGAGGAAAAAATAAATAAAGGGATTACTGTTTTGGACTTTTTACCGGGTTACACTTAATTTTGTTCAAGAAAGAATTTTTTGGGATTCTCCCATTAATTTTTGGTGACAAGTTTCAAGTCTTGGTTTGACTCATCAACAGGTCCCAAATAGCGAAATTGGGTGATTTGAAAAACAAATAAAAAAAATGAAAAAAAGAAGAAAGAAATGAAAAGTTGGAGAAAAATAAAAAAAACAATTTTTTTATTTATTAAAAAAATTTAAATTTTTTTTTAAAGAAACAGATTCATTCGAACCGAATCGAACCTATATACGCCACGCAGTGGTCTGAAAAATAAAGAAGAAAAGGTAGAAGATGAAGCGTATCGTGTCAGCAGAAAGCCTTACACTCATCGGTGCACCTTGGTTTTCTGCCTCCTGCAGACGCTTGAAAATAGATCAAACTGATCTCTTTTCATATAAACTCAGAATAAATTCTGGGTGTGAATTATATGAGGAAAAAGCACTCCTATACAAGCCCAGGAGGAAAAATAAATAAAGGGATTACGGTTTTGGACTTTTTACCGGGTTACACTTAATTTTGTTCAAGGAAGAATTTTTTTTGGGATTCTCCGGTATATAGCAAAAGCCCAAAAATGTTCTAATTTGTTATTTCATCACACAACCCATTAATTTTTGGTGACAAGTTTCAAGTCTTGGTTTAACTCATCGACAGGTCCCAAATAGCGAAATTGGGTGATTTGAAAAGGAGATGAAAAAAATGAAAAGAAGAAAAAAGAAATGAAAAGTTTGAGAAAAACGGAAAAAAAACATTCCTTTAATTTATTAAAAAATTTAAAATTTTTTTAAAGAAACAGATTCATTCGAATCGAATCGAACCTGTATACGCCACGCAGTAGGCTGAAAAATAAAGAAGAAAAGGTATAAGAAGAAGCGTTTCGTGTAAGCAGAAAACCTTACACTCATCGATGCAGCTTGGTTTTCTGCCTGCTGCAGACGCTTGAAAATAGATCAAACTGATCTCTTCTCATATAAACTCAGAATAAATTCTGGGTATGAATTTTATTAGGAAAAAACACTCCTATACAAGCCAAGGAGGAAAAATAAATAAAAAGACTACTCTTTTGGACTTTTTACCGGGTTACACTTAATTTTGTTCAAGAAAGAAGTTTTTGCGATTCTCCGGTATATGGGAAAAGCTAAAAAATTTTCTAATTTGTTATTTTATCACACAACCCATTAATTTTTGGTAACAAGTTTCAAGTCTTCGTTTGACTCATCAACAGGTCCCAAATAGCGAAATTGGGTGATTTGAAAAACAAATGAAATAACTGAAAAAAAGAAGAAAGAAATGAAAAGTTGGAGAAAAATAGAAAAAATAATTTTTTTATTTCATAAAAAAATTTAAAAATTTTTTTAAAGAAACAGATTCATTCGAAGCGAACCGAACCTGTATACGCCACGCAGTGGGCTGAAAAATAAAGAAGAAAAGTTGAAGAAGAAGCGTTTCGTGTCAGCAGAAAGCCTTACACTCATCGGTGCAGCTTGGTTTTCTGCCTCCTGCAGACGCTTGAAAATAGATCAAACTGATCTCTTTTCATATAAACTCAGAATAAATTCTGGGTGTGAATTATATGAGGAAAAAACACTCCTATACAAGCCTAGGAGGAAAAAATAAATAAAGGGATTACTGTTTTGGACTTTTTACCGGGTTACACTTAATTTTGTTCAAGAAAGAATTTTTTGGGATTCTCCGGTATATAGCAAAAGCTAAATAATGTTCTAATTTGTTATTTTATCACACAACCCATTAATTTTTGGTGACAAGTTTCAAGTCTTCGTTTGACTCATCAACAGGTCCCAAATAGCGAAATTGCGTGATTTGAAAAGGAAATGAAAAAAATGAAAAAAAGAAAAAAGAAATGAAACGTTTGAGAAAAACGGAAAAAAAACATTCCTTTAATTTATTAAAAAATTTAAAATTTTTTTAAAGAAACAGATTCATTCGAATCGAATCGAACCTGTATACGCCACGCAGTAGGCTGAAAAATAAAGAAGAAAAGGTATAAGAAGAAGCGTTTCGTGTAAGCAGAAAACCTTACACTCATCGGTGCAGCTTGGTTTTCTGCCTGCTGCAGACGCTTGAAAATAGATCAAACTGATCGCTTCTCATATTAACTCAGAATAAATTCTGGGTATGAATTTTATTAGGAAAAAACACTCCTATACAAGCCAAGGAGGAAAAATAAATAAAAAGACTACTCTTTTGGACTTTTTACCGGGTTACACTTAATTTTGTTCAAGAAAAAAGTTTTTGGGATTCTCCAGTATATGGGAAAAGCTAAAAAATGTTCTAATTTGTTATTTTATCACACAACCCATTAATTTTTGGTAACAAGTTTCAAGTCTTCGTTTGACTCATCAACACGTCCCAAATAGCGAAATTGGGTGATTTGAAAAACAAATGAAATAACTGAAAAAAAGAAGAAAGAAATGAAAAGTTGGAGAAAAATAGAAAAAACAATTTTTTTATTTAATAAAAAAATTTAAAAATTTTTTTAAAGAAACAGATTCATTCGAAGCGAACCGAACCTGTATACGCCACGCAGTGGGCTGAAAAATAAAGAAGAAAAGTTGAAGAAGAAGCGTTTCGTGTCAGCAGAAAGCCTTACACTCATCGGTGCAGCTCGGTTTTCTGCCTCCTGCAGACGCTTGAAAATAGATCAAACTGATCTCTTTTCATATAAACTCAGAATAAATTCTGGGTGTGAATTATATGAGGAAAAAACACTCCTATACAAGCCCAGGAGGAAAAAATAAATAAAGGGATCACTGTTTTGGACTTTTTACCGGGTTACACTTAATTTTGTTCAAGAAAGAAATTTTTGGGATTCTCCGGTATATCGCAAAAGCTAAAAAATGTTCTAATTTGTTATTTTATCACACAACCCATTAATTTTTGGTGACAAGTTTCAAGTCTTCGTTTGACTCATCAACAGGTCCCAAATAGCGAAATTGCGTGATTTGAAAAACAAATGAAAAAAATGAAAAAAAGAAGGAAGAAATGAAAAGTTGGAGAAAAATAGAAAAAACAATTTTTTTATTTATTAAAAAAATTTAAAATTTTTTTTAAAGAAACAGATTCATTCGAAGCTAATCGAACCTATATACGCCACGCAGTGGGCTGAAAAATAAAGAAGAAAAGGTAGAAGGAGAAGCGTTTCGTGTCCGCAGAAAACCTTACACTCATCGGTGCAGCTTTGGTTTTCTGCCTGCTGCAGATGCTTGAAAATAGATCAAACTGATCTCTTTTCATATAAACTCCGAATAAATTCTGGGTGTGAATTATATGAGGAAAAAACACTTCTATACAAGCCCAGGAGGAAAAATAAATAAAGGGATTACTGTTTTGGACTTTTTACCGGGTTACACTTAATTTTGTTCAAGGAAGAATTTTTTTTGGGATTCTCCGGTATATAGCAAAAGCTCAAAAATGTTCTAATTTGTTATTTCATCACACAACCCATTAATTTTTGGTGACAAGTCTGGTCCCAAATAGCGAAATTGGGTGATTTGAAAAAGAAATGAAAAAAATAAAAAAATGAAAAAAAGAAAAAAGAAATGAAAAGTTTGAGAAAAATAGAAAAAACAATTTTTTTATTTATTAAAAAAAATTAAAAAATTTTTTAAAGAAACAGATTCATTCGAAGCGAATCGAACCTGTATACGCCACGCAGTAGGCTGAATAATAAAGAAGAAAAGGTAGAAGAATAAGCGCTTTATGTCAGCAGAAAACCTTACACTCATCGGTGCAGCTTGGTTTTCTGCCTGCTGCAGACGCTTGAAAATAGATCAAATTGATCTCTTCTCATATAAACTTAGAATAAATTCTGGGTATGAATTTTATGAGGAAAAAACACTCCTATACAAGCCAAGGAGGAAAAATAATTAAAAAGACTACACTTTTGGACTTTTTACAGGGTTAGACTTAATTTTGTTCAAGAAAGAAGTTTTTGGGATTCTTCGGTATATAGGAAAAGCTAAAAAATGTTCTAATTTGTTATTTTATCACACACCCATTAATTTTTGGTGACAAGTTTCAAGACTTCGTTTGACTCATCAACATCAAAAAATTTTTTTAAAGAAACAGATTCATTCGAAGCGAATCGAACCAGTATACGCCACGCAGTGGGCTGAAAAATAAAGTAGAAAAGGTAGAAGAAGAAGCGTTTCGTGTCAGCAGAAAGCCTTACACTCATCGGTGCACCTTGGTTTTCTACCTCCTGCAGACGCTTGAAAATAGATCAAACTGATCTCTTTTCATAAAAACTCAGAATAAAATCTGGGTGTGAATTATATGAGGAAAAAACACTCCTATACAAGCCCAGGAGGAAAAATAAATAAAGCGATTACTGTTTTGGACTTTTTACCGGGTTACACTTAATTTTGTTCAAGGAAGATTTTTTTTTTTTGGGATTCTCCGGTATATAGCAAAAGCTAAAAATGTTCTAATTTGTTATTTCATCACACAACCCATTAATTTTTGGTGACAAGTTTCAAGTCTTGGTTTGACTCATCAACAGGTCCGAAATAGCGAAATTGGGTGATTTGAAAAACAAATGAAAAAAATTAAAAAAAAGAAAGAAATGAAAAGTTTGAGAAAAATAGAACAAACAGTTTTTTTATTTATTAAAAAAATTTAAAATTTTTTTTTAAAGAAACAGATTCATTCGAAGCGAATCGAACCTGTATAAGCCACGCAGTGGGCTGAAAAATAAAGAAGAAAAGGTAGAAGAAGAAGCGTTTCATGTCAGCAGAAAGCCTTACACTCATCGGTGCAGCTTGGTGTTCTGCCTCCTGCAGATGCTTGAAAATAGATCTAACTGATCTCTTTTCATATAAACTCAGAATAAATTCTGGGTGTGAAATATATGAGGAAAAAACACTCCTATACTAGCCCAGGAGGAAAAAATAAATAAAGGGATTACTGTTTTGGACTTTTTACCGGGTTACACTTAATTTTGTTCAAGAAAGAATTTTTTGGGATTCTCCGGTATATAGCAGAAGCTAAAAAATGTTCTAATTTGTTATTTTATCCCACAATCCATTAATTTTTGGTGACAAGTTTCAAGTCTTCGTTTGACTCATCAACAGGTCCCAAATAGCGAAATTGGGTGATTTGAAAAACAAATGAAAAAAATGAAAAAAAGAAGAAAGAAACGGAAAGTTGGAGCAAAATAGAAAAAACAATTTTTTTATTTATTAAAAAAATTTAAATTTTTTTTTAAAGAAACAGATTCATTCGAAGCGAATCGAACCTGTATAAGCCACGCAGTGGGCTGAAAAATAAAGAAGAAAAGGTAGAAGAAGATGCGTTTCATGTCAGCAGAAAGCCTTACACTCATCGGTGCAGCTTGGTTTTCTGCCTCCTGCAGATGCTTGAAAATAGATCAAACTGATCTCTTTTCATATAAAGTCAGAATAAATTCTGGGTGTGAATTATATGAGGAAAAAACACTCCTATACAAGCCCAGGAGGAAAAAATAAATAAAGGGATTACTGTTTTGGACTTTTTACCGGGTTACACTTAAATTTGTTCAAGAAAGAATTTTTTGGGATTCTCCGGTATATAGCAAAAGCTAAAAAATGTTCTAATTTGTTATTTTATCACACAACCCATTAATTTTTGGTGACAAGTTTCAAGTCTTCGTTTGACTCATCAACAGGTCCCAAATAGCGAAATTGCGTGATTTGAAAAAGAAATGAAAAAAATGAAAAAAAGAAAAAAGAAATGAAAAGTTTGAGAAAAATAGAAAAAAAACATTCCTTTAATTTATTAAAAAAACTAAAAAAATTTTTAAAGAAACTGATTCATTCGAAGCGAATCGAACCTGTATACGCCACGCAGTAGGCTGAAAAATAAAGAAGAAAAGGTAGAAGAATAACCGATTTTTGTCAGCAGAAAACCTTGCACTTATCGGTGCAGCTTGGTTTTCAGGCTGCTGCAGACGCTTGAAAATAGATAAAACTGATCTCTTCTCATATTAACTCAGAATAAATTCTGGGTATGAATTTTATGAGGAAAAAACACTCCTATACAAACCAAGGAGGAAAAATAAATAAAAAGACTACTCTTTTGGACTTTTTACCGGGTTACACTTAATTTTGTTCAAGAAAGAATTTTTTGGGATTCTCCGGTATATAGCAAAAGCTAAAAAATGTTCTAATTTGTTATTTCATCACACAACCCATTAAGTTTTGGTGACAAGTTTCAAGTCTTGGTTTGACTCATCAACAGGTCCCAAATAGCGAGATTGCGTGATTTGAAAAACAAATGAAAAAAATGAAAAAAAGGAGAAAGAAATGAAAAGTTGGAGGAAAATAGAAAAAACAATTTTTTTATTTATTAAAAAAATTTAAAAAAATTTTTAAAGAAGCAGATTCATTCGAAGCGAATCGAACCTGTATACGCCACGCAGTTGGCTGAAAAATATAGAAGAAAAGGTAGAAGAAGAAGACTTTTGTGTCAGCAGAAAGCCTTACACTCATCGGTGCAGCTTGGTTTTCTGCCTCCTGCAAACGCTTGAAAATAGATAAAACTGATCTCTTCTCATATTAACTCTGAATAAATTCTGGGTATGAATTTTATGAGGAAAAAACACTCCTATACAAACCAAGGAGGAAAAATAAATAAAAAGACTACTCTTTTGGACTTTTTACCGGGTTACACTTAATTTTGTTCAAGAAAGAATTTTTTGGGATTCTCCGGTATATAGCAAAAGCTAAAAAATGTTCTAATTTGTTATTTCATCACACAACCCATTAAGTTTTGGTGACAAGTTTCAAGTCTTGGTTTGACTCATCAACAGGTCCCAAATAGCGAGATTGCGTGATTTGAAAAACAAATGAAAAAAATGAAAAAAAGGAGAAAGAAATGAAAAGTTGGAGGAAAATAGAAAAAACAATTTTTTTATTTAATAAAAAAATTTAAAAATTTTTTTAAAGAAACAGATTCATTCGAAGCGAATCGAACCTGTATACGCCACGCAGTGGGCTGAAAAATAAAGTAGAAAAGGTAGAAGAAGAAGCGTTTCGTGTCAGCAGAAGCCTTACACTCATCGGTGCAGCTTGGTTTTCGGCCTCCTGCAGATGCTTGAAAATAGATCTAACTGATCTCTTTTCATATTAACTCAGAATAAATTCTGGGTGCGAAATATATGAGGAAAAAATACTCCTATACTAGCCCAGGAGGAAAAATAAATAAAGGGATTACTCCTTTGGACTTTCTACCGGGTTACACTTAATTTTGTTCAAGAAAGAATTTTTTGGGATTCTCCGGTATATAGCAAAAGCTAAAAAATGTTCTAATTTGTTATTTTATCACACAACCCATTAATTTTTGGTGACAAGTTTAAAGTCTTCGTTTGACTCATTAACAGGTCCCAAATAGCGAAATTGGGTGATTTGCAAAACAAATGAAAAAAATGAAAAAAAGAAGAAAACAATGAAAAGTTTGAGAAAAATAGAAAAAACAATTTTTTTATTTATTAAAAAAATTTAAAAATTTTTTTAAAGAAACAGATTCATTCGAAGCGAATCGAACCTGTATACGCCACGCAGTTGGCTGAAAAATATAGAAGAAAAGGTAGAAGAAGAAGACTTTCGTGTCAGCAGAAAGCCTTACACTCATCGGTGCAGCTTGGTTTTCTGCCTCCTGCAAACGCTTGAAAATAATCAAACTGATTTCTTTTCATATGAACTCAGAATAAATTCTGGGTGTGAATTATATGAAGAAAAAAACACTCCTATACAAGCCCAGGAGGAAAAATAAATAAAGGGACTACTGTTTTCGACTTTTTACCGGGTTACGCTTAATTTTGTTCAAGGAACAATTTTTTTTTTTTTGGGATTCTCCGGTATATAGCATAATCTAAAAATGTTCTAATTTGTCATTTCATCACACAACCCATTAATTTTTGGTGACAAGTTTCAAGTCTTGGTTTAGCTCATCGACAGGTCCCAAATAACGAAATTGGGTGATTTGAAAAAGAAATGAAAAAAATGAAAAAAAGAAAAAAGAAATGAAAAGTTTGAGAAAAATAGAAAAAAAAACATTCCCTTAATTTATTAGAAAAATTTAAAGAGTTTTTTAAAGAAACAGATTCATGCGAAGAGAATCGAACCTGTATTCGCCACGCAGTGGGCTGAAAAATAAAGAAGAAAAGGTAGAAGAAGAAGCGTTTCGTGTCAGCAGCAAGCCTTACACTCATCGGTGCACCTTGGTCTTCTGCTTCCTGCAGACGCTTGAAAATAGATCAAACTGATTTCTTTTCATATGAACTCAGAATAAATTCTGGGTGTGAATTATATGAGGAAAAAAACACTCCTATACAAGCCCAGGAGGAAAAATAAATAAAGGGATTACTCTTTTGGACTTTTTAGCGGGTTACACTTAATTTTGTTCAAGGAAGAATTTTTTTTGGGATTCTCCGGTATATAGCAAAAGCTCAAAAATGTTATAATTTGTTATTTCATCACACATCCCATTAATTTTTGGTGACAAGTTTCAAGTCTTGGTTTAACTCATCGACAGGTCCCAAATAGCGAAATTGGGTGATTTGAAAAACAAATGAAAAAAATGAAAATAAGAAAAAAGAAATGAAAAGTTTGAGAAAAATAGAAAAAAAAATTCCTCTAATTTATTAAAAAAATTAAAATTTTTTAAAAAAACAGATTCATTCGAAGCGAATCGAACCTGTATACGCCACGCAGTAGGCTGAAAAATAAAGAAGAAAAGGTATAAGAAGAAGCGTTTCGTGTCAGCAGAAAACCTTACACTCATCGGTGCAGCTTGGTTTTCTGCCTGCTGCAGACGCTTGAAAATAGATCAAACTGATCTCTTGTCATATAAACCCAGCATAAATTCTGGGTATGAATTTTATGAGGAAAAAACACTCCTATACAAGCCAAGGAGGAAAAATAAATAAAAAGACTACTCTTTTGGACTTTTTACCGGGTTACACTTAATTTTGTTCAAGAAAGAAGTTTTTGGGATTCTCCGGTATATAGCAAAAGCTAAAAAATGTTCTAATTTGTTATTTTATCACACAACCCATTAATTTTTGGTAACAAGTTTCAAGTCTTCGTTTGACTCATCAACAGGTCCCAAATATCGAAATTGGGTGATTTGAAAAACAAATGTAAAAACTGAAAAAAGAAGAAAACAATGAAAAGTTTGAGAAAAATAGAAAAAACAATTTTTTTATTTATTAAAAAAATTTAAAAATTTTTTTAAAGAAACAGATTCATTCGAAGCGAATCGAACCTGTATACGCCACGCAGTAGGCTGAAAAATAAAGAAGAAAAGGTATAAGAAGAAGCGTTTCGTGTAAGCAGAAAACCTTACACTCATCGATGCAGCTTGGTTTTCTGCCTGCTGCAGACGCTTGACAATAGATCGAACTGATCTGTTCTCATATAAACTCAGAATAAATTCTGGGTGTGAATTATATGAGGAAGAAACACTCCTATACAAGCCCAGGAGAAAAATAAATAAAGGGATTACTGTTTTGGACTTTTTACCGCGTTAAACTTAATTTTGTTCAAGGAACAATTTTTTTTTGGGATTCTCCGGTATATAGCAAAATCTAAAAAATGTTCTAATTTGTTATTTTATCACACAACCCATTAATTTTTGGTGACAAGTTTCAAGTGTTCGTTTGACTCATCAACAGGTCCGAAATAGCGAAATTGCGTGATTTGAAAAACAAATGAAAAAAATGAAAAAAGAAGAAAGAAATGAAAAGTTGGAGAAAATAGAAAAAACAAGTTTTTTATTTATTGAAAAAATTTAAATTTTTTTTAAAGAAACAGATTCATTCGAAGCGAATCGAACCTAAATACACCACGCAGTGGCCTGAAAAAAAAGAAGAAAAGGTAGAAGAAGAAGCGTTTCGTGTCAGCAGAAAGCCTTACACTCATCCGTGCAGCTTGGTTTTCTGCCTCCTGCAGACGCTTGAAAATAGATCAAACGGATCTCTTTTCATATAAACTCAGAATAAATTCTGGGTGAGAATTATATGAGGAAAAAACAGTCCTATACAAGACCAGGAGGAAAAATAAATAAAGAGATTACTCTTTTAAACTTTTTGCCGGGTTTCATTTAATTTTGTTCAAGAAAGAATTTTTTGGGATTCTCCGGTATATAGCAAAAGCTCAAAAATGTTCTAATTTGTTATTTCATCACACAACCCATTAATTTTTGGTGACAAGTTTCAAGTCTTCGTTTGACTCACCAACAGGTCACAAATAGCAAAATTGGGTGATTTGAAAAACAAATGAAAAAATGGGAAAAAGAAGAAAGAAATGAAAAGTTTGAGAAAAATAAAAAAAACAATTTTCTTATTTATTAAAAAAATATAATTTTTTTTTTAAAGAAACAGATTCACTCGAAGCGAATCGAACCTGTATACGCCACGCAGTAGGCTGAAAAATAAAGAAGAAAAGGTAGAAGAAGAAGCGTTTCATGTCAGCAGAAAATATTACACTCATCGGTGCAGCTTGGTTTTCTGCCTGCTGCAGACGCTTGAAAATAGATAAAACTGATCTCTTATCATATAAACGCAGAATAAATTCTGGGTGTGAATTAAATGAGGAAAAGACACTCCTATTCAAGCCCAGGACGAAAAATATATAAAAAGATTACTCTTTTGGACTTTTTACCGGGTTACACTTGATTTTGTTCAAGAAAGAATTTTTTGGGATTCTCCGGTATATAGCAAAAGCTAAAAAATGTTCTAATTTGTTATTTCATCACACAACCCATTAATTTTTGGTGACAAATTTCAAGTGTTGGTTTAACTCATCGACAGGTCCCAAATAGCGAAATTGGGTGATTTGAAAAAGAAATGAAAAAAATGAAAAAAAGAAGAAAGAAATGAACAGTTGGAGAAAAATAAAAAAAATTGTTTTTTCTATTTTTCTCCAACTTTTCATTTCTTTCTTCTTTTTTTCATTTTTTTCATTTGTTTTTCAAATCACCCAATTTCGCTATTTGGGACCTGTTGATGAGTCAAACCAAGACTTGAAACTTGTCACCAAAAATTAATGGGTTGTGTGATGAAATAACAAATTAGAACATTTTTTAGCTTTTGCTATGTACCGGAGTATCCCCAAAAAATTCTTTCTTGAACAAAATTAAGTGTAACCCGTTAAAAATTCCAAAACAGTAATCTCTTTATTCATTTTTCCTCCTGGGCTTGTATAGGACTGTTTTTTTCCTTATATAATTCACACCCAGAATTTATTCTGCGTTTATATGATAAGAGATCAGTTTTATCTATTTTCAAGCGTCTGCAGCAGGCAGAAAACCAAGCTGCACCGATGAGTGTAAGGTTTTCTGCTGACACGAAATGCTTCTTCTTCTACCTTTTCTTCTTTATTTTTCAGCCCACTGCGTGGCGTATACAGGTTCGATTCGCTTCGAATGAATCTGTTTCTTTAAAAGAATTTTAAATTTTTTAAAAAAAAAAAAAATTGTTTTTTCTATTTTTCTCAAACTTTTCATTTCTTTCTTCTTTTTTCATTTTTTTCTTTTGTTATTCAAATCACCCAATTTCGCTATTTGGGACCTGTCGATGAGTTAAACCAAGACTTGAAACTTGTCACCTAAAATTAATGGGTTGTGTGATGAAATAACAAATTAGAACATTTTTGAGCTTTTGCTATATACCGAAGAATCCCAAAAAATTCTTTCTTGAACAAAATTATGTGTAACCCGGTAAAAAGTCCAAAAGAGTAATCTTTTTATTTATTTTTCCTCCTAGGCTTGTATAGCAGTGTTTTTTCCTCATAAAATTCACACCCAGAATTTATTCTCAGTTTATATGAGAAGAGATCAGTTTGATCTATTTTCAAGCGTCTGCAGCAGGCACAAAACCAAGCTGCACCGATGAGTGTAAGGTTTTCTGCTGACATAAAGCGCTTATTCTTCTACCTTTTCTTCTTTATTTTTCAGCCTACTGCGTGGCGTATACAGGTACAATTCGCTTCGAATGAATCTGTTTCTTTAAAAAAAAATTTAATTTTTTTTAATAAATTAAAGGAATGTTTTTTTTTCTATTTTTCTCAGTCTTTTCATTTCTTTTTTCTTTTTTTCATTTTTTTCATTTGTTTTTCAGATCACCCAATTTCGCTATTTGGGACCTGTCGATGAGTTAAACCAAGACTTGAAACTTGTCACCTAAAATTAATGGGTTGTGTGATGAAATAACAAATTAGAACATTTTTGAGCTTTTGCTATATACCGAAGAATCCCAAAAAATTCTTCCTTGAACAAAATTAAGTGTAACCCGGTAAAAAGTCCAAAACAGTAATCCCTTTATTTATTTTTCCTCCTGGGCTTGTATAGGAGTGTTTTTTCCTCATATAATTCACACCCAGAATTTATTCTGAGTTTATATGAAAAGAGATCAGTTTGATCTATTTTCAGGCGTCTGCAGCAGGCAGAAAACCAAGCTGCACCGATGAGTGTAAGGCTTTCTGCTGACACGAAACGCTTCTTCTTGTACCTTTTCTTCTTTATTTTTCAGCCCACTGCGTGTCGTATATAGGTTCGATTCGCTTCGAATGAATCTGTTTCTTTAAAAAAAATTTAAATTTTTTTAATAAATAAAAAAATTGTTTTTTCTATTTTTCTCCAACTTTTCATTTCTTTCTTCTTTTTTTCATTTTTTTCATTTGTTTTATAATTTTTAAATTTTTTTAATAAATTAAAGGAATCTTTTTTTCTATTTTTCTCAAACTTTTCATTTCTTTTTCTTTTTTTAATTTTTTTCATTTGTTTTTCAAATCACCCAATTTCGCTATTTGGGACCTGTCGATGAGTTAAACCAAGACTTGAAACTTCTTACCAAAAATTAATGGGTTGTGTCATGAAATAACATATTAGAACATTTTCTAACTTTTGCTATATACCGGAGAATCCCAAAAGCCTCTTTCTTGAACAAAATTAAGTGTAACCCGGTAAAAAGTCCAAAAGAGTAATCTTTTTATTTATTTTTCCTCCTAGGCTTGTATAGCAGTGTTTTTTCCTCATAAAATTCACACCCAGAATTTATTCTCAGTTTATATGAGAAGAGATCAGTTTGATCTATTTTCAAGCGTCTGCAGCAGGCACAAAACCAAGCTGCACCGATGAGTGTAAGGTTTTCTGCTCACATGAAACGAATCTTCTTCTACCTTTTCTTCTTTGTTTTTCAGCCTACTGCGTGGTATACAGGTTCGATTCGCTTCGAATGAATCTTTCTTTAAAAAATTTTTTAAATTTTTTTAATAAATTAAAGGAATCTTTTTTTCCTATTTTTCTCAAACTTTTCATTTATTTTTCTTTTTTTAATTTTTTTCATTTGTTTTTCAAATCACCCAATTTCGCTATTTGGGACCTGTCGATGAGTTAATCCAAGACTTGAAACTTGTCACCAAAAATTAATGGGTTGTGTGATGAAATAACAATTTAGAATATGTTTTAGCTTTTGCTATATACCGGAGAATCCCAAAAAATTCTTTCTTGAACAAAATTAAGTGTAACCCGGTAAAAAGTCCAAAACAGTAATCCCTTTATTTATTTTTTCCTCCTGGGCTTGTATAGGAGTATTTTTTCCTCATATATTTCACACCCAGAATTTATTCTGAGTTTATATGAAAAGAGATCAGTTTGATCTATTTTAAAGCGTCTGCAGTAGGCAGAAAACCAAGCTGCACCGATGAGTGTAAGGCTTTGTGCTGACACGAAACGCTTCTACTTCTACCTTTTCTTCTTTATTTTTCAGCCCACTGCGTGGCGTATACAGGTTCGATTCGCTTCGAATGAATCTGTTTCTTTAAAAAAAAATTCTAAATTTTTTTAATAAATAACAAAATTGTTGTTTCTATTTTTCTCCAACTTTTTATTTCTTTCTTCTTTTTTTCATTTTTTTCATTTGTTTTTCAAATCACCCAATTTCGCTATTTGGGACCTGTTGATGAGTCAAACCAAGACTTGAAACTTGGCACCAAAACTTATTGGGTTGAGTGATGAAATAACAAATTAGAACATTTTTTAGCTGTTGCTATATACCGGAGAATCCCAAAAAATTCTTTCTTGAACAAAATTAAGTGTAACCCGGCAAAAAGTTCAAAAGAGTAATCTTCTTATTTATTTTTCCTCCTGGGCTTGAATAGGAGTGTCTTTTCCTCATATCATTTACACCCAGAATTTATTCTGAGTTTATATGAGAAGAGATCAGTTTGATCTATTTTGAAGCGTCTGCAACAGGCAGAAAACCAAGCTGCACCGATGAGTGTAAGGTTTTCTGCTGACACGAAACGCTTCTTCTTCTACCTTTTCTTCTTTATTTTTCAGCCCACTGCGTGCCGTATACAGGTTCGATTCGCTTCCAATGAATCTGTTTCTTTAAAAAAAAATTCTAAATTTTTTTAATAAATAACAAAATTGTTTTTTCTATTTTTCTCAAACTTTTCATTTCTTTCTTCTATTTTTAATTTTTTTCATTTCTTTTTCAAATCACCCAATTTCGCTATTTGGCACCAGTTGATGAGTCTAACCAAGACTTGAAACTTGACACCAAAAATTATTGGGTTGACTGATGAAATAACAAATTAGAATATTTTTTAGCTGTTGCTATATACCGGAGTATACCAAAAAATTCTTTCTTGAACAAAATTAAGTGTAACCCGGCAAAAAGTTCAAAAGAGTAATCTTCTTATTTATTTTTCCTCCTGGGCTTGAATAGGAGTGTTTTTTCCTCACATAATTCACACCCAGAATTTATTCTGAGTTTATATGAGAAGAAATCAGTTTGATCTATTTTCAAGCGTCTGCAGCAGGTAGAAAACCAAGCTGCACCGATGAGTGAAGGTTTTCTGCAGACACGAAACGATTCTTCTTCTACTTTTTCTTCTTTAGTTTTCAGCCCACTGCGTGGCGTATACAGGTTCGATTCGCTTCGAATGAATCTGTTTCCTTAAAAAAAATTTAAATTTTTTTAATAAATAAAAAAAATTGTTTTTTCTATTTTTCTCAAACTTTTCATTTCTTTCTTCTATTTTTAATTTTTTTCATTTCTTTTTCAAATCACCCAATTTCGCTATTTGGCACCTGTTGATGAGTCTACCCAAGACTTGAAACTTGTCACCAAAAATTATTGGGTTGAGTGATGAAATAACAAATTAGAACATTTTTTAGCTGTTGCTATATACCGGAGAATCCCAAAAAATTCTTTCTTGAACAAAATTAAGTGTAACCCGGCAAAAAGTTCTAAAGAGTAATCTTCTTATTTATTTTTCCTCCTGGGCTTGAATAGGAGTGTCTTTTCCTCATATCATTTACACCCAGAATTTATTCTGAGTTTATATGAGAAGAGATCAGTTTGATCTATTTTGAAGCGTCTGCAGCAGGCAGAAAACCAAGCTGCACCGATGAGTGTAAGGTTTTCTGCTGACACGAAACGCTTCTTCTTCTACCTTTTCTTCTTTATTTTTCAGGCCACTGCGTGGCGTATACAGGTTTGATTCGCTTCGAATGAATCTGTTTCTTTAAAAAAAATTTCTAAATTTTTTTAATAAATAACAAAATTGTTTTTTCTATTTTTCTCCACCTTTTTATTTCTTTCTTCTTTTTTTCATTTTTTTTCATTTCTTTTTCAAATCACCCAATTTCGCTATTTGGGACCTGTTGATGAGTCAAACCAAGACTTGAAACATGTCACCAAAAATTAATGGGTTTTGTGATGAAATAACAAATTAGAACATTTTTTAGCTGTTGCTATATACCGGAGAATCCCAAAAAATTCTTTCTTGAACAAAATTAAGTGTAACCCGGCAAAAAGTTCTAAAGAGTAATCTTCTTATTTCTTTTTCCTCCTGGGCTTGAATAGGAGTGTCTTTTCCTCATATCATTTACACCCAGAATTTATTCTGAGTTTATATGAGAAGAGATCAGTTTGATCTATTTTGAAGCGTCTGCAGCAGGCAGAAAACCAAGCTGCACCGATGAGTGTAAGGTTTTCTGCTGACACGAAACGCTTCTTCTTCTACCTTTTCTTCTTTATTTTTCAGGCCACTGCGTGGCGTATACAGGTTCGATTCGCTTCGAATGAATCTGTTTCTTTAAAAAAAATTTCTAAATTTTTTTAATAAATAACAAAATTGTTTTTTCTATTTTTCTCCAACTTTTTATTTCTTTCTTCTTTTTTTCATTTCTTTTCATTTCTTTTTCAAATCACCCAATTTCGCTATTTGGGACCTGTTGATGAGTCAAACCAAGACTTGAAACATGTCACCAAAAATTAATGGGTTGTGTGATGAAATAACAAATTAGAACATTTTTTAGCTGTTGCTATATACCGGAGAATCCCAAAAAATTCTTTCTTGAACAAAATTAAGTGTAACCCGGTAATAAGTCCAAAACAGTAATTTTTTATTTATTTTTCATCCTGCGCTTGTGTAGGAGTGTTTTTTCCTCATATCATTTACACCCAGAATTTATTCTGAGTTTATATGAGAAGAGATCAGTTTGATCTATTTTCAAGCGTCTGCAGCAGGCAGAAAACCAAGCTGCACCGATGAGTGTAAGGTTTTCTGCTGACACGAAACGCTTCTTCTTCTTCCTTTTCTTCTTTATTTTTCAGCCCACTGCGTGGCGTATACAGGTTCCATTCGCTTCGAATGAATCTGTTTCTTTAAAAAAAAATTCTAAATTTTTTTAATAAATAACAAAATTGTTGTTTCTATTTTTCTCCAACTTTTTATTTCTTTCTTCTTTTTTTCATTTTTTTCATTTGTTTTTCAAATCACCCAATTTCGCTATTTGGGACCTGTTGATGAGTCAAACCAAGACTTGAAACTTCTCACTAAAAATTATTGGGTTGAGTGATGAAATAACAAATTAGAACATTTTTTATCTGTTGCTATATACCGGAGAATCCCAAAAAATTCTTTCTTGAACAAAATTAAGTGTAACCCGGCAAAAAGTTCTAAAGAGTAATCTTCTTATTTATTTTTCCTCCTGGGCTTGAATAGGAGTGTCTTTTCCTCATATCATTTACACCCAGAATTTATTCTGAGTTTATATGAAAAGAGATCAGTTTGATCTATTTTGAAGCGTCTGCAGCAGGCAGAAAACCAAGCTGCACCGATGAGTGTAAGGTTTTCTGCTGACACGAAACGCTTCTTCTTCTACCTTTTCTTCTTTATTTTTCAGGCCACTGCGTGGCGTATACAGGTTCGATTCGCTTCGAATGAATCTGTTTCTTTAAAAAAAAATTCTAAATTTTTTTAATAAATAACAAAATTGTTTTTTCTATTTTTCTCCAACTTTTTATTTCTTTCTTCTTTTTTTCATTTTTTTTCATTTCTTTTTCAAATCACCCAATTTCGCTATTTGGGACCTGTTGATGAGTCAAACCAAGACTTGAAACATGTCACCAAAAATTAATGGGTTGTGTGATGAAATAACAAATTAGAACATTTTTTAGCTTTTGCTATATACCGGAGAATCCCAACAAAAAATCAAATCTTTCTCGAACTAAATTAAGTGTAACCCGGTAATAAGTCCAAAAAGAGTAATCTTTTTATTTATTTTTCATCCTGCGCTTGTGTAGGAGTGTTTTTTCCTCATATAATTCACACCCAGAATTTATTCTGCGTTTATATGACAAGAGATCAGTTTTATCTATTTTCAAGCGTCTGCAGCAGGAAGAAAAACCAAGCTGCACCGATGAGTGTAAGGTTTTCTGCTGACACGAAACGATTCTTCTTCTAACTTTTCTTTTTTAGTTTTCAGCCCCCTGCGTGGCGTATACAGGTTCGATTCGCTTCGAATGAATCTGTTTCTTTAAAAAAAATTTAAATATTTTTAATAAATAAAAAAAATTGTTTTTTCTATTTTTCTCAAACTTTTCTTTTCTTTCTTCTATTTTTAATTTTTTTCATTTCTTTTTCAAATCACCCAATTTCGCTATTTGGGACCTGTTGTTGAGTGAAACCAAGACTTGAAACTTGTCACCAAAAATTATTGGGTTGTGTGATGAAATAACAAATTAGAACATTTTTTAGCTGTTGCTATATACCGGAGAATCCCAAAAAATTCTTTCTTGAACAAAATTAAGTGTAACCCGGCAAAAAGTTCAAAAGAGTAATCTTCTTATTTATTTTTCCTCCTGGGCTTGAATAGGAGTGTCTTTTCCTCATATCATTTACACCCAGAATTTATTCTGAGTTTATATGAGAAGAGATCAGTTTGATCTATTTTGAAGCGTCTGCAGCAGGCAGAAAACCAAGCTGCACCGATGAGTGTAAGGTTTTCTGCTGACACGAAACGCTTCTTCTTCTACCTTTTCTTCTTTATTTTTCAGCCCACTGCGTGGCGTATACAGATTCGATTCGCTTCGAATGAATCTGTTTCTTTAAAAAAAATTTCTAAATTTTTTTACTAAATAACAAAATTGTTTTTTCTATTTTTCTCCAACTTTTTATTTCTTTCTTCTTTTTTTCATTTTTTTCATTTGTTTTTCAAATCACCCAATTTCGCTATTTGGGACCTGTTGATGAGTCAAACCAAGACTTGAAACTTGTCACCAAAAATTAATGGGTTGTGTGATGAAATAACAAATTAGAACATTTTTTAGCTTTTGCTATATACCGGAGAATCCCAACAAAAAAAACAAATCTTTCTCGAACTAAATTAAGTGTAACCCGGTAATAAGTCCAAAACAGTAATCTTTTTATTTATTTTTCATCCTGGGCTGGTGTAGGAGTGTTTTTTCCTCATATAATTCACACCCAGAATTTATTCTGCGTTTATATGACAAGAGATCAGTTTTATCTATTTTCAAGCGTCTGCAGCAGGCAGAAAACCAAGTTGCACCGATGAGTGTAAGGTTTTCTGCTGACACGAAACGATTCTTCTTCTAACTTTTCTTTTTTAGTTTTCAGCCCACTGCGTGGCGTATACAGGTTCGATTCGCTTCGAATGAATCTGATTCTTTAAAAAAATTTTAAATTTTTTTAATAAATAAAAAAAATTGTTTTTTCTATTTTTCTCAAACTTTTCATTTCTTTCTTCTATTTTTAATTTTTTTCATTTCTTTTTCAAATCACCCAATTTCGCTATTTGGGACCTGTTGATGAGTGAAACCAAGACTTGAAACTTGTCACCAAAAATTATTGGGTTGTGTGATGAAATAACAAATTAGAACATTTTTTATCTGTTGCTATATACCGGAGAATCCCAAAAAATTCTTTCTTGAACAAAATTAAATGTAACCCGGCAAAAAGTTTAAAAGAGTAATCTTCTTATTTATTTTTCCTCCTGGGCTTGAATAGGAGTGTCTTTCGCTCATTTAATTCACACCCAGAATTTATTCTGCGTTTATATGATAAGAGCTCAGTTTTATCAATTTTCAAGCGTCTGCAGCAGGCAGAAAACCAAGCTGCACCGATGAGTGTAAGGTTTTCTGCTGACACGAAACTATTCTTCTGCTACCTTTTCTTCTTTATTTTTCAGCCCACTGCGTGGCGTATACAGGTTCGATTCGCTTCGATTGAATCTGTTTCTTTAAAAAAAATTTAAAAAAATTTTAATAAATAAGAAAATGGTTTTTTTTTATTTTTCTCAAACTATTCATTTCTTTTTTCTTTTTTCATTTTTTTCATTTGTTTTTCAAATCACCCAATTTAGCTATTTGGGGCCTGTCGATGAGTTAAACCAAGACTTGAAACTTGTCAACAAAAATTTAATGGGTTGTGTGATGAAATAACAAATTAGAATATTTTTTAGGTTTTGCTATATACCGGAGAATCCCAAAAAAAAAATTCTTTCTTGAACAAAATTAAGTGTAACCCGGTAAAAAGTCCAAAAGAGTAATCATTTTATTTATTTTTCCTCCTGGGCTTGTATAGGAGTGTTTTTTCCTCATATAATTCACACCCAGAATTTATTCTGAGTTTATATGAGAACAGATCAGTTTGATCTATTTTCAAGCGTCTGCAGCAGGCAGAAAACCAAGCGGCACCGATGAGTGTAAGGTTTTCTGCTGACACGAAACGATTCTTCTTCTACCTTTTCTTCTTTAGTTTTCAGCCCACTGCGTGGCGTATACAGGTTCGATTCGCTTCGAATGAATCTGTTTCTTTAAAAAAAATTTAATTTTTTTTAATACATAAAAAAAATTGTTTTTTCTATTTTTCTCAAACTTTTCATTTCTTTCTTCTATTTTTAATTTTTTTCATTTCTTTTTCAAATCACCCAATTTCGCTATTTGGGACCTGTTGATGAGTCAAACCAAGACTTGAAACTTGTCACCAAAAATTATTGGGTTGTGTGATGAAATAACAAATTAGAACATTTTTTAGCTTTTGCTATATACCGGAGTATCCCCAAAAAATTCTTTCTTGAACAAAATTAAGTGTAACCCGGTAAAAAGTCCAAAACAGTAATCTCTTTATTTATTTTTCCTCCTGGGCTTGTATAGGGCTGTTTTTTCCTCATATAATTCACACCCAGAATTTATTCTGCGTTTATATGAGAAGAGATCAGTTTGATCTATTTTCAAGCGTCTGCAGCAGGCAGAAAACCAAGCTGCACCGATGAGTGTAAGGTTTTCTGCTGACACGAAACTATTCTTCTGCTACCTTTTCTTCTTTATTTTTCAGCCCACTGCGTGGCGTATACAGGTTCGATTCGCTTCGATTGAATCTGTTTCTTTAAAAAAAATTTAAAATTTTTTTAATAAATAAGAAAATTGTTTTTTTATTTTTCTCAAACTATTCATTTCTTTTTTCTTTTTTTCATTTTTTTCATTTGTTTTTCAAATCACCCAATTTCGCTATTTGGGGCCTGTCGATGAGTTAAACCAACACTTGAAACTTGTCACCAAAAATTAATGGGTTGTGTGATGAAATAACAAATTAGAACATTTTTTAGCTGTTGCTATATACCGGCGAATCCCAAAAAACTCTTTCTTGAACAAAATTAAGTGTAACCAGGCAAAAGGTTCAAAAGAGTAATCTTCTTATTTATTTTTCCTCCTGGGCTTGAATAGGACTGTTTTTTCCTCATATAATTCACACCCAGAATTTATTCTGCGTTTATATGAGAAGAGATCAGTTTGATCTATTTTCAGGCGTCTGCAGCAGGCAGAAAACCAAGCTGCACCGATGAGTGTAAGGTTTTCTGCTGACACGAAACGCTTCTTCTTCTACCTTTTCTTCTTTATTTGTCAGCCCACTGCGTGGCGTATACAGGTTCGATTCGGTTCGAATGAATCTGTTTCTTTAAAAGAATTTTTAAATTTTTTTAATAATTAAAAAAATTGTTTTTTCTATTTTTCTCAAACTTTTCATTTCTTTCTTCTATTTTTAATTTTTTTCATTTCTTTTTCAAATCACCCAATTTCGCTATTTGGGACCTGTTGATGAACCAAACCAAGACATGAAACTTGTCACCAAAAATTAATGGGTTGTGTGATAAAATAACCAATTAGAACATTTTTTAGCTTTTGCTATATACCGGAGTATCCCCAAAAAATTCTTTCTTGAACAAAATTAAGTGTAACCCGGTAAAAAGTCCAAAACAGTAATCTCTTTATTTATTTTTCCTCCTGGGCTTGTATAGGGCTGTTTTTTCCTCATATAATTCACACCCAGAATTTATTCTGCGTTTATATGAGAAGAGATCAGTTTGATCTATTTTCAAGCGTCTGCAGCAGGCAGAAAACCAAGCTGCACCGATGAGTGTAAGGTTTTCTGCTGACACGAAACTATTCTTCTGCTACCTTTTCTTCTTTATTTTTCAGCCCACTGCGTGGCGTATACAGGTTCGATTCGCTTCGATTGAATCTGTTTCTTTAAAAAAAATTTAAAATTTTTTTAATAAATAAGAAAATTGTTTTTCTATTTTTCTCCAACTTTTTATTTCTTTCTTCTTTTTTTCATTTTTTTCATTTGTTTTTCAAATCACCCAATTTCGCTATTTGGGACCTGTTGATGAGTCAAACCAACACTTGAAACTTGTCACCAAAAATTAATGGGTTGTGTGATGAAATAACAAATTAGAACATTTTTTAACTTTTGCTATATACCGGAGAAACTCAAAAAATTCTTTCTTGAACAAAATCAAGTGTAACCCAGTAAAAAGTCCAAAAGAGTAATCTTTTTATTTATTTTTCCTCCTGGGCTTGAATAGGAGTGTTTTTTCCTCATATAATTCACACCCAGAATTTATTCTGAGTTTATATGAGAAGAAATCAGTTTGATCTATTATCAAGCGTCTGCAGCAGCCAGAAAACCAAGCTGCACCGATGAGTGTAAGGTTTTCTGCTGACACGAAACGCTTCTTCTTCTACCTTTTCTTCTTTATTTTTCAGGCCACTGCGTGGCGTATACAGGTTCGATTCGCTTCGAATGAATCTGTTTCTTTAAAAAAAATTTCTAAATTTTTTTAATAAATAACAAAATTGTTTTTTCTATTTTTCTCCAACTTTTTATTTCTTTCTTCTTTTTTTCATTTCTTTTCATTTCTTTTTCAAATCACCCAATTTCGCTATTTGGGACCTGTTGATGAGTCAAACCAAGACTTGAAACATGTCACCAAAAATTAATGGGTTGTGTGATGAAATAACAAATTAGAACATTTTTTAGCTGTTGCTATATACCGGAGAATCCCAAAAAATTCTTTCTTGAACAAAATTAAGTGTAACCCGGTAATAAGTCCAAAACAGTAATCTTTTTATTTATTTTTCATCCTGCGCTTGTGTAGGAGTGTTTTTTCCTCATATCATTTACACCCAGAATTTATTCTGAGTTTATATGAGAAGAGATCAGTTTGATCTATTTTCAAGCGTCTGCAGCAGGCAGAAAACCAAGCTGCACCGATGAGTGTAAGGTTTTCTGCTGACACGAAACGCTTCTTCTTCTTCCTTTTCTTCTTTATTTTTCAGCCCACTGCGTGGCGTATACAGGTTCGATTCGCTTCGAATGAATCTGTTTCTTTAAAAAAAAATTCTAAATTTTTTTAATAAATAACAAAATTGTTGTTTCTATTTTTCTCCAACTTTTTATTTCTTTCTTCTTTTTTTCATTTTTTTCATTTGTTTTTCAAATCACCCAATTTCGCTATTTGGGACCTGTTGATGAGTCAAACCAAGACTTGAAACTTCTCACTAAAAATTATTGGGTTGAGTGATGAAATAACAAATTAGAAGATTTTTTATCTGTTGCTATATACCGGAGAATCCCAAAAAATTCTTTCTTGAACAAAATTAAGTGTAACCCGGCAAAAAGTTCTAAAGAGTAATCTTCTTATTTATTTTTCCTCCTGGGCTTGAATAGGAGTGTCTTTTCCTCATATCATTTACACCCAGAATTTATTCTGAGTTTATATGAAAAGAGATCAGTTTGATCTATTTTGAAGCGTCTGCAGCAGGCAGAAAACCAAGCTGCACCGATGAGTGTAAGGTTTTCTGCTGACACGAAACGCTTCTTCTTCTACCTTTTCTTCTTTATTTTTCAGGCCACTGCGTGGCGTATACAGGTTCGATTCGCTTCGAATGAATCTGTTTCTTTAAAAAAAATTTCTAAATTTTTTTAATAAATAACAAAATTGTTTTTTCTATTTTTCTCCAACTTTTTATTTCTTTCTTCTTTTTTTCATTTTTTTTCATTTCTTTTTCAAATCACCCAATTTCGCTATTTGGGACCTGTTGATGAGTCAAACCAAGACTTGAAACATGTCACCAAAAATTAATGGGTTGTGTGATGAAATAACAAATTAGAACATTTTTTAGCTTTTGCTATATACCGGAGAATCCCAACAAAAAATCAAATCTTTCTCGAACTAAATTAAGTGTAACCCGGTAATAAGTCCAAAAAGAGTAATCTTTTTATTTATTTTTCATCCTGCGCTTGTGTAGGAGTGTTTTTTCCTCATATAATTCACACCCAGAATTTATTCTGCGTTTATATGACAAGAGATCAGTTTTATCTATTTTCAAGCGTCTGCAGCAGGAAGAAAAACCAAGCTGCACCGATGAGTGTAAGGTTTTCTGCTGACACGAAACGATTCTTCTTCTAACTTTTCTTTTTTAGTTTTCAGCCCCCTGCGTGGCGTATACAGGTTCGATTCGCTTCGAATGAATCTGTTTCTTTAAAAAAAATTTAAATATTTTTAATAAATAAAAAAAATTGTTTTTTCTATTTTTCTCAAACTTGTCTTTTCTTTCTTCTATTTTTAATTTTTTTCATTTCTTTTTCAAATCACCCAATTTCGCTATTTGGGACCTGTTGTTGAGTGAAACCAAGACTTGAAACTTGCCACCAAAAATTATTGGGTTGTGTGATGAAATAACAAATTAGAACATTTTTTAGCTGTTGCTATTTACCGGAGAATCCCAAAAAATTCTTTCTTGAACAAAATTAAGTGTAACCCGGCAAAAAGTTCAAAAGAGTAATCTTCTTATTTATTTTTCCTCCTGGGCTTGAATAGGAGTGTCTTTTCCTCATATCATTTACACCCAGAATTTATTCTGAGTTTATATGAGAAGAGATCAGTTTGATCTATTTTGAAGCGTCTGCAGCAGGCAGAAAACCAAGCTGCACCGATGAGTGTAAGGTTTTCTGCTGACACGAAACGCTTCTTCTTCTACCTTTTCTTCTTTATTTTTCAGCCCACTGCGTGGCGTATACAGATTCGATTCGCTTCGAATGAATCTGTTTCTTTAAAAAAAATTTCTAAATTTTTTTACTAAATAACAAAATTGTTTTTTCTATTTTTCTCCAACTTTTTATTTCTTTCTTCTTTTTTTCATTTTTTTCATTTGTTTTTCAAATCACCCAATTTCGCTATTTGGGACCTGTTGATGAGTCAAACCAAGACTTGAAACTTGTCACCAAAAATTAATGGGTTGTGTGATGAAATAACAAATTAGAACATTTTTTAGCTTTTGCTATATACCGGAGAATCCCAACAAAAAAAACAAATCTTTCTCGAACTAAATTAAGTGTAACCCGGTAATAAGTCCAAAACAGTAATCTTTTTATTTATTTTTCATCCTGGGCTGGTGTAGGAGTGTTTTTTCCTCATATAATTCACACCCAGAATTTATTCTGCGTTTATATGACAAGAGATCAGTTTTATCTATTTTCAAGCGTCTGCAGCAGGCAGAAAACCAAGCTGCACCGATGAGTGTAAGGTTTTCTGCTGACACGAAACGATTCTTCTTCTAACTTTTCTTTTTTAGTTTTCAGCCCACTGCGTGGCGTATACAGGTTCGATTCGCTTCGAATGAATCTGTTTCTTTAAAAAAATTTTAAATTTTTTTAATAAATAAAAAAAATTGTTTTTTCTATTTTTCTCAAACTTTTCATTTCTTTCTTCTATTTTTAATTTTTTTCATTTCTTTTTCAAATCACCCAATTTCGCTATTTGGGACCTGTTGATGAGTGAAACCAAGACTTGAAACTTGTCACCAAAAATTATTGGGTTGTGTGATGAAATAACAAATTAGAACATTTTTTATCTGTTGCTATATACCGGAGAATCCCAAAAAATTCTTTCTTGAACAAAATTAAATGTAACCCGGCAAAAAGTTTAAAAGAGTAATCTTCTTATTTATTTTTCCTCCTGGGCTTGAATAGGAGTGTCTTTCGCTCATTTAATTCACACCCAGAATTTATTCTGCGTTTATATGATAAGAGCTCAGTTTTATCAATTTTCAAGCGTCTGCAGCAGGCAGAAAACCAAGCTGCACCGATGAGTGTAAGGTTTTCTGCTGACACGAAACTATTCTTCTGCTACCTTTTCTTCTTTATTTTTCAGCCCACTGCGTGGCGTATACAGGTTCGATTCGCTTCGATTGAATCTGTTTCTTTAAAAAAAATTTAAAAAAATTTTAATAAATAAGAAAATTGTTTTTTTTTATTTTTCTCAAACTATTCATTTCTTTTTTCTTTTTTTCATTTTTTTCATTTGTTTTTCAAATCACCCAATTTAGCTATTTGGGGCCTGTCGATGAGTTAAACCAAGACTTGAAACTTGTCAACAAAAATTTAATGGGTTGTGTGATGAAATAACAAATTAGAATATTTTTTAGCTTTTGCTATATACCGGAGAATCCCAAAAAAAAAATTCTTTCTTGAACAAAATTAAGTGTAACCCGGTAAAAAGTCCAAAAGAGTAATCATTTTATTTATTTTTCCTCCTGGGCTTGTATAGGAGTGTTTTTTCCTCATATAATTCACACCCAGAATTTATTCTGAGTTTATATGAGAACAGATCAGTTTGATCTATTTTCAAGCGTCTGCAGCAGGCAGAAAACCAAGCGGCACCGATGAGTGTAAGGTTTTCTGCTGACACGAAACGATTCTTCTTCTACCTTTTCTTCTTTAGTTTTCAGCCCACTGCGTGGCGTATACAGGTTCGATTCGCTTCGAATGAATCTGTTTCTTTAAAAAAAATTTAAATTTTTTTAATACATAAAAAAAATTGTTTTTTCTATTTTTCTCAAACTTTTCATTTCTTTCTTCTATTTTTAATTTTTTTCATTTCTTTTTCAAATCACCCAATTTCGCTATTTGGGACCTGTTGATGAGTCAAACCAAGACTTGAAACTTGTCACCAAAAATTATTGGGTTGTGTGATGAAATAACAAATTAGAACATTTTTTAGCTGTTGCTATATACCGGCGAATCCCAAAAAATTCTTTCTTGAACAAAATTAAGTGTAACCAGGCAAAAAGTTCAAAAGAGTAATCTTCTTATTTATTTTTCCTCCTGGGCTTGAATAGGAGTGTTTTTTGCTCATATCATTTATACCCAGAATTTATTCTGAGTTTATATGAGAAGAGATCAGTTTGATCTATTTTCAGGCGTCTGCAGCAGGCAGAAAACCAAGCTGCACCGATGAGTGTAAGGTTTTCTGCTGACACGAAACGCTTCTTCTTCTACCTTTTCTTCTTTATTTGTCAGCCCACTGCGTGGCGTATACAGGTTCGATTCGGTTCGAATGAATCTGTTTCTTTAAAAGAATTTTTAAATTTTTTTAATAATTAAAAAAATTGTTTTTTCTATTTTTCTCAAACTTTTCATTTCTTTCTTCTATTTTTAATTTTTTTCATTTCTTTTTCAAATCACCCAATTTCGCTATTTGGGACCTGTTGATGAACCAAACCAAGACATGAAACTTGTCACCAAAAATTAATGGGTTGTGTGATAAAATAACCAATTAGAACATTTTTTAGCTTTTGCTATATACCGGAGTATCCCCAAAAAATTCTTTCTTGAACAAAATTAAGTGTAACCCGGTAAAAAGTCCAAAACAGTAATCTCTTTATTTATTTTTCCTCCTGGGCTTGTATAGGGCTGTTTTTTCCTCATATAATTCACACCCAGAATTTATTCTGCGTTTATATGAGAAGAGATCAGTTTGATCTATTTTCAAGCGTCTGCAGCAGGCAGAAAACCAAGCTGCACCGATGAGTGTAAGGTTTTCTGCTGACACGAAACTATTCTTCTGCTACCTTTTCTCCTTTATTTTTCAGCCCACTGCGTGGCGTATACAGGTTCGATTCGCTTCGATTGAATCTGTTTCTTTAAAAAAAATTTAAAATTTTTTTAATAAATAAGAAAATTGTTTTTTTATTTTTCTCAAACTATTCATTTCTTTTTTCTTTTTTTCATTTTTTTCATTTGTTTTTCAAATCACCCAATTCCGCTATTTGGGGCCTGTCGATGAGTTAAACCAACACTTGAAACTTGTCACCAAAAATTAATGGGTTGTGTGATGAAATAACAAATTAGAACATTTTTTAGCTGTTGCTATATACCGGCGAATCCCAAAAAACTCTTTCTTGAACAAAATTAAGTGTAACCAGGCAAAAGGTTCAAAAGAGTAATCTTCTTATTTATTTTTCCTCCTGGGCTTGAATAGGACTGTTTTTTCCTCATATAATTCACACCCTGAATTTATTCTGCGTTTATATGAGAAGAGATCAGTTTGATCTATTTTCAAGCGTCTGCAGCAGGCAGAAAACCAAGCTGCACCGATGAGTTTAAGGTTTTCGACTGACACGAAACACTTCTTCTTCTACCTTTTCTTCTTTATTTTTCAACCCACTGCGTGGCGTATACAGGTTCGATTCGCTTCGAATGAATCTGTTTCTTTAAAAAAAATTTAAATTTTTTTAATAAATAAAAAAATTGTTTTTTCTATTTTTCTCCAACTTTTTATTTCTTTCTTCTTTTTTTCATTTTTTTCATTTGTTTTTCAAATCACCCAATTTCGCTATTTGGGACCTGTTGATGAGTCAAACCAACACTTGAAACTTGTCACCAAAAATTAATGGGTTGTGTGATGAAATAACAAATTAGAACATTTTTTAACTTTTGCTATATACCGGAGAAACTCAAAAAATTCTTTCTTGAACAAAATCAAGTGTAACCCAGTAAAAAGTCCAAAAGAGTAATCTTTTTATTTATTTTTCCTCCTGGGCTTGAATAGGAGTGTTTTTTCCTCATATAATTCACACCCAGAATTTATTCTGAGTTTATATGAGAAGAAATCAGTTTGATCTATTATCAAGCGTCTGCAGCAGCCAGAAAACCAAGCTAGAAAACCAAGCTGCACCGATGAGTGTAAGGTTTTCTGCTGACACGAAACGCTTCTACTTCTACCTTTTCTTCTTTATTTTTCAGCCCACTGCGTGGCGTATACAGGTTCGATTCGCTTCGAATGAATCTGTTTCTTAAAAAAAAATTTAATTTTTTTTAATAACTAAAAAAAAATTGTTTTTTCTATTTTTCTCAAACTTTTCCTTTTTTCTTCTATTTTTCATTTTTTTCGTTTGTTTTTCAAATCACCCAATTTCGCAATTTGGGACCTGTTGATGAGTCAAACCAAGACTTGAAGCTTGTCACCAAAAATTAATGGGTTGTGTGATGAAATAACAAATTAGAACATTTTTTAGCTTTTGCTATGTACCGGAGTATCCCCAAAAAATTCTTTCTTGAACAAAATTAAGTGTAACCCTTTAAAAATTCCAAAACAGTAATCTCTTTATTCATTTTTCCTCCTGGGCTTGTATAGGGCTGTTTTTTCCTCATATAATTCACACCCAGAATTTATTCTGCGTTTATATGAGAAGAGATCAGTTTGATCTATTTTCAAGCGTCTGCAGCAGGCAGAAAACCAAGCTGCACCGATGAGTGTAAGGTTTTCTGCTGACACGAAACTATTCTTCTGCTACCTTTTCTTCTTTATTTTTCAGCCCACTGCGTGGCGTATACAGGTTCGATTCGCTTCGATTGAATCTGTTTCTTTAAAAAAAATTTAAAATTTTTTTAATAAATAAGAAAATTGTTTTTTTATTTTTCTCAAACTATTCATTTCTTTTTTCTTTTTTTCATTTTTTTCATTTGTTTTTCAAATCACCCAATTTCGCTATTTGGGGCCTGTCGATGAGTTAAACCAACACTTGAAACTTGTCACCAAAAATTAATGGGTTGTGTGATGAAATAACAAATTAGAACATTTTTTAGCTGTTGCTATATACCGGCGAATCCCAAAAAACTCTTTCTTGAACAAAATTAAGTGTAACCAGGCAAAAGGTTCAAAAGAGTAATCTTCTTATTTATTTTTCCTCCTGGGCTTGAATAGGACTGTTTTTTCCTCATATAATTCACACCCAGAATTTATTCTGCGTTTATATGAGAAGAGATCAGTTTGATCTATTTTCAGGCGTCTGCAGCAGGCAGAAAACCAAGCTGCACCGATGAGTTTAAGGTTTTCGACTGACACGAAACACTTCTTCTTCTACCTTTTCTTCTTTATTTTTCAACCCACTGCGTGGCGTATACAGGTTCGATTCGCTTCGAATGAATCTGTTTCTTTAAAAAAAATTTAAATTTTTTTAATAAATAAAAAAATTGTTTTTTCTATTTTTCTCCAACTTTTTATTTCTTTCTTCTTTTTTTCATTTTTTTCATTTGTTTTTCAAATCACCCAATTTCGCTATTTGGGACCTGTTGATGAGTCAAACCAACACTTGAAACTTGTCACCAAAAATTAATGGGTTGTGTGATGAAATAACAAATTAGAACATTTTTTAACTTTTGCTATATACCGGAGAAACTCAAAAAATTCTTTCTTGAACAAAATCAAGTGTAACCCAGTAAAAAGTCCAAAAGAGTAATCTTTTTATTTATTTTTCCTCCTGGGCTTGAATAGGAGTGTTTTTTCCTCATATAATTCATACCCAGAATTTATTCTGAGTTTATATGAGAAGAAATCAGTTTGATCTATTATCAAGCGTCTGCAGCAGCCAGAAAACCAAGCTAGAAAACCAAGCTGCACCGATGAGTGTAAAGTTTTCTGCTGACACGAAACGCTTCTACTTCTACCTTTTCTTCTTTATTTTTCAGCCCACTGCGTGGCGTATACAGGTTCGATTCGCTTCGAATGAATCTGTTTCTTAAAAAAAAATTTAATTTTTTTTAATAAATAAAAAAAATTGTTTTTTCTATTTTTCTCAAACTTTTCCTTTCTTTCTTCTATTTTTCATTTTTTTCGTTTGTTTTTCAAATCACCCAATTTCGCAATTTGGGACCTGTTGATGAGTCAAACCAAGACTTGAAGCTTGTCACCAAAAATTAATGGGTTGTGTGATGAAATAACAAATTAGAACATTTTTTAGCTTTTGCTATGTACCGGAGTATCCCCAAAAAATTCTTTCTTGAACAAAATTAAGTGTAACCCGTTAAAAATTCCAAAACAGTAATCTCTTTATTCATTTTTCCTCCTGGGCTTGTATAGGGCTGTTTTTTCCTCATATAATTCACACCCAGAATTTATTCTGCGTTTATATGAGAAGAGATCAGTTTGATCTATTTTCAAGCGTCTGCAGCAGGCAGAAAACCAAGCTGCACCGATGAGTGTAAGGTTTTCTGCTGACACGAAACTATTCTTCTGCTACCTTTTCTTCTTTATTTTTCAGCCCACTGCGTGGCGTATACAGGTTCGATTCGCTTCGATTGAATCTGTTTCTTTAAAAAAAATTTAAAATTTTTTTAATAAATAAGAAAATTGTTTTTTTATTTTTCTCAAACTATTCATTTCTTTTTTCTTTTTTTCATTTTTTTCATTTGTTTTTCAAATCACCCAATTTCGCTATTTGGGGCCTGTCGATGAGTTAAACCAACACTTGAAACTTGTCACCAAAAATTAATGGGTTGTGTGATGAAATAACAAATTAGAACATTTTTTAGCTGTTGCTATATACCGGCGAATCCAAAAAACTCTTTCTTGAACAAAATTAAGTGTAACCAGGCAAAAGGTTCAAAAGAGTAATCTTCTTATTCATTTTTCCTCCTGGGCTTGAATAGGACTGTTTTTTCCTCATATAATTCACACCCAGAATTTATTCTGCGTTTATATGAGAAGAGATCAGTTTGATCTATTTTCAGGCGTCTGCAGCAGGCAGAAAACCAAGCTGCACCGATGAGTTTAAGGTTTTCGACTGACACGAAACACTTCTTCTTCTACCTTTTCTTCTTTATTTTTCAACCCACTGCGTGGCGTATACAGGTTCGATTCGCTTCGAATGAATCTGTTTCTTTAAAAAAAATTTAAATTTTTTTAATAAATAAAAAAATTGTTTTTTCTATTTTTCTCCAACTTTTTATTTCTTTCTTCTTTTTTTCATTTTTTTCATTTGTTTTTCAAATCACCCAATTTCGCTATTTGGGACCTGTTGATGAGTCAAACCAACACTTGAAACTTGTCACCAAAAATTAATGGGTTGTGTGATGAAATAACAAATTAGAACATTTTTTAACTTTTGCTATATACCGGAGAAACTCAAAAAATTCTTTCTTGAACAAAATCAAGTGTAACCCAGTAAAAAGTCCAAAAGAGTAATCTTTTTATTTATTTTTCCTCCTGGGCTTGAATAGGAGTGTTTTTTCCTCATATAATTCACACCCAGAATTTATTCTGAGTTTATATGAGAAGAAATCAGTTTGATCTATTATCAAGCGTCTGCAGCAGCCAGAAAACCAAGCTAGAAAACCAAGCTGCACCGATGAGTGTAAAGTTTTCTGCTGACACGAAACGCTTCTACTTCTACCTTTTCTTCTTTATTTTTCAGCCCACTGCGTGGCGTATACAGGTTCGATTCGCTTCGAATGAATCTGTTTCTTAAAAAAAAATTTAATTTTTTTTAATAAATAAAAAAAATTGTTTTTTTATTTTTCTCAAACTATTCATTTCTTTTTTCTATTTTTCATTTTTTTCATTTGTTTTTCAAATCACCCAATTTCGCTATTTGGGGCCTGTCGATGAGTTAAACCAACACTTGAAACTTGTCACCAAAAATTAATGGGTTGTCTGATGAAATAACAAATTAGAACATTTTTTAGCTTTTGCTATGTACCGGAGTATCCCCAAAAAATTCTTTCTTGAACAAAATTAAGTGTAACCCGTTAAAAATTCCAAAACAGTAATCTCTTTATTCATTTTTCCTCCTGGGCTTGTATAGGACTGTTTTTTTCCTTATATAATTCACACCCAGAATTTATTCTGCGTTTATATGATAAGAGATCAGTTTTATCTATTTTCAAGCGTCTGCAGCAGGCAGAAAACCAAGCTGCACCGATGAGTGTAAGGTTTTCTGCTGACACGAAATGCTTCTTCTTCTACCTTTTCTTCTTTATTTTTCAGCCCACTGCGTGGCGTATACAGGTTCGATTCGCTTCGAATGAATCTGTTTCTTTAAAAGAATTTTTAAATTTTTTAAAAAAAAAAAAAATTGTTTTTTCTATTTTTCTCAAACTTTTCATTTCTTTCTTCTTTTTTCATTTTTTTCATTTCTTTTTCAAATCTCCCAATTTCGCTATTTGGGACCTGTTGATGAGTCAAACCAAGACTTGAAACTTGTCACCAAAAATTAATGGGTAGTGTGATGTAATAACAAATTAGAACATTTTTTAGCTTTTGCTATATACCGGAGCATCCCCAAAAAATTCTTTCTTGAACAAAATTAAGTGTAACCCGTTAAAAATTCCAAAACAGTAATCTCTTTATTCATTTTTCCTCCTGGGCTTGTATAGGGCTGTTTTTTCCTCATATAATTCACACCCAGAATTTATTCTGCGTTTATATGAGAAGAGATCAGTTTGATCTATTTTCAAGCGTCTGCAGCAGGCAGAAAACCAAGCTGCACCGATGAGTGTAAGGTTTTCTGCTGACACGAAACTATTCTTCTGCTACCTTTTCTTCTTTATTTTTCAGCCCACTGCGTGGCGTATACAGGTTCGATTCGCTTCGATTGAATCTGTTTCTTTAAAAAAAATTTAAAATTTTTTTAATAAATAAGAAAATTGTTTTTTTATTTTTCTCAAACTATTCATTTCTTTTTTCTTTTTTTCATTTTTTTCATTTGTTTTTCAAATCACCCAATTTCGCTATTTGGGGCCTGTCGATGAGTTAAACCAACACTTGAAACTTGTCACCAAAAATTAATGGGTTGTGTGATGAAATAACAAATTAGAACATTTTTTAGCTGTTGCTATATACCGGCGAATCCCAAAAAACTCTTTCTTGAACAAAATTAAGTGTAACCAGGCAAAAGGTTCAAAAGAGTAATCTTCTTATTTATTTTTCTTCCTGGGCTTGAATAGGACTGTTTTTTCCTCATATAATTCACACCCAGAATTTATTCTGCGTTTATATGAGAAGAGATCAGTTTGATCTATTTTCAGGCGTCTGCAGCAGGCAGAAAACCAAGCTGCACCGATGAGTTTAAGGTTTTCGACTGACACGAAACACTTCTTCTTCTACCTTTTCTTCTTTATTTTTCAACCCACTGCGTGGCGTATACAGGTTCGATTCGCTTCGAATGAATCTGTTTCTTTAAAAAAAATTTAAATTTTTTTAATAAATAAAAAAATTGTTTTTTCTATTTTTCTCCAACTTTTTATTTCTTTCTTCTTTTTTTCATTTTTTTCATTTGTTTTTCAAATCACCCAATTTCGCTATTTGGGACCTGTTGATGAGTCAAACCAACACTTGAAACTTGTCACCAAAAATTAATGGGTTGTGTGATGAAATAACAAATTAGAACATTTTTTAACTTTTGCTATATACCGGAGAAACTCAAAAAATTCTTTCTTGAACAAAATCAAGTGTAACCCAGTAAAAAGTCCAAAAGAGTAATCTTTTTATTTATTTTTCCTCCTGGGCTTGAATAGGAGTGTTTTTTCCTCATATAATTCACACCCAGAATTTATTCTGAGTTTATATGAGAAGAAATCAGTTTGATCTATTATCAAGCGTCTGCAGCAGCCAGAAAACCAAGCTAGAAAACCAAGCTGCACCGATGAGTGTAAAGTTTTCTGCTGACACGAAACGCTTCTACTTCTACCTTTTCTTCTTTATTTTTCAGCCCACTGCGTGGCGTATACAGGTTCGATTCGCTTCGAATGAATCTGTTTCTTAAAAAAAAATTTAATTTTTTTTAATAAATAAAAAAAATTGTTTTTTCTATTTTTCTCAAACTTTTCCTTTCTTTCTTCTATTTTTCATTTTTTTCGTTTGTTTTTCAAATCACCCAATTTCGCAATTTGGGACCTGTTGATGAGTCAAACCAAGACTTGAAGCTTGTCACCAAAAATTAATGGGTTGTGTGATGAAATAACAAATTAGAACATTTTTTAGCTTTTGCTATGTACCGGAGTATCCCCAAAAAATTCTTTCTTGAACAAAATTAAGTGTAACCCGTTAAAAATTCCAAAACAGTAATCTCTTTATTCATTTTTCCTCCTGGGCTTGTATAGGGCTGTTTTTTCCTCATATAATTCACACCCAGAATTTATTCTGCGTTTATATGAGAAGAGATCAGTTTGATCTATTTTCAAGCGTCTGCAGCAGGCAGAAAACCAAGCTGCACCGATGAGTGTAAGGTTTTCTGCTGACACGAAACTATTCTTCTGCTACCTTTTCTTCTTTATTTTTCAGCCCACTGCGTGGCGTATACAGGTTCGATTCGCTTCGATTGAATCTGTTTCTTTAAAAAAAATTTAAAATTTTTTTAATAAATAAGAAAATTGTTTTTTTATTTTTCTCAAACTATTCATTTCTTTTTTCTTTTTTTCATTTTTTTCATTTGTTTTTCAAATCACCCAATTTCGCTATTTGGGGCCTGTCGATGAGTTAAACCAACACTTGAAACTTGTCACCAAAAATTAATGGGTTGTGTGATGAAATAACAAATTAGAACATTTTTTAGCTGTTGCTATATACCGGCGAATCCCAAAAAACTCTTTCTTGAACAAAATTAAGTGTAACCAGGCAAAAGGTTCAAAAGAGTAATCTTCTTATTCATTTTTCCTCCTGGGCTTGAATAGGACTGTTTTTTCCTCATATAATTCACACCCAGAATTTATTCTGCGTTTATATGAGAAGAGATCAGTTTGATCTATTTTCAGGCGTCTGCAGCAGGCAGAAAACCAAGCTGCACCGATGAGTTTAAGGTTTTCGACTGACACGAAACACTTTTTCTTCTACCTTTTCTTCTTTATTTTTCAACCCACTGCGTGGCGTATACAGGTTCGATTCGCTTCGAATGAATCTGTTTCTTTAAAAAAAATTTAAATTTTTTTAATAAATAAAAAAATTGTTTTTTCTATTTTTCTCCAACTTTTTATTTCTTTCTTCTTTTTTTCATTTTTTTCATTTGTTTTTCAAATCACCCAATTTCGCTATTTGGGACCTGTTGATGAGTCAAACCAACACTTGAAACTTGTCACCAAAAATTAATGGGTTGTGTGATGAAATAACAAATTAGAACATTTTTTAACTTTTGCTATATACCGGAGAAACTCAAAAAATTCTTTCTTGAACAAAATCAAGTGTAACCCAGTAAAAAGTCCAAAAGAGTAATCTTTTTATTTATTTTTCCTCCTGGGCTTGAATAGGAGTGTTTTTTCCTCATATAATTCACACCCAGAATTTATTCTGAGTTTATATGAGAAGAAATCAGTTTGATCTATTATCAAGCGTCTGCAGCAGCCAGAAAACCAACTTAGAAAACCAAGCTGCACCGATGAGTGTAAGGTTTTCTGCTGACACGAAACGCTTCTACTTCTACCTTTTCTTCTTTATTTTTCAGCCCACTGCGTGGCGTATACAGGTTCGATTCGCTTCGAATGAATCTGTTTCTTAAAAAAAAATTTAATTTATTTTAATAAATAAAAAAAATTGTTTTTTCTATTTTTCTCAAACTTTTCCTTTCTTTCTTCTATTTTTCATTTTTTTCGTTTGTTTTTCAAATCACCCAATTTCGCAATTTGGGACCTGTTGATGAGTCAAACCAAGACTTGAAGCTTGTCACCAAAAATTAATGGGTTGTCTGATGAAATAACAAATTAGAACATTTTTTAGCTTTTGCTATGTACCGGAGTATCCCCAAAAAATTCTTTCTTGAACAAAATTAAGTGTAACCCGTTAAAAATTCCAAAACAGTAATCTCTTTATTCATTTTTCCTCCTGGGCTTGTATAGGACTGTTTTTTTCCTTATATAATTCACACCCAGAATTTATTCTGCGTTTATATGATAAGAGATCAGTTTTATCTATTTTCAAGCGTCTGCAGCAGGCAGAAAACCAAGCTGCACCGATGAGTGTAAGGTTTTCTGCTGACACGAAATGCTTCTTCTTCTACCTTTTCTTCTTTATTTTTCAGCCCACTGCGTGGCGTATACAGGTTCGATTCGCTTCGAATGAATCTGTTTCTTTAAAAGAATTTTTAAATTTTTTAAAAAAAAAAAAAATTGTTTTTTCTATTTTTCTCAAACTTTTCATTTCTTTCTTCTTTTTTCATTTTTTTCATTTCTTTTTCAAATCACCCAATTTCGCTATTTGGGACCTGTTGATGAGTCAAACCAAGACTTGAAACTTGTCACCAAAAATTAATGGGTAGTGTGATGTAATAACAAATTAGAACATTTTTTAGCTTTTGCTATATACCGGAGCATCCCCAAAAAATTCTTTCTTGAACAAAATTAAGTGTAACCCTGCAAAAAGTCCACAACAGTAATCTTCTTATTCATTTTTCCTCCTGGGCTTGTATAGGAGTGTTTTTTCCTCATATAATTCACACCCAGAATTTATTCTGAGTTTATATGAGAAGAGATCAGTTTTATCTATTTTCAAGCGTCTGCAGCAGGCAGAAAACCAAGCTGCACCGATGAGTGTAAGGTTTTCTGCTGACACGAAATGCTTCTTCTTCTACCTTTTCTTCTTTATTTTTCAGCCCACTGCGTGGCGTATACAGGTTCGATTCGCTTCGAATGAATCTGTTTCTTTAAAAGAATTTTTAAATTTTTTTAAAAAAAAAAAAAATTGTTTTTTCTATTTTTCTCAAACTTTTCATTTCTTTCTTCTTTTTGTCATTTTTTTCATTTCTTTTTCAAATCACCCAATTTCGCTATTTGGGACCTGTTGATGAGTCAAACCAAGACTTGAAACTTGTCACCAAAAATTAATGGGTTGTGTGATGAAATAATAAATTAGAACATTTTTTAGCTTTTGCTATATACCGGAGAATCCCAACAAAAAAAACAAATCTTTCTTGAACAAAATTAAGTGTAACCCGGTAATAAGTCCAAAACAGTAATCTTTTTATTTATTTTTCATCCGGGGCTTGTGTAGGAGTGTTTTTTCCTGATATAATTCACACCCAGAATTTATACTGCGTTTATATGATAAGAGATCAGTTTTATCTATTTTCAAGCGTCTGCAGCAGGCAGAAAACCAAGCTGCACCGATGAGTGTAAGGTTTTCTGCTGACACGAAACTATTCTTCTTTAGTTTTCAGCCCACTGCGTGGCGTATACAGGTTCGATTCGCTTCGAATGAATCTGTTTCTTTAAAAGAATTTTTAAATTTTTTTAATAAATAAAAAAATTATTTTTTTCTATTTTTCTCAAACTTTTCATTTCTTTCTTCTTTTTTTCATTTATTTCATTTGTTTTTCAAATCACCCAATTTCGCTATTTGGGACTTGTTGATGAGTCAAACCAAGACTTGAAACTTGTCACCAAAAATTAATGGGTAGTGTGATGTAATAACAAATTAGAACATTTTTTAGCTTTTGCTATATACCGGAGCATCCCCAAAAAATTCTTTCTTGAACAAAATTAAGTGTAACCCTGCAAAAAGTCCACAACAGTAATCTTCTTATTCATTTTTCCTCCTGGGCTTGTATAGGAGTGTTTTTTTCCTCATATAATTCACACCCAGAATTTATTCTGAGTTTATATGAGAAGAGATCAGTTTGATCTATTTTCAAGCGTCTGCAGCAGGCAGAAAACCAAGCTGCACCGATGAGTATAAGGTTTTCTACTGACACGA
Source organism: Dioctria linearis (assembly GCA_963930735.1). NCBI lineage: Eukaryota > Metazoa > Arthropoda > Insecta > Diptera > Asilidae > Dioctria > Dioctria linearis. The sequence goes on from OZ005741.1 coordinate 139,926,224, forward strand.
AACACTTCTTCTTCTACCTTTTCTTCTTTATTTTTTAGCCCACTGCGTAGCGTATACAGGTTCGATTCGCTTCGAATGAATCTGTTTCTTTAAAAAAATTTTAAATTTTTTTAATAAATAAAAAATTGTTTTTTTCTATTTTTCTCAAACTTTTCATTTCTTTCATCTTTTTTCATTTTTTTCATTTGTTTCTCAAATCACCCAATTTCGCTATCTGGGACCTGTTGATGAGTCAAACCAAGACTTGAAACTTGTCACTAAAAATTAATGGGTTGTGTGATGAAAAAACAAACTAGAACATTTTTTAGCTTTTGCTATATACCGGAGAATCCCAAAAAATTCTTTCTTGAACAAAATTAAGTATAACCGGTAAAAAGTCCAAAAGAGTAATCTCTTTATTTATTTTTCCTCCTGGGCTTGTATAGGACTGTTTTTTTCCCCATATAAATCACACCCAGAATTTATTCTGAGTTTATATGAGAAGAGATCAGTTTGATCTATTTTCAAGGGTCTGCAGCAGGCAGAAAACCAAGCTGCACCGATGAGTGTAATGTTTTCTACTGACACGAAACACTTCTACTTCTACCTTTTCTTCTTTATATTTTAGCCCACTGCGTAGCGTATACAGGTTCGATTCGCTTCGAATGAATCTGTTTCTTTAAAAAAATTTTAAATATTTTTAATAAATAAAAAAATTGTTTTTTCTATTTTTCTCAAACTTTTCATTTCTTTCTTCTTTTTTTCATTCTTTTTTTCATTTGTTTTTGATATCACCCAATTTCTCAATTTGGGACCTGTCAATGAGTCAAACCAAGACTTGAAACTTGTCACTAAAAATTAATGGGTTGTGTGATGAAATAACAAATTAGAACATTTTGTAGCTTTTGCTACATATATACCGGATTATCCCTAAAAAATTCTTTCTTGAACAAAATTAAGTGTAACCCGGTAAAAAGTCCAAAACAGTAATCTCTTTATTTATTTTTCTTCCTGGGCTTCTATAGGACTGTTTTTTCCTCATATAATTCACACCCAGAATTTATTCTGAGTTTATATGAGAAGAGATCAGTTTGATCTATTTTCAAGCGTCTGGAGCAGGCAGAAAACCAAGCTGCACCGATGAATGTAATATTTTTTGCTGACACGAAACGCTTCTTCTTCTACCTTTTCTTCTTTATTTTTCAGCCCACTGCGAGGCGTATACTGGTTCGATTCGCTTCGAATGAATCTGTTTCTTTAAAAAAAATATAAAATTTTTTTAATAAATAAAAAAATTGTTTTTTCTATTTTTCTCCAACTTTTCTTTTCTTTCTTCTTTTTTCATTTTTTTCGTTTGTTTTTCAAATCACCCAATTTCGCTATTTGGAACCTGTTGATGAGTCAAACCAAGACATGAAAATTGTCATCAATAATTAATGGGTTGTGTGATGAAATAAGAAATTAGAACATTTTTTAGCTTTTGTTATATACCGGAGAATCCCAAAAAATTCTTTCTTGAACAAAATTAAGTGTAACCCGGTAAAAAGTCCAAAACAGTAATCTCTTTATTTATTTTTCCTCCTGGGCTTGTATAGGAGTGTTTTTTCCTCATATAATTCACACCCAGATTTTATTCTGAGTTTATATGAGAAGAGATCAGTTTGATCTATTTTCAAGCGTCTGCAGGAGGCAGAAAACCAAGCTGCACCGATGATTGTAAGGTTTTCGACTGACACGAAACACTTCTTCTTCTACCTTTCCTTCTTTATTTTTTAGCCCACTGCGTAGCGTATACAGGTTCGATTCGCTTCGAATGAATCTGTTTGTTTAAAAAAAATTTAAATTTTTTTAATTCATAAAAAAAATTGTTTTTTCTATTTTTCTCAAACTTTTCATTTCTTTCTTCTATTTTTAATTTTTTTCATTTCTTTTTCAAATCACCCAATTTCGCTATTTGGGACCTGTTGATGAGTCAAACCAAGACTTGAAACTTGTCACCAAAAATTATTGGGTTGTGTGATGAAATAACAAATTAGAAAATTTTTTAGCTGTTGCTATATACCGGCGAATCCCAAAAAATTCTTTCTTGAACAAAATTAAGTGTAACCAGGCAAAAAGTTCAAAAGAGTAATCTTCTAATTTAGTTTTCCTCCTATGCTTGAACAGGAGTATTTTTTCCTCATATCATTTATACCCAGAATTTATTCTGAGTTTATATGAGAAGAGATCACTTTGATCTATTTTCAGGCGTCTGCAGCAGGCAGAAAAGTGTAAGGTTTTCTGCTGACACGAAACGCTTCTTCTTCTACCCTTTCTTCTTTATTTGTCAGCCCACTGCGTGGCGTATACAGGTTCGATTCGCTTCGAACGAATCTGTTTCTTAAAAAAAAAATTAATTTTTTTTAATAAATAAAAAAAATTGTTTTTTCTATTTTTCTCAAACTTTTCCTTTCTTTCTTCTATTTTTCATTTTATTCGTTTGTTTTTCAAATCACCCAATTTCGCAATTTGGGACCTGTTGATGAGTCAAACCAAGACTTGAAGCTTGTCACCAAAAATTAATGGGTTGTGTGATGAAATAACAAATTAGAACATTTTTTAGCTTTCGCTATGTACCGGAGTATCCCCAAAAAATTCTTTCTTGAACAAAATTAAGTGTAACCCGTTAAAAATTCCAAAACAGTAATCTCTTTATTCATTTTTCCTCCTGGGCTTGTATAGGACTGTTTTTTCCTCATATAATTCACACCCAGAATTTATTCTGCGTTTATATGAGAAGAGATCAGTTTTATCTATTTTCAAGCGTCTGCAGCAGGCATAAAACCAAGCTGCACCGATGAGTGTAAGGTTTTCTGCTGAAGCGAAACACTTCTTCTTCTACCTTTTCTTTTTTTATTTTGCAGCCCACTGCATGGCGTATACAGGTTCGATTCGCTTCGAATGAATCTGTTTCTTTAAAAGAATTTTTAAATTTTTTAAAAAAAAAAAAAATTGTTTTTTCTATTTTTCTCAAACTTTTCATTTCTTTCTTCTTTTTTTCATTTTTTTTCATTTGTTTTTCAAATCACCCAATTTCGCTATTTTTGACCTGTTGATGAGTCAAACCAAGACTTGAAACATGTCACCAAAAATTAATGGGTTGTGTGATGAAATAATAAATTAGAACATTTTTTAGCTTTTGCTATATACCGGAGAATCCCAACAAAAAAAACAAATCTTTCTTGAACAAAATTAAGTGTAACCCTGCAAAAAGTCCAAAAGAGTAATCTTCTTATTCATTTTTCCTCCTGGGCTTGTATAGGAGTGTTTTTTCCTCATATAATTCACACCCAGAATTTATTCTGAGTTTATATGAGAAGAGATCAGTTTGATCTATTTTCAACCGTCTGCAGCAGGCAGAAAACCAAGCTGCACCGATGAGTATAAGGTTTTCTACTGACACGAAAAGTTTCTTCTTCTACCTTTTCTTCTTTATTTTTCAGCCCACTGCGTGGCGTATACAGGTTCGATTCCCTTCGAATGAATCTGTTTCTTTAAAAGAATTTTTAAATTTTTTTAATAAAAAAAAAAAAAAAAATTCTATTTTTCTCAAACTTTTCATTTCCTTCTACAAATTTTCATTTTTTTTATTTGTTTTTCAAATCACGCAATTTCGCTATTTGGGACCTGTTGATGAGTCAAACCAAGACTTGAAACTTGTCACCAAAAATTAATGGGTAGTGTGATGTAATAAGAAATTAGAACATTTTTTAGCTTTTGCTATATACCGGAGTATCCCCAAAAAATTCTTTCTTGAACAAAATTAAGTGTAACCCTGCAAAAAGTCCAAAACAGTAATCTTCTTATTCATTTTTCCTCCTGGGCTTGTATAGGAGTGTTTTTTCCTCATATAATTCACACCCAGAATTTATTCTGAGTTTATATGAGAAGAGATCAGTTTGATCTATTTTCAAGCGTCTGCAGCAGGCAGAAAACCAAGCTGCACCGATGAGTATAAGGTTTTCTACTGACACGAAACACTTCTTCTTCTACCTTTTCTTCTTTATTTTTTAGCCCACTGCGTAGCGTATACAGGTTCGATTCGCTTCGAATGAATCTGTTTCTTTAAAAAAAATTTAAATTTTTTTAATAAATAAAAAAATTGTTTTTTCTATTTTTCTCAAACTTTTCATTTCTTTCATCTTTTTTCATTTTTTTCATTTGTTTCTCAAATCACCCAATTTCGCTATCTGGGACCTGTTGATGAGTCAAACCAAGACTTGAAACTTGTCACTAAAAATTAATGGGTTGTGTGATGAAAAAACAAACTAGAACATTTTTTAGCTGCTGCTATATACCGGAGAATCCCAAAAAAATTCTTTCTTGAACAAAATTAAGTGTAACCCTGCAAAAAGTCCAAAAGAGTAATCTTCTTATTCATTTTTCCTCCTGGGCTTGTATAGGAGTGTTTTTTCCTCATATAATTCACACCCAGAATTTATTCTGAGTTTATATGAGAAGAGATCAGTTTGATCTATTTTCAACCGTCTGCAGCAGGCAGAAAACCAAGCTGCACCGATGAGTATAAGGTTTTCTACTGACACGAAACACTTCTTCTTCTACCTTTTCTTCTTTATTTTTTAGCCCACTGCGTAGCGTATACAGGTTCGATTCGCTTCGAATGAATCTGTTTCTTTAAAAAAAATTTAAATTTTTTTAATAAATAAAAAAATTGTTTTTTCTATTTTTCTCAAACTTTTCATTTCTTTCTTCTTTTTTTCATTTTTTTCATTTGTTTTTGAAATCACCCAATTTCTCAATTTGGGACTTGTCGATGAGTCAAACCAAGACTTGAAACTTGTCACTAAAAATTAATGGGTTGTGTGATGTAATAACAAATTAGAACATTTTTTAGCTTTTGCTATATACCGGAGAATCCCAAAAAATTCTTTCTTGAACAAAATTAAGTATAACCGGTAAAAAGTCCAAAAGAGTAATCTCTTTATTTATTTTTCCTCCTGGGCTTGTATAGGACTGTTTTTTCCCCATATAAATCACACCCAGAATTTATTCTGAGTTTATATGAGAAGAGATCAGTTTGATCTATTTTCAAGCGTCTGCAGCAGGCAGAAAACCAAGCTGCACCGATGAGTATAAGGTTTTCTACTGACACGAAACACTTCTTCTTCTACCTTTTCTTCTTTATTTTTTAGCCCACTGCGTAGCGTATACAGGTTCGATTCGCTTCGAATGAATCTGTTTCTTTAAAAAAAATTTAAATTTTTTTAATAAATAAAAAAATTGTTTTTTCTATTTTTCTCAAACTTTTCATTTCTTTCTTCTTTTTTTCATTTTTTTCATTTGTTTTTGAAATCACCCAATTTCTCAATTTGGGACTTGTCGATGAGTCAAACCAAGACTTGAAACTTGTCACTAAAAATTAATGGGTTGTGTGATGAAAAAACAAACTAGAACATTTTTTAGCTGCTGCTATATACCGGAGAATCCCAAAAAAATTCTTTCTTGAACAAAATTAAGTGTAACCCTGCAAAAAGTCCAAAAGAGTAATCTTCTTATTCATTTTTCCTCCTGGGCTTGTATAGGAGTGTTTTTTCCTCATATAATTCACACCCAGAATTTATTCTGAGTTTATATGAGAAGAGATCAGTTTGATCTATTTTCAACCGTCTGCAGCAGGCAGAAAACCAAGCTGCACCGATGAGTATAAGGTTTTCTACTGACACGAAACACTTCTTCTTCTACCTTTTCTTCTTTATTTTTTAGCCCACTGCGTAGCGTATACAGGTTCGATTCGCTTCGAATGAATCTGTTTCTTTAAAAAAAATTTAAATTTTTTTAATAAATAAAAAAATTGTTTTTTCTATTTTTCTCAAACTTTTCATTTCTTTCTTCTTTTTTTTATTTTTTTCATTTGTTTTTGAAATCACCCAATTTCTCAATTTGGGACTTGTCGATGAGTCAAACCAAGACTTGAAACTTGTCACTAAAAATTAATGGGTTGTGTGAAGTAATAACAAATTAGAACATTTTTTAGCTTTTGCTATATACTGGAGAATCCCAAAAAATTCTTTCTTGAACAAAATTAAGTATAACCGGTAAAAAGTCCAAAAGAGTAATCTCTTTATTTATTTTTCCTCCTGGGCTTGTATAGGACTGTTTTTTCCCCATATAAATCACACCCAGAATTTATTCTGAGTTTATATGAGAAGAGATCAGTTTGATCTATTTTCAAGCGTCTGCAGCAGGCAGAAAACCAAGCTGCACCGATGAGTGTAATGTTTTCTACTGACACGAAACACTTCTACTTCTACCTTTTCTTCTTTATATTTTAGCCCACTGCGTAGCGTATACAGGTTCGATTCGTTTCGAATGAATCTGTTTCTTTAAAAAAAATTTAAAAATTTTTAATAAATAAAAAAATTGTTTTTTCTATTTTTCTCAAACTTTTCATTTCTTTCTTCTTTTTTTCATTCTTTTTTTCATTTGTTTTTGATATCACCCAATTTCTCAATTTGGGACCTGTCAATGAGTCAAACCAAGACTTGAAACTTGTCACTAAAAATTAATGGGTTGTGTGATGAAATAACAAATTAGAACATTTTTTAGCTTTTGCTACATATATACCGGAGTATCCCCAAAAAATTCTTTCTTGAACAAAATTAAGTGTAACCCGGTAAAAAGTCCAAAACAGTAATCTCTTTATTTATTTTTCTTCCTGGGCTTCTATAGGACTGTTTTTTCCTCATATAATTCACACCCAGAATTTATTCTGAGTTTATATGAGAAGAGATCAGTTTGATCTATTTTCAAGCGTCTGCAGCAGGCAGAAAACCAAGCTGCACCGATGAATGTAATATTTTCTGCTGACACGAAACGCTTCTTCTTCTACCTTTTCTTCTTTATTTTTCAGCCCACTGCGTGGCGTATACTGGTTTGATTCGCTTCGAATGAATCTGTTTCTTTAAAAAAAATATAAAATTTTTTTAATAAATAAAAAAATTGTTTTTTCTATTTTTCTCCAACTTTTCTTTTCTTTCTTCTTTTTTTCATTTTTTTCGTTTGTTTTTCAAATCACCCAATTTCGCTATTTGGAACCTGTTGATGAGTCAAAGCGAGGCTTGAAACTTGTGACCAAAAATTAATGGGTTGTGTGATGAAATAATAAATTAGAACATTTTTTAGCTTTTGCTATATACCGGAGAATCCCAAAAAAAAAAATTCTTTCTTGAACAAAATTAAGTGTAACCCGGTAATAAGACCAAAAGAGTAATCTTTTTATTTATTTTTCATCCTGGGCTTGTATAGGAGTGTTTTTTCCTCATATAATTCACACCCATGATTTATTCTGAGTTTATATGATAAGAGATCAGTTTGATCTATTTTCAAGCGTCTGCAGCAGGCAGAAAACCAAGCTGCACCGATGAATGTAATATTTTCTGCTGACACGAAACGCTTCTTCTTCTACCTTTTCTTCTTTATTTTTCAGCCCACTGCGTGGCGTATACTGGTTCGATTCGCTTCGAATGAATCTGTTTCTTTAAAAAAATATAAAATTTTTTTAATAAATAAAAAAATTGTTTTTTCTATTTTTCTCCAACTTTTCTTTTCTTTCTTCTTTTTTTCATTTTTTTCGCTTGTTTTTCAAATCACCCAATTTCGCTATTTGGAACCTGTTGATGAGTCAAAGCGAGGCTTGAAACTTGTCACCAAAAATTAATGGGTTGTGTGATGAAATAATAAATTAGAACATTTTTTAGCTTTTGCTATATACCGGAGAATCCCAAAAAAAAAATTCTTTCTTGAACAAAATTAAGTGTAACACGGTAAAAAGTCCAAAAGAGTAATCTTTTTATTTATTTTTCCTCCTGGGCTTGTATAGGAGTCTTTTTTCCTCATATAATTCACACCCAGAATTTATTCTGAGTTTATATGAGAACAGATCAGTTTGATCTATTTTCAAGCGTCTGCAGCAGGCAGAAAACCAAGCGGCACCGATGAGTGAAAGGTTTTCTGCTGACACGAAACGATTCTTCTTCTACCTTTTCTTCTTTAGTTTTCAGCCCACTGCGTGGCGTATTCAGGTTCGATTCGCTTCGAATGAATCTGTTTGTTTAAAAAAATTTTAAATTTTTTTAATTCATAAAAAAAAATTGTTTTTTCTATTTTTCTCAAACTTTTCATTTCTTTCTTCTATTTTTAATTTTTTTCATTTCTTTTTCAAATCACCCAATTTCGCTATTTGGGACCTGTTGATGAGTCAAACCAAGACTTGAAACTTGTCACCAAAAATTATTGGGTTGTGTGATGAAATAACAAATTAGAAAATTTTTTAGCTGTTGCTATATACCGGCGAATCCCAAAAAATTCTTTCTTGAACAAAATTAAGTGTAACCAGGCAAAAAGTTCAAAAGAGTAATCTTCTAATTTAGTTTTCCTCCTATGCTTGAACAGGAGTATTTTTTCCTCATATCATTTATACCCAGAATTTATTCTGAGTTTATATGAGAAGAGATCACTTTGATCTATTTTCAGGCGTCTGCAGCAGGCAGAAAAGTGTAAGGTTTTCTGCTGACACGAAACGCTTCTTCTTCTACCCTTTCTTCTTTATTTGTCAGCCCACTGCGTGGCGTATACAGGTTCGATTCGCTTCGAATGAATCTGTTTTTTTAAAAGAATTTTTAATTTTTTTTATAAATAAAAAAATTGTTTTTTCTATTTTTCTCAAACTTTTCATTTCTTTCTTCTATTTTTAATTTTTTTCATTTCTTTTTCAAATCACCCAATTTCGCTATTTGGGACCTGTTGATGAACCAAACCAAGACTTGAAACTTGTCACCAAAAATTAATGGGTTGTGTGATAAAATAACCAATTAGAACATTTTTTAGCTTTTGCTATATACCGGAGTATCCCCAAAAAATTCTTTCTTGAACAAAATTAAGTGCAACCCGGTAAAAAGTTCAAAACAGTAATCTCTTTATTTATTTTTCCTCCTGGGCTTGTATAGGACTGTTTTTTCCTCATATAATTCACACCCAGAATTTATTCTGTGTTTATATGAGAAGAGATCAGTTTGATCTATTTTCAAGCGTCTGCAGCAGGCAGAAAACCAAGCTGCACCGATGAATTTAAGGTTTTCTACTGACACGAAACACTTCTTCTTCTACCTTTTCTTCTTTATTTTTCAGCCCACTGCGTGGCGTATACAGGTTCGATTCGCTTCGAATGAATCTGTTTCTTTAAAAAAAATTTAAATTTTTTTAATAAATAAAAAAATTGTTTTTTCTATTTTTCTCCAACTTTTTATTTCTTTCTTCTTTTTTCCATTTTTTTCATTTGTTTTTCAAATCACCCAATTTCGCTATTTGGGACCTGTTGATGAGTCTAACCAAGACTTGAAACTTGTCACCAAAAATTATTGGGTTGAGTGATGTAATAACAAATTAGAACATTTTTTAGCTGTTGCTATATACCGGAGAATCCCAAAAAATTCTTTCTTGAACAAAATTAAGTGTAACCCGGCAAAAAGTTCAAAAGAGTAATCTTCTTATTTATTTTTCCTCCTGGGCTTGAATAGGAGTGTTTTTTCCTCATATAATTCACACCCAGAATTTATTCTGAGTTTATATGAGAAGAAATCAGTTTGATCTATTAACAAGCGTCTGCAGCAGCCAGAAAACCAAGCTAGAAAACCAAGCTGCACCGATGAGTGTAAGGTTTTCTGCTGACACGAAACGCTTCTACTTCTACCTTTTCTTCTTTAGTTTTCAGCCCACTGCGTGGCGTATACAGGTTCGATTCGCTTCGAATGAATCTGTTTCCTTAAAAAAATTTTAAATTTTTTTAATAAATAAAAAAAATTGTTTTTTCTATTTTTCTCAAACTTTTCATTTCTTTCTTCTATTTTTAATTTTTTTCATTTCTTTTTCAAATCACCCAATTTCGCTATTTGGCACCTGTTGATGAGTCTAACCAAGACTTGAAACTTGTCACCAAAAATTATTGGGTTGAGTGATGAAATAACAAATTAGAACATTTTTTAGCTGTTGCTATATACCGGAGAATCCCAAAAAATTCATTCTTGAACAAAATTAAGTGTAACCCGGCAAAAAGTTCAAAAGAGTAATCTTCTTATTTATTTTTCGTCCTGGGCTTGAATAGGAGTGTTTTTTCCTCATATAATTCACACCCAGAATTTATTCTGAGTTTATATGAGAAGAAATCAGTTTGATCTATTTTCAGGCGTCTGCAGCAGGCAGAAAACCAAGCTGCACCGAAGAGTGTAAGGTTTTCTGCAGACACGAAACGATTCTTCTTCTACTTTTTCTTCTTTAGTTTTCAGCACACTGCGTGGCGTATACAGGTTCTATTCGCTTCGAATGAATCTGTTTCCTTAAAAAATTTTTAAATTTTTTTAATAAATAAAAAAAATTGTTTTTTCTATTTTTCTCAAACTTTTCATTTCTTTCTTCTATTTTTAATTTTTTTCATTTCTTTTTCAAATCACCCAATTTCGCTATTTGGCACCTGTTGATGAGTCTAACCAAGACTTGAAACTTGTCACCAAAAATTATTGGGTTGAGTGATGAAATAACAAATTGGAACATTTTTAGCTGTTGCTATATACCGGAGAATCCCAAAAAATTCTTTCTTGAACAAAATTAAGTGTAACCCGGCAAAAAGTTCAAAAGAGTAATCCTCTTATTTATTTTTCCTCCTGGGCTTGAATAGGAGTGTCTTTTCCTCATATCATTTACACCCAGAATTTATTCTGAGTTTATATGAGAATAGATCAGTTTGATCTATTTTGAAGCCTCTGCAGCAGGCAGAAAACCAAACTGCACCGATGAGTGTAAGGTTTTCTGCTGACAGGAAACGCTTCTTCTTCTACCTTTTCTTCTTTATTTTTCAGCCCACTGCGTGGCGTATACAGGTTCGATTCGCTTCGAATGAATCTGTTTCTTTAAAAAAAATTTCTAAATTTTTTTAATAAATAACAAAATTGTTTTTTCTATTTTTCTCCAACTTTTTATTTCTTTCTTCTTTTTTTCATTTTTTTCATTTGTTTTTCAAATCACCCAATTTCGCTATTTGGGACCTGTTGATGAGTCAAACCAAGACTTGAAACTTGTCACCAAAAATTAATCGGTTGTGTGATGAAATAACAAATTAGAACATTTTTTAGCTTTTGCTATATACCGGAGAATCCCAACAAAAAAAACAAATCTTTCTCGAACTAAATTAAGTGTAACCCGGTAATAAGTCCAAAACAGTAATCTTTTTATTTATTTTTCATCCTGGGCTTGTGTAGGAGTGTTTTTTCCTCATATAATTCACACCCAGAATTTATTCTGCGTTTATATGACAAGAGATCAGTTTTATCTATTTTCAAGCGTCTGCAACAGGCAGAAAACCAAGCTGCACCGATGAGTGTAAGGTTTTCTGCTGACACGAAACGATGCTTCTTCTACCTTTTCTTTTTTAGTTTTCAGCCCACTGCGTGGCGTATACAGGTTCGATTCGCTTCGAATGAATCTGTTTCTTTAAAAAAAAATTTAAATTTTTTTAATAAATAAAAAAAAATGTTTTTTCTATTTTTCTCAAACTTTTCATTTCTTTCTTCAATTTTTAATTTTTTTCATTTCTTTTTCAAATCACCCAATTTCGCTATTTGGGACCTGTTGATGAGTGAAACCAAGACTTGAAACTTTTTACCAAAAATTATTGGGTTGTGTGATGAAATAACAAATTAGAATATTTTTTATCTGTTGCTATATACCGGATAATCCCAAAAAATTCTTTCTTGAACAAAATTAAATGTAACCCGGCAAAAAGTTTAAAAGAGTAATCTTCTTATTTATTTTTCCTCCTGGGCTTGAATAGGAGTGTCTTTTCCTCATTTAATTCACACCCAGAATTTATTCTGCGTTTATATGATAACAGATCAGTTTTATCTATTTTCAAGCGTCTGCAGCAGGCAGAAAACCAAGCTGCACCGATGAGTGTAAGGCTTTCTGCTGACACGAAACGCTTCTTCTTCTACCTTTTCTTCTTTATTTTTCAGCACACTGCGTGGCGTATACAGGTTCGATTCGCTTCGAATGAATCTGTTTCTTTAAGAAAATTTCTAAATTTTTTTAATAAATAACAAAATTGTTTTTTCTATTTTTCTCCAACTTTGTATTTCTTTCTTCTTTTTTTCATTTTTTTCATTTGTTTTTCAAATCACCCAATTTCGCTATTTGGGACCTGTTGATGAGTCAAACCAAGACTTGAAACTTGTCACCAAAAATTAATGGGTTGTGTGATGTAATAACAAATTAGAACATTTTTTAGCTTTTGCTATATACCGGAGAATCCCAACAAAAAAACAAATCTTTCTCGAACTAAATTAAGTGTAACCCGGTAATAAGTCCAAAACAGTAATCTTTTTATTTATTTTTCATCCTTGGCTTGTGTAGGACTGTTTTTTCCTCATATAATTCACGCCCAGAATTTATTCTGCGTTTATATGACAAGAGATCAGTTTTATCTATTTTCAAGCGTCTGCAGCAGGCAGAAAACCAAGCTGCACCGATGAGTGTAAGGTTTTCTGCTGACGCGAAACGATTCTTCTTCTACCTTTTCTTTTTTAGTTTTCAGCCCACTGCGTGGCGTATACAGGTTCGATTCGCTTCGAATGAATCTGTTTCTTTAAAAAAAATTTAAATTTTTTTAATAATTAAAAAAAATTGTTTTTTCTATTTTTGTCAAACTTTTCATTTCTTTCTTCTATTTTTAATTTTTTACATTTCTTTTTCAAATCACCCAATTTCGCTATTTGAGACCTGTTGATGAGTGAAACCAAGACTTGAAACTTTTTACCAAAAATTATTGGGTTGTGTGATGAAATAACAAATTAGAATATTTTTTGTCTGTTGCTATATACCGGAGAATCCCAAAAAATTCTTTCTTGAACAAAATTAAATGTAACCCGGCAAAAAGTTTAAAAGAGTAATCTTCTTATTTATTTTTCCTCCTGGGCTTGAATAGGAGTGTCTTTTCCTCATTTAATTCACACCCAGAATTTATTCTGCGTTTATATGATAAGAGATCAGTTTTATCTATTTTCAAGCGTCTGCAGCAGGCAGAAAACCAAGCTGCACCGATGAGTGTAAGGTTTTCTGCTGACACGAAACTATTCTTCTGCTACCTTTTCTTCTTTATTTTTCAGCCCACTGCGTGGCGTATACAGGTTCGATTCGCTTCGATTGAATCTGTTTCTTTAAAAAAAATTTAAAATTTTTTTAATAAATTAGAAAATTGTTTTTTTTATTTTTCTCAAACTTTTCATTTCTCTTTTCTTTTTTTCATTTTTTTCATTTGTTTTTCAAATCACCCAATTTCGCTATTTGGAGCCTGTCGATGAGTTAAACCAAGACTTGAAACTTATCACCAAAAATTAATGGGTTGTGTGATGAAATAACAAATTAGAATATTTTTTAGCTTTTGCTATATACCGGAGAATCCCAAAAAAAAAATCTTTCTTGAATAAAATTAAGTGTAACCTGGTAAAATGTCCAAAAGAGTAATCTTTTTATTTATTTTTCATCCTGGGCTTGTGTAGGACTGTTTTTTCCTCATATAATTCACGCCCAGAATTTATTCTGCGTTTATATGACAAGAGATCAGTTTTATCTATTTTCAAGCGTCTGCAGCAGGCAGAAAACCAAGCTGCACCGATGAGTGTAAGGTTTTCTGCTGACACGAAACGCTTCTTCTTCTACCTTTTCTTCTTTATTTGTCAGCCCACTGCGTGGCGTATACAGGTTCGATTCGCTTCGAATGAATCTGTGTCTTTAAAAGAATTTTGAAATTTTTTTAATAAATAAAAAAATTTGTTTTTTCTATTTTTCTCAAACTTTTCATTTCTTTCTTCTATTTTTCATTTTTTTCATTTCTTTTTCAAATCACCCAATTTCGCTATTTGGGACCTGTTGATGAACCAAACCAAGACTTGAAACTTGTCACCAAAAATTAATGGGTTGTGTGATAAAATAACCAATTAGAACATTATTTAGCTTTTGCTATATACCGGAGTATCCCCAAAAAATTCTTTCTTGAACAAAATTAAGTGTAACCCGGTAAAAAGTCCAAAACAGTAATCTCTTTATCTATTTTTTCCTCCTGGGCTTGTATAGGACTGTTTTTTCCTCATATAATTCACACCCAGAGTTTATTCTGCGTTTATATGAGAAGAGATCAGTTTGATCTATTTTCAAGCGTCTGCAGCAGGCAGAAAACCAAGCTAGAAAACCAAGCTGCACCGATGATTGTACGGTTTTCTGCTGACACGAAACGCTTCTACTTCTACCTTTTCTTCTTTATTTTTCAGCCCACTGCGTGGCGTATACAGGATCGATTCGCTTCGAATGAATCTGTTTCTTAAAAAAAAATTTAATTTTTTTTAATAAATAAAAAAAATTGTTTTTTCTATTTTTCTCAAACTTTTCCTTTCTTCCTTCTATTTTTCATTTTTTTCGTTTGTTTTTCAAATCACCCAATTTCGCTATTTGGGACCTGTTGATGAGTCAAACCAACACTTGAAATTTGTCACCAAAAATTAATGGGTTGTGTGATGAAATAACAAATTAGAACATTTTTTAGCTTTTGCTATATACCGGAGAATCCCAAAAAATTCTTTCTTGAACAAAATCAAGTGTAACCCGGTAAAAAGTCCAAAAGAGTAATCTTTTTATATATTTTTCGTCCTGGGCTTGAATAGGAGTGTCTTTTCCTCATTTAATTCACACCCAGAATTTATTCTGCGTTTATATGATAAGAGATCAGTTTTATCTATTTTCAAGCGTCTGCAGCAGGCAGAAAACCAAGCTGCACCGATGAGTGTAAGGTTTTCTGCTGACACGAAACTATTCTTCTGCTACCTTTTCTTCTTTATTTTTCAGCCCACTGCGTGGCGTATACAGGTTCGATTCGCTTCGATTGAATCTGTTTCTTAAAAAAAATTTAATTTTTTTTAATAAATAAAAAAAATTGTTTTTTCTATTTTTCTCAAACTTTTCCTTTCTTTCTTCTATTTTTCATTTTTTTCGTTTGTTTTTCAAATCACCCAATTTCGCTATTTGGGACCTGTTGATGAGTCAAACCAACACTTGAAATTTGTCACCAAAAATTAATGGGTTGTGTGATGAAATAACAAATTAGAACATTTTTTAGCTTTTGCTATATACCGGAGAATCCCAAAAAATTCTTTCTTGAACAAAATCAAGTGTAACCCGGTAAAAAGTCCAAAAGAGTAATCTTTTTATATATTTTTCGTCCTGGGCTTGAATAGGAGTGTCTTTTCCTCATTTAATTCACACCCAGAATTTATTCTGCGTTTATATGACAAGAGATCAGTTTTATCTATTTTCAAGCGTCTGCAGCAGGCAGAAAACCAAGCTGCACCGATGAGTGTAAGGTTTTCTGCTGACACGAAACTGTTCTTCTGCTACCTTTTCTTCTTTATTTTTCAGCCCACTGCGTGGCATATACAGGTTCGATTCGCTTCGATTTAATCTGTTTCTTTAAAAAAAATTTAAAATTTTTTTAATAAATTAGAAAATTGTTTTTTTTATTTTTCTCAAACTTTTCATTTCTCTTTTCTTTTTTTCATTTTTTTCATTTGTTTTTCAAATCACCCAATTTCGCTATTTGGAGCCTGTCGATGAATTAAACCAAGACTTGAAACTTATCACCAAAAATTAATGGGTTGTGTGATGAAATAACAAATTAGAATATTTTTTAGCTTTTGCTATATACCGGAGAATCCCAAAAAAAAAATCTTTCTTGAATAAAATTAAGTGTAACCTGGTAAAATGTCCAAAAGAGTAATCTTTTTATTTATTTTTCCTCCTGGGCTTGTATAGGAGTGTTTTTTCCTCATATAATTCACACCCAGAATTTATTCTGAGTTTATATGAGAACAGATCAGTTTGATCTATTTTCAAACGTCTGCAGCAGGCAGAAAACCAAGCGGCACCGATGAGTGTAAGGTTTTCTGCTGACACGAAACGATTCTTCTTCTATCTTTTCTTCTTTAGTTTTCAGCCCACTGCGTGGCGTATACAGGTTCGATTCGCTTCGAATGAATCTGTTTCTTTAAAAAAAATTTAAATTTTTTTAATACATAAAAAAAAAATGTTTTTTCTATTTTTCTCAAACTTTTCATTTCTTTCTTCTATTTTTAATTTTTTTCATTTCTTTTTCAAATCACCCAATTTCGCTATTTGGGACCTGTTGATGAGTCAAACCAAGACTTGAAACTTGTCACCAAAAATTATTGGGTTGTGTGATGAAATAACAAATTAGAACATTTTTTAGCTTTTGCTATATACCGGAGTATCCCCAAAAAATTCTTTCTTGAACAAAATTAAGTGTAACCCGGTAAAAAGTCCAAAACAGTAATCTCTTTATCTATTTTTCCTCCTGGGCTTGTATAGGACTGTTTTTTCCTCATATAATTCACACCCAGAGTTTATTCTGCGTTTATATGAGAAGAGATCAGTTTGATCTATTTTCAAGCGTCTGCAGCAGGCAGAAAACCAAGCTGCACCGATGAGTTTAAGGTTTTCTACTGACACGAAATACTTCTTCTTCTACCTTTTCTTCTTTATTTTTCAGCCCACTGCGAGGCGAATACAGGTTCGATTCGCTTCGAATGAATCTGTTTCTTTAAAAAAAATTTAAATTTTTTTAATAAATAAAAAAATTGTTTTTTTTTCTCCAACTTTTTATTTCTTTCTTTTTTTTTCTTTTTTTTCATTTGTTTTTCAAATCACCCAATTTCGCTATTTGGGACCTGTTGATGAGTCAAACCAAGACTTGAAACTTGTCACCAAAAATTAATGGGTTGTGTGATGAAATAACAAATTAGAACATTTTTTAGCTTTTGCTATGTACCGGAGTATCCCCAAAAAATTCTTTCTTGAACAAAATTAAGTGTAACCCGTTAAAAATTCCAAAACAGTAGTCTCTTTATTCATTTTTCCTCCTGGGCTTGTATAGGACTGTTTTTTCCTCATATAATTCACACCCAGAATTTATTCTGCGTTTATATGATAAGAAATCAGTTTGATCTATTTTCAAGTATCTGCAGCAGGCAGAAAACCATGCTGCACCGATGATTGTAAGGTTTTCGACTGACACGAAACGCTTCTTCTTCTACCTTTTCTTCTTTATTTTTTAGCCCACTGCGTAGCGTATACAGGTTCGATTCGCTTCGAATGAATCTGTTTCTTTAAAAAAAATTTAAATTTTTTTAATAAATAAAAAAAAATTGTTTTTTCTATTTTTCTCAAACTTTTCATTTCTTTCTTCTATTTTTCATTTTTTTCTTTTGTTATTCAAATCACGCAATTTCGCTATTTGGGACCTGTTGACCAATACTTGAAACTTGTCACCAAAAATTAATGGGTTGTGTGATAAAATAATAAATTAGAACATTTTTTAGCTTTTGCTGTATACCGGAGAATCCCAACAAAAAAAACAAATCTTTCTCGAACTAAATTAAGTGTAACCCGGTAATAAGTCCAAAACAGTAATCTTTTTATTTATTTTTCATCCTGGGCTTGTGTAGGAGTGTTTTTTCCTCATATAATTCACACCCAGAATTTATTCTGCGTTTATATGATAAGAGATCAGTTTTATCTATTTTCAAGCGTCTGCAGCAGGCAGAAAACCAAGCTGCGCCGATGGGTGTAAGGTTTTCTGCTGACACGAAAAGATTTTTCTTCTACCTTTTCTTTTTTAGTTTTCAGCCCACTGCGTGGCGTATACAGGTTCCATTCGCTTCGAATGAATCTGTTTCTTTAAAAAAAATTTAAATTTTTTTAATAAATAAAAAAAATTGTTTTCTCTATTTTTCTCAAACTTTTCATTTCTTTCTTCTATTTTTAATTTTTTTCATTTCTTTTTCAAATCACCCAATTTCGCTATTTGGGACCTGTTGATGAGTCAAACCAAGACTTGAAACTTGTCACCAAAAATTATTGGGTTGTGTGATGAAATAACAAATTAGAACATTTTTTAGCTGTTGCTATATACCGGAGAATCCCAAAAAATTCTTTCTTGAACAAAATTAAATGAAACCCGGCAAAAAGTTTAAAAGAGTAATCTTCTTATTTATTTTTCCTCCTGGGCTTGAATAGGAGTGTCTTTTGCTCATATCATTTATACCCAGAATTTATTCTGAGTTTATATGAGAAGAGATCAGTTTGATCTATTTTCAGGCGTCTGCAGCAGGCAGAAAATCAAGCTGCACCGATGAGTGTAAGGTTTTCTGCTGACACGAAACGCTTCTTCTTCTACCTTTTCTTCTTTATTTGTCAGCCCACTGCATGGCGTATACAGGTTCGATTCGCTTCGAATGAATCTGTGTCTTTAAAAGAATTTTTAAATTTTTTTAATAAATAAAAAAATTTGTTTTTTCTATTTTTCTCAAACTTTTCATTTCTTTCTTCTATTTTTCATTTTTTTCATTTCTTTTTCAAATCACCCAATTTCGCTATTTGGGACCTGTTGATGAACCAAACCAAGACTTGAAACTTGTCACCAAAAATTAATGGGTTGTGTGATAAAATAACCAATTAGAACATTATTTAGCTTTTGCTATATACCGGAGTATCCCCAAAAAATTCTTTCTTGAACAAAATTAAGTGTAACCCGGTAAAAAGTCCAAAACAGTAATCTCTTTTTCTATTTTTCCTCCTGGGCTTGTATAGGACTGTTTTTTCCTCATATAATTCACACCCACATTTTATTCTGCGTTTATATGAGAAGAGATCAGTTTGATCTATTTTCAAGCGTCTGCAGCAGGCAGAAAACCAAGCTGCACCGATGAGTTTAAGGTTTTCTACTGACACGAAATACTTCTTCTTCTACCTTTTCTTCTTTATTTTTCAGCCCACTGCGTGGCGAATACAGGTTCGATTCGCTTCGAATGAATCTGTTTCTTTAAAAAAAATTTAAATTTTTTTAATAAATAAAAAAATTGTTTTTTTTTCTCCAACTTTTTATTTCTTTCTTTTTTTTTCTTTTTTTTCATTTGTTTTTCAAATCACCCAATTTCGCTATTTGGGACCTGTTGATGAGTCAAACCAAGACTTGAAACTTGTCACCAAAAATTAATGGGTTGTGTGATGAAATAACAAATTAGAACATTTTTTAGCTTTTGCTATGTACCGGAGTATCCCCAAAAAATTCTTTCTTGAACAAAATTAAGTGTAACCCGTTAAAAATTCCAAAACAGTAGTCTCTTTATTCATTTTTCCTCCTGGGCTTGTATAGGACTGTTTTTTCCTCATATGATTCACACCCAGAATTTATTCTGCGTTTATATGATAAGAAATCAGTTTGATCTATTTTCAAGTATCTGCAGCAGGCAGAAAACCATGCTGCACCGATGATTGTAAGGTTTTCGACTGACACGAAACGCTTCTTCTTCTACCTTTTCTTCTTTATTTTTTAGCCCACTGCGTAGCGTATACAGGTTCGATTCGCTTCGAATGAATCTGTTTCTTTAAAAAAAATTTAAATTTTTTTAATAAATAAAAAAAAATTGTTTTTTCTATTTTTCTCAAACTTTTCATTTCTTTCTTCTATTTTTCATTTTTTTCTTTTGTTATTCAAATCACGCAATTTCGCTATTTGGGACCTGTTGACCAATACTTGAAACTTGTCACCAAAAATTAATGGGTTGTGTGATAAAATAATAAATTAGAACATTTTTTAGCTTTTGCTGTATACCGGAGAATCCCAACAAAAAAAAACAAATCTTTCTCGAACTAAATTAAGTGTAACCCGGTAATAAGTCCAAAACAGTAATCTTTTTATTTATTTTTCATCCTGGGCTTGTGTAGGAGTGTTTTTTCCTCATATAATTCACACCCAGAATTTATTCTGCGTTTATATGATAAGAGATCAGTTTTATCTATTTTCAAGCGTCTGCAGCAGGCAGAAAACCAAGCTGCACCGATGGGTGTAAGGTTTTCTGCTGACACGAAAAGATTCTTCTTCTACCTTTTCTTTTTTAGTTTTCAGCCCACTGCGTGGCGTATACAGGTTCCATTCGCTTCGAATGAATCTGTTTCTTTAAAAAAAATTTAAATTTTTTTAATAAATAAAAAAAATTGTTTTCTCTATTTTTCTCAAACTTTTCATTTCTTTCTTCTATTTTTAATTTTTTTCATTTCTTTTTCAAATCACCCAATTTCGCTATTTGGGACCTGTTGATGAGTCAAACCAAGACTTGAAACTTGTCACCAAAAATTATTGGGTTGTGTGATGAAATAACAAATTAGAACATTTTTTAGCTGTTGCTATATACCGGAGAATCCCAAAAAATTCTTTCTTGAACAAAATTAAATGAAACCCGGCAAAAAGTTTAAAAGAGTAATCTTTTTATTTATTTTTCCTCCTGGGCTTGAATAGGAGTGTTTTTTCCTCATATAATTCACACCCAGAATTAATTCTGAGTTTATATGAGAAGAGATCAGTTTGATCTATTTTCAAGCGTCTGCAGCAGGCAGAAAACCAAGCTGCACCGATGAGTGTAAGGTTTTCTGCTGACACGAAACGCTTCTACTTCTACCTTTTCTTCTTTATTTTTCAGCCCACTGCGTGGCGTATACAGGTTCGATTCGCTTCGAATGAATCTGTTTCTTTAAAAGAATTTTTAAATTTTTTTAATAAATAAAAAAATTGTTTTTTCTATTTTTCTCAAACTTTTCATTTCTTTCTTCTTTTTTTCATTTTTTTCATTTGTTTTTCAAATCACCCAATTTCGCTATTTGGGACCTGTTGATGAGTCAAACCAAGACTTGAAACTTGTCACCAAAAATTAATGGGTTGTGTGATGAAATAACAAATTAGAACATTTTTTAGCTTTTGCTATGTACCGGAGTATCCCCAAAAAATTCTTTCTCGAACAAAATCAAGTGTAACCCGTTAAAAATTCCAAAACAGTAATCTCTTTATTCATTTTTTCTCCTGGGCTTGTATAGGACTGTTTTTTCCTCATATAATTCACACCCAGAATTTATTCTGCGTTTATATGATAAGAGATCAGTTTTATCTATTTTCAAGCGTCTGCAGCAGGCAGAAAACCAAGCTGCACCGATGAGTGTAAGGTTTTCTGCTGACACGAAATGCTTCTTCTTCTACCTTTTCTTCTTTATCTTTCAGCCCACTGCGTGACGTATACAGGTTCGATTCGCTTCGAATGAATCTGTTTCTTTAAAAGAATTTTTAAATTTTTTTAATAAATACAAAAATTGTTTTTTCTATTTGTCTCAAACTTTTCATTTCTTTCTTCTTTTTTTCATTTTTTTCATTTGTTTTTCAAATCACCCAATTTTGCTATTTGGGACCTGTTGATGAGTCAAACCAAGACTTGAAATTTGTCACCAAAAATTAATGGGTAGTGTGATGAAATAACAAATTAGAACATTTTTTAGCTTTTGCTATATACCGGGGTATCCCCAAAAAATTCTTTCTTGAACAAAATTAAGTGTAACCCGGTAAAAAGTCCAAGACAGTAATCTCTTTATTTATTTTTCCTCCTGGTCTTGTATAGGACTGTTTTTTCCTCATATAATTCACACCCAGAATTTATTCTGAGTTTATATGAGAAGAGATCAGTTTGATCTATTTTCAAGCGTCTGCAGCAGGCAGAAAACCAAGCTGCACCGATGAATGTAAGGTTTTCTACTGACACGAAACGCTTCTTCTTCTACCTTTTCTTCTTTATTTTTTAGCCCACTGCGTAGCGTATACAGGTTCGATTCGCTTCGAATGAATCTGTTTCCTTAAAAAAAGTTTAAATTTTTTTAATAAATAAAAAAAAATGTTTTTTCTTTTTTTCTCAAACTTTTCATTTCTTTCTTCTATTTTTCATTTTTTTCATTTGTTTTTCAAATCACGCAATTTCGCTATTTGGGACCTGTTGATGAGTCAAACCAAGACTTGAAACTTGTCACCAAAAATTAATGGGTTGTGTGATGAAATAATAAATTAGAACATTTTTTATCTTTTGCTATATACCGGAGAAACCCAACAAAAAAAAACAATTCTTTCTTGAACAAAATTAAGTGTAACCCGTTAAAAATTCCAAAACAGTAATCTCTTTATTCATTTTTCCTCCTGGGCTTGTATAGGACTGTTTTTTCCTCATATAAATCACACCCAGAATTTATTCTGCGTTTATATGATAAGAGATGAGTTTGATCTATTTTCAAGCGTCTGCAGCAGGCAGAAAACCAAGCTGCACCGATGAGTGTAAGGATTTCTGCTGACACGAAACGCTTCTTCTTCTACCTTTTCTTCTTTATTTTTCAGCCCACTGCGTGGCGTATACAGGTTCGATTCGCTTCGAATGAATCTGTTTCTTTAAAAAAAAATTAAAATTTTTTTAATAAATAAAAAAATTATTTTTTCTCTTTTTCTCAAACTTTTCGTTTCTTTCTTCTTTTTTTCATTTTTTTCATTTGTTTTTGAAATCACCCAATTTCGCTATTTGGGACCTGTCGATGAGTCAAACCAAGACTTGAAACTTGTCACGAAAAATTAATGGGTTGTGTGATGTAATAACAAATTAGAACATTTTTTAGATTTTGCTATATACCGGAGAATCCCAAAAAATTCTTTCTTGAATAAAATTAAGTATAACCGGTAAAAAGTTCAAAAGAGTAATCTCTTTAGTTATTTTTCCTCCTGGGCTTGTATAGGACTGTTTTTCCCCATATAAATCACACCCAGAATTTATTCTGAGTTTATATGAGAAGAGATCAGTTTGATCTATTTTCAAGCGTCTGCAGCAGGCAGAAAACCAAGCTGCACCGATGAGTGTAATGTTTTCTACTGACACGAAACACTTCTTCTTTTACCTTTTCTTCTTTATTTTTTTGCCCACTGCGTAGCGTATACAGGTTCGGTTCGCTTCGAATGAATCTGTTTCTTTAAAAAAATTTTAAATTTTTTTAATAAATAAAAAAATTGTTTTTTCTATTTTTCTCAAACTTTTCATTTCTCTCTTCTTTTTTTCATTTTTTTCATTTGTTTTTGAAATCACCCAATTTCTCAATTTGGGACCTGTCGATGAGTCAAACCAAGACTTGAAACTTGTCACTAAAAATTAATGGGTTGTGTGATGTAATAACAAATTAGAACATTTTTTAGCTTTTGCTATATACCGGAGAATCCCAAAAAATTCTTTCTTGAACAAAATTAAGTATAACCGGTAAAAAGTCCAACAGAGTAATCTTTTTATTTATTTTTCCTCCTGGGCTTGAATAGGAGTGTTTTTTCCTCATATAATTCACACCCAGAATTTATTCTGAGTTTATATGAGAAGAAATCAGTTTGATCTATTTTCAAGCGTCTGCAGCAGGCAGAAAACCAAGCTGCACCGATGAGTGTAAGATTTTTGAAACGCTTCTTCTTCTACCTTTTCTTCTTTATTTTTCAGCATACTGCGTGGAGTATACAGGTTCGATGCGCTTCGAATGAATCTGTTTCTTTAAAAAAAAATTTAAATTTTTTTAATAAATAAAAAAATTGTTTTTTCTATTTATCTCCAACTTTTCATTTCTTTCTTCTTTTTTTTCATTTTTTTCATTTGTTTTTCAAATCACCCAATTTCGCTATTTGGGACTTGTTGATGAGTCAATCCAAGACTTGAAACTTGTCACCAAAAATTAATGGGCTGTGTGATGGAATAACAAATTAGAACATTTTTTAGCTTTTGCTATATACCGGAGTATCCCCAAAAAAATTTTTCTTGAACAAAATTAAGTGTAACCCGGTAAAAAGTCCAAAACAGTAATCTCTTTATTTATTTTTCTTCCTGGGCTTCTATAGGACTGTTTTTTCCTCATATAATTCACACCCAGAATTTATTCTGAGTTTATATGAGAAGAGATCAGTTTGATCTATTTTCAAGCGTCTGCAGCAGGCAGAAAACCAAGCTGCACCGATGAGTGTAATATTTTCTGCTGACACGAAACGCTTCTTCTTCTACCTTTTCTTCTTTATTTTTCAGCCCACTGCGTGGCGTATACTGGTTCGATTCGCTTCGAATGAATCTGTTTCTTTAAAAAAAAATTAAAATTTTTTTAATAAATAAAAAAATTGTTTTTTCTATTTTTCTCCAACTTTTCATTTCTTTCTTCTTTTTTTCATTTTTTTCATTTGTTTTTCAAATCACCCAATTTCGCTATTTGGGACCTCTTGATGAGTCAAACCAAGACTTGAAACTTGTCTCCAAAAATTAATTTGTTGTGTGATGAAATAACAAATTAGAACATTTTTTAGCTTTTGCTATATACCGGAGAATCCCAAAAAATTCTTTCTTGAACAAAATTAAGTGTAACCTGGTAAAAAGTCCAAAACAGTAATCTTTTTATTTATTTTTCCTCCTGGGCTTGTATAGGACTGTTTTTTCCCCATATAAATCACACGCAGAATTTATTCTGAGTTTATATGAGAAGAGATCAGTTTGATCTATTTTCAAGCGTCTGCAGCAGGCAGAAAACCAAGCTGCACCGATGAGTGTAAGGTTTTCTACTGACACGAAACAATTCTTCTTCTACCTTTTCTTCTTTATTTTTTAGCCCACTGCGTAGCGTATACAGGTTCGATTCGCTTCGAATGAATCTGTTTCTTTAAAAAAAATTTAAATTTTTTTAATAAATAAAAAAATTGTTTTTTCTATTTTTCTCAAACTTTTCATTTCTTTCTTTTTTTCCATTTTTTTCATTTGTTTTTGAAATCACCCAATTTCGCTATCTGGGACCTGTTGATGAGTCAAACCAAGACTTGAAACTTGTCACCAAAAATTAATGGGTTGTGTGATGAAAAAAAAATTAGAACATTTTTTAGCTTTTGCTATATACCGGAGTATCCCCAAAAAATTCTTTTTTGAACAAAATTACGTGTAACGCGGTAAAAAGTCCAAAACAGTAATCTCTTTATTTATTTTTCCTCATGGGCTTCTATAGTACTGTTTTTTCCTCATATAATTCACACCCAGAATTTATTCTGAGTTTATATGAGAAGAAATCAGTTTGATCTATTTTCAAGCGTCTGCAGCAGGCAGAAAACCAAGCTGCACCGATGAGTGTAAGGTTTTCTGCTGACACGAAACGCTTCTTCTTCTACCTTTTCTTCTTTATTTTTCAGCCCACTGCGTAGCGTATGCAGGTTCGATTCGCTTCGAATGAATCTGTTTCTTTAAAAAAAAAATTAAATTTTTTTAATAAATAAAAAAAAAAAAATTTTCTCTTTTTCTCAAACTTTTCATTTCTTTCTTCTTTTTTTCATTTTTTTCATTTGTTTTTGAAATCACGCAATTTCTCTATTTGGGACCTGTCGATGAGTCAAACCAAGACTTGAAACTTGTCACTAAAAATTAATGGGTTGTGTGATGTAATAACAAATTAGAACATTTTTAAGCTTTTGCTATATACCGGAGAATCCCAATAAATTCTTTCTTGAACAAAATTAAGTATAACCGGTAAAAAGTCCAAAAGAGTAATCTTTTTATTTATTTTTCCTCCTGGGCTTGAATAGGAGTGTTTTTCCTCATATAATTCACACCCAGAATTTATTCTGAGTTTATATGAGAAGAAATCAGTTTGATCTATTTTCAAGCGTCTGCTGCAGGCAGAAAACCAAGCTGCACCGATGAGTGTAATATTTTCTGCTGACACGAAACGCTTCTTCTTCTACCTTTTCTTCTTTATTTTTCAGCCCACTGCGTGGCGTATACTGGTTCGTTTCGCTTCGAATGAATCTGTTTCTATAAAAAAATTTAATTTTTTTTTAATAAATAAAAAAATTGTTTTTTCTATTTTTCTCCAACTTTTAATTTCTTTCTTCTTTTTTTCATTTTTTTCATTTGTTTTTCAAATCACCCAATTTCGCTATTTGGGACCTCTTGATGAGTCAAACCAAGACTTGAAACTTGTCACCAAAAATTAATGGGTTGTGTGATGAAATAACAAATTAGTACATTTTTTAGCTTTTGCTATATACCGGAGAATCCCAAAAAATTCTTTCTTGAACAAAATTAAGTGTAACCCGGTAAAAAGTCCAAAACAGTAATCTAATTATTAATTTTCCCCCCGGGCTTGCATAGGAGTGTTTTTTCTCATATAATTCACACCCAGAATTTATTCTGAGTTTATATGAGAAGAAATCAGTTTGATCTATTTTCAAGCGTCTGCAGCAGGCAGAAAACCAAGCTGCACCGATGTGTGTAAGGTTTTCTGCTGACACGAAACGCTTCTTCTTCTACCTTTTCTTCTTTATTTTTCAGCCCACTGCGTGGCGTATACAGGTTCGATTCGCTTCGAATGAATCTGTTTCTTTAAAAAAAAAATTAAATTTTTTTAATAAATAAAAAAAAATTGTTTTTTCTCTTTTTCTCAAACTTTTCATTTGTTTCTTCTTTTTTTCATTTTTTTCATTTGTTTTTGAAATCACCCAATTTCTCTATTTGGGACCTGTCGATGAGTCAAACCAAGACTTGAAACTTGTCACTAAAAATTAATGGGCTGTTTGATGTAATAACAAATTAGAACATTTTTTAGCTTTTGCTATATACCGGAGAATCCCAAAAAATTCTTTCTTGAACAAAATTAAGTATAACCGGTAAAAAGTCCAAAAGAGTAATCTTTTTATTTATTTTTCCTCCTGGGCTTGAATAGGAGTGTTTTTTCCTCATATAATTCACACCCAGAATTTATTCTGAGTTTATATGAGAAGAAATCAGTTTGATCTATTTTCAAGCGTCTGCAGCAGGCAGAAGACCAAGCTGCACCGATGAGTGTAAGGTTTTCTGCTGACACGAAAGGCTTCTTCTTCTACCTTTTCTTCTTTATTTTTCAGCCCACTGCGTGGCGTATACAGGATCGATTCGCTTCGAATGAATCTGTTTCTTTACAAAAAATCTTAAATTTTTTAAATAAATAAAAAAAATTGTTTTTTCTATTTTTCTCAAACTTTTCCTTCCTTTCTTCTATTTTTCATTTTTTTCGTTTGTTTTTCAAATCATCCAATTTCCCTATTTGGGACCTGTTGATGAGTCAAAGCGAGGCTTGAACCTTGGCAAAAAATTAATGGGTTGTGTGATGCAATAACAAATTAGAACATTTTTTAGCTTTTGCTATATACCGGAGAATCCCAAAAAAAAAATCTTTCTTGAACAAAATTAAGTGTAACCCGGTAATAAGTCCAAAAGAGTAATCTTTTTATTTATTTTTCCTCCTGGGATTGAATAGGAGTGTTTTTTCCTCATATAATTCACACCCAGAATTTATTCTGAGTTTATATGAGGAGAAATCAGTTTGATCTATTTTCAAGCGTCCGCTGCAGGCAGAAAACCAAGCTGCACCGATGGGTGTAATATTTTATGCTGACACGAAACGCTTCTTCTTCTACCTTTTCTTCTTTATTTTTCAGCCCACTGCGTGGCGTATACTGGTTCGTTTCGCTTCGAATGATTCTGTTTCTTTAAAAAAAATCTTAAATTTTTTAAATAAATAAAAAAAATTGTTTTTTCTATTTTTCTCAAACTTTTCCTTTCTTTCTTCTATTTTTCATTTTTTTCGTTTGTTTTTCAAATCATCCAATTTCGCTATTTGGGACCTGTTGATGAGTCAAAGCGAGGCTTGAAACTTGGCAAAATATTAATGGGTTGTGTGATGAAAAAAAAATTAGAACATTTTTTAGCTTTTGCTATATACCGGAGTATCCCCAAAAAATTCTTTTTTGAACAAAATTACGTGTAACGCGGTAAAAAGTCCAAAACAGTAATCTCTTTATTTATTTTTCCTCATGGGCTTCTATAGGACTGTTTTTTCCTCATATAATTCACACCCAGAATTTATTCTGAGTTTATATGAGAAGAAATCAGTTTGATCTATTTTCAAGCGTCTGCAGCAGGCAGAAAACCAAGCTGCACCGATGAGTGTAAGGTTTTCTGCTGACACGAAACGCTTCTTCTTCTACCTTTTCTTCTGTATTTTTCAGCCCACTGCGTGGCGTATACTGGTTCGATTCGCTTCGAATGAATCTGTTTCTTTAAAAAAAATTTAAAAATTTTTTAATAAATAAAAAAAATTGTTTTTTCTATTTTTCGCAAACTTTTCATTTCTTTCTTCTTTTTTTCATTTTTTTCATTTGTTTTTGAAATCACCCAATTTCTCTATTTGGGACCTGTCGATGAGTCAAACCAAGACTTGAAACTTGTCACTAAAAATTAATGGGTTGTGTGATGTAATAACAAATTAGAACATTTTTTAGCTTTTGCTATATACCGGAGAATCCCAAAAAATTCTTTCTTGAACAAAATTAAGTATAACCGGTAAAAAGTCCAAAAGAGTAATCTTTTTATTTATTTTTCCTCCTGGGATTGAATAGGAGTGTTTTTTCCTCATATAATTCACACCCAGAATTTATTCTGAGTTTATATGAGGAGAAATCAGTTTGATCTATTTTCAAGCGTCTGCTGCAGGCAGAAAACAAAGCTGCACCGATGGGTGTAATATTTTATGCTGACACGAAACGCTTCTTCTTCTACCTTTTCTTCTTTATTTTTCAGCCCACTGCGTGGCGTATACTGGTTCGTTTCGCTTCGAATGAATCTGTTTCTTTAAAAAAAATTTAATTTTTTTTTTAATAAATAAAAAAATTGTTTTTTCTATTTTTCTCCAACTTTTCATTTCTTTCTTCTTTTTTTTCATTTTTTTCATTTGTTTTTCAAATCACCCAATTTCGCTATTTGGGACCTCTTGATGAGTCAAACCAAGACTTGAAACTTCTCACCAAAAATTAATGGGTTGTGTGATGAAATAACAAATTAGAACATTTTTTAGCTTTTGCTATATACCGGAGAATCCCAAAAAATTCTTTCTTGAACAAAATTAAGTGTAACCCGGTAAAAAGTCCAAAACAGTAATCTTTTTATTTATTTTTCCTCCTGGGCTTGCATAGGAGTGTTTGTTCCTCATACAATTCACACCCAGAATTTATTCTGAGTTTATATGAGAAGAAATCAGTTTGATCTATTTTCAAGCGTCTGCAGCAAGCAGGAAACCAAGCTGCACCGATGAGTGTAAGGTTTTCTGCTGACACGAAACGCTTTTTCTTCTACCTTTTCTTCTTTATTTTTCAGCCCACTGCGTGGCGTATACAGGTTCGATTCGCTTCGAATGAATCTGTTTCTTTAAAAGAATTTTTAAATTTTTTTAATAAATAAAAAAAATTGTTTTTTGTATTTTTCTCAATCTTTTCATTTCTCTCTTCTTTTTTTCATTTTTTTCATGTGTTTTTCAAATCACCCAATTTCGCTATTTGGGACCTGTTGATGAGTCAAACCAAGACTTGAAACTTGTCACCAAAAATTAATGGGTTGTGTGATGAAATAATAAATTAGAACATTTTTTTGCTGTTGCTATATACCGGAGATTCCCAAAAAATTCTTTCTTGAACAAAATTAAGTGTAACCCGGTAAATAGTCCAAAAGAGTAATCTTTTTATTTATTTTTCCTCCTGGGCATGAATAGGAGTGTTTTTTCCTCATATAATTCACACCCAGAATTTATTCTGAGTTTATATGAGAAGAAATCAGTTTGAACTATTTTCAAGCGTCTGCAGCAGGCAGAAAACCAAGCTGCACCGATGAGTTTAAGGTTTTCTGCTGACACGAAACGCTTCTTCTTCTACCTTTTCTTCTTTATTTTTCAGCCCACTGCGTGGCGTATACAGGTTCGATTCGCTTCGAATGAATCTGTTTCTTTAAAAGAATTTTTAAATTTTTTTAATAAATAAAAAAAATTGTTTTTTCTATTTTTCTCAAACTTTTCCTTTCTTTCTTCTATTTTTCATTTTTTTCGTTTGTTTTTCAAATCATCCAATTTCGCTATTTGGGACCTGTTGATGAGTCAAAGGGAGGCTTGAAACTTGGCAAAAAATTAATGGGTTGTGTGATGCAATAACAAATTAGAACATTTTTTAGCTTTTGCTATATACCGGAGAATCCCAAAAAAAAAAATCTTTCTTGAACAAAATTAAGTGTAACCCGGTAATAAGTCCAAAAGAGTAATCTTTTTATTTATTTTCCATCCTGGGATTGTATAGGAGTGTTTTTTTCTCATATAATTTACACCCAGAATTTTTTCTGAGATTTTATGAGAAGAGATCAGTTTGATCTATTTTCAAGCGTCTGCAGCAGGCAGAAAACCAAGCTGCACCGATGAGTGTAAGGTTTTCTGCTGACACGAAACGCTTCTTCTTCTACCTTTTCTTCTTTATTTTTCAGCCCACTGCGTGGCGTATACAGGATCGATTCGCTTCGAATGAATCTGTTTCTTTAAAAAAAATTTTAAATTTTTTTAATAAATAAAAACATTGTTTTTTCTATTTTTCTCAAACTTTTCATTTCTTTCTTCTTTTTTTCATTTTTTCATTTGTTTTTCAAATCACGCAATTTCGCTATTTGGAACCTGTTGATGAGTCAAACCAAGACTTGAAATTTGTCACCAAAAATTAATGGGTTGTGTGATGAAATAATAAATTAGAACATTTTTTTGCTGTTGCTATATACCGGAGAATCCCAAAAAATTCTTTCTTGAACAAAATTAAGTGTAACCCGGTAAATAGTCCAAAAGAGTAATCTTTTTATTTATTTTTCCTCCTGGGCTTGAATAGGAGTGTTTTTTCCTCATATAATTCACACCCAGAATTTATTCTGAGTTTATATGAGAAGAAATCAGTTTGAACTATTTTCAAGCGTCTGCAGCAGGCAGAAAACCAAGCTGCACCGATGAGTTTAAGGTTTTCTGCTGACACGAAACGCTTCTTCTTCTACCTTTTCTTCTTTATTTTTCAGCCCACTGCGTGGCGTATACAGGTTCGATTCGCTTCGAATGAATCTGTTTCTTTAAAAGAATTTTTAAATTTTTTTAATAAATAAAAAAAAATGTTTTTTGTATTTTTCTCAATCTTTTCATTTCTCTCTTCTTTTTTTCATTTTTTTCATGTGTTTTTCAAATCACCCAATTTCGCTATTTAGGACCTGTTGATGAGTCAAACCAAGACTTGAAACTTGTCACCAAAAATTAGTGGGTTGTGTGATGAAATAACAAATTAGAACATTTTTTAGGTTTTGCTATATACCGGAGAATCCCAAAAAAAAAAAAAAAAATCTTTCTTGAACAAAATTAAGTGTAACCCGGTAATAAGTCCAAAAGAGTAATATTTTTATTTATTTTCCATCCTGGGATTGTATAGGAGTGTTTTTTCCTCATATAATTTACACCCAGAATTTTTTCTGAGATTTTATGAGAAGAGATCAGTTTGATCTATTTTCAAGCGTCTGCAGCAGGCAGAAAACCAAGCTGCACCGATGAGTGTAAGGTTTTCTGCTGACACGAAACGCTTCTTCTTCTACCTTTTCTTTTTTTTATTTTTCTGCCCACTGCGTGGCGTATACAGGTTCGATTCGCTTCGAATGAATCTGTTTCTTTAAAAAAAATTTTAAATTTTTTTAATAAATAAAAAAATTGTTTTTTCTATTTTTCTCAAACTTTTCATTTCTTTCTTCTTTTTTTCATTTTTTTCATTTGTTTTTCAAATTACGCAGTTTCGCTATTTGGGACCTGTTGATGAGTCAAACCAAGACTTGAAATTTGTCACCAAAAATTAATGGGTTGTGTGATGAAATAATAAATTAGAACATTTTTTAGCTTTTGCTATATACCGGAAAATTCCAACATAAAAAACAAATCTTTCTTGAAATTAAGTGTAACCCGGTAATAAGTCCAAAACAGTAATCTTTCTTCATTTTTTTCATTTGTTTTTCAAATCACGCAATTTCGCTATTTGGGACCTGTTGATGAGTCAAACCAAGACTTGAAATTTGTCACCAAAAATTAATGGGTTGTGTGATGAAATAATAAATTAGAACATTTTTTAGCTTTTGCTATATACCGGAGAATTCCAACATAAAAAACAAATCTTTCTTGAACAAAATTAAGTGTAACCCGGTAATAAGTCCAAAACAGTAATCTTTTTATTTATTTTTCATCCTGGGCTTGTGTAGGAGTGTTTTTCCTCATATAATTCACACCCAGAATTTATTCTGCGTTTATATGATAAGGGATCAGTTTTATCTATTTTCAAGCGTCTGCAGCAGGCAGAAAACCAAGCTGCACAGATGAGTGTAAGGTTTTCTGCTGACACGAAACGATTCTTCTTCTACCTTTTCTTTAGTTTTCAGCCCACTGCGTGGCGTATACAGGTTCGATTCGCTTCGAATGAATCTGTTTCTTTAAAAGAATTTTTAAATTCTTTTAATAAATAAAAAAATTGTTTTTTCTATTTTTCTCAAACTTTTCATTTGTTTCTTCTTTTTTTTCATTTTTTTCATTTGTTTTTCAAATCACCCAATTTCGCTATTTGGGACCTGTTGATGAGTCAAACCAAGACTTGAAACTTGTCACAAAAAATTAATGGGTAGTGTGATGAAATAACAAATTAGAACATTTTTTAGCTTTTGCTGTATACCGGAGTATCCCCAAAAAATTCTTTCTTGAACAAAATTAAGTGTAACCCGGTAAAAAGTCCAAAACCGTAACCTCTTTATTTATTTTTCCTCCTGGGCTTGTATAGGACTGTTTTTTCCTCATATAATTCACACCCAGAATTTATTCTGAGTTTATATGAGAAGAGATCACTTTGATCTATTTTCAAGCGTCTGCAGCAGGCAGAAAACCAAGCAGCACCGATGTGTGTAAGGTTTTCTGCTGACACGAAACGATTCTTCTTCTACCTTTTCTTCTTTATTTTTCAGCCCACTGCGTGGCGTATACAGGTTCGATGCGCTGCGAATGAATCTGTTTCTTTAAAAAAAAAATTTAAATTTTTTTAATAAATAAAAAAAATTGTTTTTTCTCTTTTTCTCAAACTTTTCATTTCTTTCTTCTTTTTTTCATTTTTTTCATTTGTTTTTGAAATCACCCAATTTCGCTATTTGGGACCTGTCGATGAGTCAACCAAGACTTGAAACTTGTCACGAAAAATTAATGGGTTGTGTGATGAAATAACAAATTAGAACATTTTTTAGCTTTTGCTATATACCGGAGAATCCCAAAAAATTCTTTCTTGAACAAAATTAAGTGTAACCCGGTAAAAGGTCCAAAAGAGTAATCTTTTTATTTATTTTTCCTCCTGGGCTTGAATAGAAGTGTTTTTGCCTCATATAATTCACACCCAGAATTTATTCTGAGTTTATATGAGAAGAAATCAGTTTGATCTATTTTCAAGTGTTTGCAGCAGGCAGAAAACCAAGCTGCACCGATGAGTGTAAGGTTTTCTGCTGACACGAAACGCTTCTTCTTCTACTTTTTCTTCTTTATTTTTCAGCCCACTGCGTGGCGTATACAGGTTCGATTCGCTTCGAATGAATCTGTTTCTTTAAAAAAAATTTAAAATTTTTTTAATAAATAAAAAAAATTGTTTTTTCTCTTTTTCTCAAACTTTTCATTTCTTTCTTCTTTTTTCATTTTTTTCATTTGTTTTTGAAATCACCCAATTTCGCTATTTGAGACCTGTCGATGAGTCAAACCATGACTTGAAACTTGTCACGAAAAATTAATGGGTTGTGTGATGAAATAACAAATTAGAACATTTTTTTGCTTTTGCTACATATATACCGGAGAATCCCAAAAAATTCTTTCTTGAACAAAATTAAGTGTAGCCGGTAAAAATTCCAAAAGAGTAACCTTTTTATTTATTTTTCCTCCTGGGCTTGAATAGGAGTATTTTTTCCTCATATAATTCACACCCAGAATTTATTCTGAGTTTATATGAGAAGAAATCAGTTTGATCTATTTTCAAGCGTCTGCAGCAGGCAGAAAACCATGCTGCACCGATGAGTGTAAGGTTTTCTGCTGACACGAAACGCTTCTACTTCTACCTTTTCTTCTTTATTTTTCAGCCCACTGCGTGGCGTATACAGGTTCGATTCGCTTCGAATGAATCTGTTTCTTTAAAAAAAAATTTATATTTTTTTAATAAATAAAAAAATTGTTTTTTCTATTTTTCTCCAACTTTTCATTTCTTTCTTCTTTTTTTTCATTTGTTTTTCAAATCACACAATTTCGCTATTTGGGACCGGTTGATGAGTCAAACCAAGACTTGAAACTTGTCACCAAAAATTAATGGGTTGTGTGATTAAATAACAAATTAGAACATTTTTTAGCTTTTGCTATATACCGGAGAATCCCAAAAAATTCTTTCTTGAACAAAATTAAGTGTAACCGGTAAAAAGTCCAAAAGAGTAATCTTTTTATTTATTTTTCCTCCTGGGCTTGAATAGAAGTGTTTTTGCCTCATATAATCCACACCCAGAATTTATTCTGAGTTTATATGAGAAGAAATCAGTTTGATCTATTTTCAAGTGTCTGCAGCAGGCAGAAAACCAAGCTGCGCCGATGAGTGTAAGGTTTTCTGCTGACACGAAACGCTTCTTCTTCTACCTTTTCTTCTATATTTTTCAGCCCACTGCTTGGCGTATACAGGTTCGATTCGCTTCGAATGAATCTGTTTCTTTAAAAGTATTTTTAAATTTTTTTAATAAATAAAAAAAATTGTTTTTTGTATTTTTCTCAATCTTTTCATTTCTCTCTTCTTTTTTCATTTTTTTCATGTGTTTTCCAAATCACCCAATTTCGCTATTTGGGACGTATTGATGAGTCAAACCAAGACTTGAAACTCTTCACCAAAAATTAGTGGGTTGTGTGATGAAATAACAAATTAGAATATCTTTAGGTTTTGCTATATACCGGAGAATCCCAAAAAAAAAAAAATTCTTTCTTGAACAAAATTAAGTGTAACCCGGTAATAAGACCAAAAGAGTAATCTTTTTATTTATTTTTCATCCTGGGCTTGTATAGGAATGTCTTTTCCTCATATAATTCACACCCATAATTTATTCTGAGTTTATATGATAAGAGATCAGTTTGATCTATTTTCAAGCGTCGGTAGCAGGCAGAAAACCAAGATGCACCGATGAGTGTAAGGTTTTCTACTGACACGAAACGCTTCTTCTTCTACCTTATCTTCTTTATTTTTGAGCCCACTGCGTGGCGTATACAGGTTCGATTCGCTTCGAATGAATCTGTTTCTTTAAAAAAAAATTTAAATTTTTTTAATAAATAAAAAAATTGTTCTTTCTATTTTTCTCAATCTTTTCATTTCCCTCTTCTCTTTTTCATTTTTTCATTTGTTTTTCAAATCACCCAATTTCGCTATTTGGGACCTGTTGATGAGTCAAACCAAGACTTGAAACTTGTCACCAAAAATTAGTGGGTTGTGTGATGAAATAATAAATTAGAACATTTTTTAGCTTTTGCTATATACCGGAGAATCCCAAAGAATTCTTTCTCGAACAAAATTAAGTGTAACCGGTAAAAAGTCCAAAAGAGTAATCTTTTAATTTATTTTTCCTCCTGGGCTTGTATAGGAGTGTTTTTTCCTCATATAATTCACACCCAGAATTTATTCTGAGTTTATATGAGAAGAGATCAGTTTGATCTATTTTCAAGCGTCTGCAGCAAGCAGAAAACTAAGCTGCACCGATGAGTGTAAGGTTTTCTGCTGATACGAAACGCTTCTTCTTCTACCTTTTCTTCTTTATTTTTCAGCCCACTGCGTGGCGTATGCAGGTTCGATTTGCTTCGAATGAATCTGTTTCTTTAAAAAAAAATTTGGCTAAACACGAGATCCGGGGCGGACTCAGATTTTTTTCAAAATTTGTTCATTTGCTCATATTTACCCACAAATCACGAATCTAAAATTAATTTTCCGCGCAAACTTATACTTTTCGAGATATTTAACTTTAAATTTCGGAACTTTGCACTGCACTTCACATCAACAAAAATGACATTTTAACGATATGAAATCTTCTTCTTCTTTAAGTAGCAAGGCAATGCTCTTATTGCTGGGTATATACATACCTTACCAACATTCGGGTTACCAGCATGAACATTTTTTATTCATTAAAAATATTCAATTAATAGCAGCATTTACTTACTTTCGTCCGATCAGAAATCTAATAATTTTCCTTTACTTCATTAATAAACATTTCAGGGATTCACCAACTTTTTTAGTTTTATTATTTTTTCACGTATATACATATTATAATATTCGATTTACTTTTAGGTGTATCTAATGGTTCGTAACAGGAGCTAGAGCTGCACTCACATGAAAGGATGCAAGGATTGTTACAGTTTTTTATATTTATTTATATTATTTATAATTTATTATATTCATATTATATTTATATTTGTTTTTGTATTAAAACTTTCCGCACTACGTGCTGAATGATACGTAATGATAATTACATTATTATATTGTTATTATTGGTCTGTCAATTTTACTGACTGAAAACGCTTAGCGTTCGATCAATTGACTAGTTAGTTCATTATAAAATGTCGCCAAGCGATAAATACATTCCTCTTCTGTATGCATTTTTAAGGATTTTTTCCTTATTCCGAAAGTATCCAGGTCTAACTTTAAGTTTTTCTAATATAATCCAACAAATTAGAAGTGCATAACAACACTGTAATCTTAGTACATAATAAATGAATAAATGAATGAATAAAATGAATAAATTATTATTATTATTATTACTTTACGTTCGACAATTTATTATTATTTTACGTTCGACAATTTATTGACAGGCCACAAATCTAACCCGGGGATTACACGAGTCAGTAGAACTGACAGTGTTTGAAACTTACACAGGCTCGTGTAAGCCCCTACTGACTATTCTTTTTTACTGACCAGCCTGTACTGACAAGATTTCTGACGAGACAGTACGGACTAGTCAATAAACTGTCAAACGTACAATTAAGATGGCAGAAATTGAAAATAAAAGGTAGATGCTAGTGGAAATTTGTGTTTATATATCTAATCTTCTCTCTTTTGAGTGGGAAATGACTGAAAAGTGTTTAACATAGATTTTATTGTTTATTTTGTAGAGAATAAAGACGGATTAATGAAGAAATCGTTAGATATGCATATAGAAGAGGAAATTCTGCACCGCTTGACGACATTTTATTATGAACTGACTGATCGAACGCAAATCGTTTTTTGTCAGTAAATTTGACATACAAAATCAGGACTGTCCATGACTGGTCAATTGATCGAACGAAAATCGTTTTTTGTCAGTAAATTTGACAGACAAAATCAGGACTGTCCATCAGCTCTATTGACTCGTGTAATCGTTGCGTAAGAGCCTGTGTCAGTGTCAGTTTTACTGACTCGTGTTATCCCCAGGTTAGTGTCAAAGTGTTACTAACCCGGGGATTACACTAGATAGTACACAGTTGACTAATTTGTCGTATATTTAGTCGTGTTTTTTGACGTTTGTTCGTCGAAAATTCATTATACTTCATTTCGTGGTAGATAATAGTAAAGACACAAAATGAACTGTGTTGAAAAAAAAGTAGACAAAATATGTCAAAATTCACGACTAAATAGAACTACAAAAGTTCTGAATCACCCCACTGATCTTTTATCGTACTTTAATGTCAAAATATACGCCTGAATAAAATAAACATTTCTACAAGCCTTGTATTACGTGTAATGAACTTTAAATGACACTTCACATGACAAATCTAAAATATTATTTCGAATTTAAGCACTTGTAATTAGGTGTAGAAAATTAATTTATAACAGTATAAAATCTTTGTCACAACCTCGGGAGCAGTTGACTAATTTGTCGTACTTAGGCGTGCATTTTGACATTAATTCATTGCAGATTCGTTTTAGTTTATTTTGTGGGTGATGAAAAGGATAAATTAAAATGAGACAAATTTTAGGTTAAATGTCAAAATATTTGACTAAAATATACGCTTAAGTCCCATGACACACGATGATACACACTCGAGACACATGACGTAAAACCGTTTTTTGTGTCGAGTGTGTATCAGCGTATGGTACACGTAGTTTATACACGTTCCTGAAGTATACATGAAAATATTCTAAAATAGTGCTAAGAGAACCAGTTTTTAGCACGGTGTATCGCGTGTGTATCATCGTGTGTCACCGGACTAAGCTACGACAAAGAGATCAAAATCACCCCCTGGTGTCAAATTTAAATTCGGGTTGGAACATTGACTTATAACAATGGACTGAGCGTGTTGTCAATTTCCTATAGGAAAGAATGGCACAAGTTTTATAGTTTTCTCTTTCGCGCTATACCAACATCAAATGTTTTTATGTTGGCTGTAGATGCAATCACCGCAGGAAGAATAAGGTAAAGATAGTGTTTACTCAAGGTATATAGAATACAAGCTATTCCAATTACGAACCATGTTCCCCTATTAGATGACGTAATATTGTGAAATGTGCACATAGAACACAATACTCCCCTCCTCTTTCTGTCTTTCCTATAAAAATGTATATACATTAGTCACAGAATTACGTCACAGGCTAAGAGCCGCAATGTGTTAAAATTTTAATGGGAATTTTGTCTTCTATATACCTTGCTGTTTACTATCAGTATGTTTAGATGAATACTTGAAGTATGCTTGAAGTAATCAAAATATCATGAAAACGCTCATTCAACGTGTAAATTTCAACTTAAATAATTGGAAAATTAAATTTAAGAAAATTTCAAGTTAAGTAATTGGAATTAATTCAATAAACTTCCTGAGCTTCAAGTGGATTTCAAGTGAAGTACTCAAGTATTCATATAACGTACTGTATGTTCCGCCTCTCTTGCCGTAACCCCAGAATATAATAAAAGCCATGAAGTCTCCGAAGCCAACGACACATTAAAAGGCCTTAACGTGCTGGGTACAGCATGCAGTAAGAGCTCACTCTCATGGAGGCATAATAAAATTTCATTTTAAACAGGTCCCAAGGCCCAAAACTGTCGCTCCCACAGCAAATTGAATTTAAAGCGAATATGTTTTCTTTCTAATAATTAAAAAAAAATAGCATGTAGAACAAATTTATGAAAATTATAGCGCGTTTGAACAAAATACAAACAACTTTTATATTCCTGCAGTAAGACAAGGCAAGAAGACTGTGGATGTCGCCTGCTGACCGGCCCGCTGCTCTCTTTTTGAAGTGAAAAAAAGTGGAGTTAATGGAATGTGGAATACAATTCTAATAATCTTCCTTCAATTTATATTTTATATCTGGCCAAACTGTTTAATTTGACGAATAAAGTAGACCCCCACCTACTAGAGTTCAACCTCAACCTGGCCGGCCTCACCAACTTTGCCATTGTGTTCTAGATAACCTAATCTCATATATTCTACAGAATTGTAAACGTTGAGGCTGAGGTTATCCGTTATTATCTCTCTTGCGAGTTTGTTGGCGAATCAATCAGTGTGATTATTTAAAGTGTAAAGTGGTTTGAGATTTATAATAATTATCAGGTAATTACTAGATATTCTTGTATAGAATAGGATACTTTTTATTAATATTGAGTATTTTAAATCTATTAATTTTTATAAAAAAGAGTTATGTTAACGACCTTCTTGCAAAAATAATAGAGGACAAAGTAAAAAAAATGTAAAAAAATCCGAAATTTTTAGTTTATACAACCATAATTCTTGATGGAAGAGGAGTGTGGGACTGGTTGAGCAGTTGATGGAAAGGCCATGAAGTTCCGCATACAATGGGCTCTTAGCTGTGACCGTACGCCCTGTAGTTTTTAAGATACAGGGTGCTTTGTGAACTGGCTTTTGTTCTAATCACCCCGCAACTCCTAAACGGTGGATATGCCCCCCCCCCCCAGCCATTCAATTTTTGGTTCGTCTAGGTGAGTACTATCACCTCCTGGTCTGGTGACCTCCTAGTGGGAAACACCATGTATATTAAAGAATTCTGTGTTCTTGTTGGGCAAAATGCAATCTGATTGCTGATTAATGATTACGATTACAATTTGTAGTGGAGTTAATGGAATGTGGAATACAATTCTAATAATCTTCCTTCAATTTATATTTTATATCTGGCCAAACTGTTTAATTTGACGAATAAAGTAGACCCCCACCTACTAGAGTTAAACCTCAACCTGGCCGGCCTCACCAAATTTGCCATTGTGTTCTAGATAACCTAATCTCATATATTCTACAGAACTGTAAACGTTGAGGCTGAGGTTATCCGTTATTATCTCTCTTGCGAGTTTGTTGGCGAATCAATCAGTGTGATTATTTAAAGTGTAAAGTGGTTTGAGATTTATAATAATTATCAGGTAATTACTAGATATTCTTGTATAGAATAGGATAATGTTTATTAATATTGAGTATTTTAAATCTATTAATTTTTATAAAAAAGAGTTATGTTAACGACCTTCTTGCAAAAATAATGATTACGATTACAATCTGTAATCTGTAATCATGATTACAGATTGATAATATTATGTTTAATATAAATTTTATATTATCTGGTATTGAATTAAGTTGTATATTTTGTAGATAAAGTTTATACTATATATTGTATATAGTGAATTAATATTAATTTTATGTATAAATTAATAAAACATCATATTGTCGTATGAGATATTAAAAAAATATAACTTAAATACTAAATCTAATTCTTCCAGTCTTGAGAGGTATGATACGTCCATTCAGTATACTCATATATTGCGTTATATTGGACGTAGAACTTCCTACAGCAGAAATGTAATCATCCATATAATATAGGTATAGTTACCTACCTACCCCGGAATTTGGAGTCTCTTTAGAAAACTGCTGGGATTTGATGGTTCAACGGAAAT
Organism: Dioctria linearis; assembly: GCA_963930735.1. Classification (NCBI taxonomy): domain Eukaryota; kingdom Metazoa; phylum Arthropoda; class Insecta; order Diptera; family Asilidae; genus Dioctria; species Dioctria linearis. Next base: position 139,967,038 of record OZ005741.1, read on the forward strand.
GTGGGCCTTTATTTATTATCCACAATCAATCTATGTGGCGTTGTATTTCATTTTTCAACTCCTGGCCATGTGTTTCCAAATTCGAGAAGACAAACCTCCTCTTCCTATGGTCAGGCAAATTTTATTGCCACACAGCAAATTAACAACGTTAAGGAATATAATCGGGATTCAGGAATTACTATATATCTACATATATACTCGTTAATGTATATATGTAAGCATATACCTATATAATTTTTTTTCTCGTCGTTTTGAAGAGTAGAGCATTGAGTTTTCTCCATTGAAGTTATTGTGGTCAGATGAGTGTGCAATAAATCCTGCTGGTAACAAATCCCCATAGATATATATATTCGTGTGGATGTTGAATTACTAATGGTTTTTCCTATTTTTGTTCAGGCAGCTATTAGTCTTAATGTGAAATATCATTGGGAATTCACCATCTTTTTCCGTAATTCTAGCGCTTTGAGTTCATATAAGAAAAAAAAAACATTTTCCAGGTGAGAAAAAATGTTTGGTAATTATGATATTTTCCTATAAGAGTACTCTTTTAAAGGAAAAGATCATTTCCTCATATTCTGGACACATAAATTAATTTGTTTTTCAATCCTCATCTTTTCTCAATAAACCTATTAAAAAAAAATTACCTCTTTGATTAAAAAAAGAAATGAGGCGTAGAAATCAACTAGACTGAAAACCAAATATTATTTTTCATCTTTGGGCAAGCAATCTTTTCGGATGATTGCTACTTCTCAGAATATCTCAAATGAATAAATTATTAACATTTGAAATCTTATACAGTTTTTTCTTTTTTGTTTGCTTTTTTATTGCGCCAATTAACTTTTTCCTTTAGGATTCGTAACAAAAAAAACTGAGGATAGATTTCGGAAGATAAAGAAAAACACAATTTCCACTGTAACTTGAACAACTATGTTTATATATTTACGGAATTATCAATTTATAATGTTTATTTTACAAATCTTTAATTAACACAAATCTTTGGTTTCTCTTTAGAGTAAACCAACACACTTATACATATATTCTTTATTTCTTTCTATAGTAAAACTGACACAATTGTATATTATTTACTAGAGCTTTTCTTTAAAAAGTCACGAACTAAATCACGGCGGTCTTAAGACTGAATTCTGGTTTCTTTTAATTGTAAAATCTCTTAGTTAAAACAGCTTACCTAATCATTGTTCCCACGATAAGCTTTTTATTAAATTGTCTTTTTTCTGTCTATTTTGCAGGTAAGTCTGGGAATGTGGGAAAATATGAAAAATATGGAGGAATGGATCAGGTTTGTATAGGAATTTTATTTATGTCGAGACTGTCAAGACTTGTAATAGAATATCGGTTTCCTGTATTAAGGTGAGGTAACGTAACTCCTCCCCCGTTCGATTGAGGATTCTCCTGAATCCTGTTAACTAATTTTATCTTTAAATTTCTTTGTTTCAAAATACAAAATATTACAATTATGATACCCATTACAAAACATGTTGAAAATGATCCTATTCCTAGCCCTGTGTTTAGATGTTTATGATATTTCAATTCTTTTATTTCTTTTATGTTATTTTCCTGTTTCAAGACAAAATCTTCAAAGGTTAAATCTGTTTTGCGCATATTGAAACTATGAACTATCGGTACAATGAATTTGCTTATTACTTTATCTACTTTATTACTGTATGTGTTATTACCAACATGTACTGTACAATTTTGAAAATTTATAAAATAATTTCGATTTAAAACCATTTTTCTTTCGTCACAGGAACTATTTAGATTTCTATTTTTCATATTATTTAAAATCAGAATGTCATCATCAATTTCAATGAACTCCTCCTCATAATTTGTTATAAATTTACAACTATTTTTAAAATACAATTTTTACTAATCTTTAATTCTTTCAAAATTTTTTCACTTTCAAATGTATAAGCTTTATTATTTCTGTCGATTATGAATTCGGCTTCTTGGTCAATTTGTTTATTATTTATATTAGTGATAAGAATTACGAGCTTTTTACCAAATGTCTGAAATTCTTTAGGGATTTTTGTTGCGAAAATGATTGATTCATTATAATAATTAGCCACTCCAAATCTAATTTGTGTCAATTTCCTCGAGTCAATGTCGTATGTCTTAATCTCTTCGTCTGTCAGAATGCTCGGATGTAAGATCCCTAGTCTAGCTGATTCAAAATTGTGTGTATATTGTCGATTTGTCTTTTGATAAAATCAATCTTGATTATTTGTTCAAGGAATAAGCCTTCTGCATAGATTTTTTTTTCGATTTCGTTTAATTTGCTTGCTATTTTTAGTCGATCTGCTTTAACGGCGTTTGCAATAAGCGTAAATGTTTTATTGAAGTTATTGTTGATTCTAATTTGTTGGTTGACTGTCTCGATTGTCTCGTGGTTATTTCTGTCGTTCGTGTTTAAATGTTCAATAATATCTTGTCTGTCGGCGTCATGCATGGTCCCGAAAAGCCATTTCAAAATGGATCCGCCAAAATTAACAAGTCCTCGTTTGTGTCTGCTAGGGATGAGTGTCTTAACTTGGTTTCTGATAGTTTCGATTTGATGTACTGCGATATTTTTACTTGTACTGAAATTTACTGTGTTTATGGTTTCTTCTAGTCTATCAACAATTTGCAATATTTCCTTCGGGTTAATAATATGCAAAATAATGTCGAATTTACTAACAATCTCTACTTCGCCTGTTTGAATTTTTGCGTAGCCTGATTCTGATTTAATTTGGTCAATTATTAGTGTTTGGTGACTGAATGGTATCATCAGTATTATGATTCCTATTATTAGTAGTGGCAGAAAATTTAAATGGTCTTTTAATATTATTTTCGTGAACTCTATCTAGTTTATGTTTTCTAAATTTAGGTTCTTCTTTGTGCCTAACCGACTTGTAGTTCCTAATGAACCCTTCTTCCCTTTCTTCAGTATAATCTTCTTTTTTTTTGTTTCTTTTGTTTATAACTCTAGTTTTTGTCTTTTCTAACCTTTCGCGGATTATTTTATGGTCTGCCCTATGTTCTTGTACATCTACCGGTGTTGCTTTGATCGTTGAATGAAAAGTGTTTAACCGCTTTTAGCATTTGTGTTTTGATCGGTAATTTTTCTTCGATATTCAGAGTCCTAATTCGCTCAGTAATAGTATTATTAAAACGTTCGATGTCATAGTTACCTGTGTGACTATTTGGTTTGGTGGCATGATATTCAATACCTTCTTGCATGCAAAATTCCCTAACGTTCCTAATGTTAAATTCGTTATCAAACACAAACTTCTTTATCTTTCCTTTAATTGCTAGGTATTGCCTGAGTTTTTCAATATGTGTTTGACTATTACGATCTTCTAAATAAAAGCTAGTAACATGTTTGGAAAATTTATCAATAAAATTTATGAAGCAATGTTTGCTATTTACATAAGTGTCGACGTGAATGATCTCGTTAGTTGTTTTAGGGGTTTCTGTTAAATTAAATTTCTTTATAATTGGGTTCCTATCGTATTTACCAGCAGCACAAATGTCGCAGTTATTGATTATTCTGTGGACTGCTGTTTTCAGGTCTGGGTTGTAAATGTTATATTTACTTCCTTCGTATGTTGCCACTATTCCTGAATGCCCTAATTCGTTTTTATGAAAAAGCGATATTTCCTTATTAAGCTTTTCTTCGTCTTCGATATCTGTCGCGAAGAGACTACACTTAACAAATTTTATTCCAGTATTTTGTGGAAAGAGATTAATAATTATTTGTTGCAATTTATTGTATTCGTGGTCGTTCAGTTTCGAGTAAATACCTATTTTCCCTTTTTCTATGTACCTTCGTAGGATGTCATTGAGACTATCGTTCTCAAGGTCTCTCAAATCAATAAAAATTCTTCTATTTTTAAAAACGATTTCGAGCTCTTTTTCTTTAGACTCCTGAAGTATAATTTGTGTTCTAAACCGATTAACGATTGTTTCTAGTATAGGTATATGATCGTCAGAGTTTTCCTCTTGAGAGTGTATGGTTTGGTTTTCTAACGATTCATTTAAGACATTTATCTCATTGTTGTTCAAATAATTTTTTCTATGTTCGCCATCACGAAACATGCTATTTAGATTGAAACTCAAATTTGATCTTCCTAGAGTATTACTTCCCGTTTTGTTTTTTGGTTCATTACATGTATTGAATAATTCCTCAGGTACTCACCATATAATAAGTTTATTTCCCTCCGCGATTACATTCTCTTTGCCCTTTATATAGTCAATTTGATGTTGTATTCATCCAAAGATATGAGCCATCTTGTAAGTCTCGGATTAATATCTCTTCCTGCATATTTAGCTGTGAGCCACTTAATCGGCTGGTGGTCTGTATGTAGGTCAAATTCCTTACCGAACAGGTATGGTCTTAAGTATTTGCACCCCCAGACAGTCGCCAAAAGCTCCTTTTCGATCGTCGAATAGTTTTTTTCGTGATCATTTAAGGTCCTGGATGCATAACAAATTGGGCGTCCATCTTGTGTCAAAACAGCACCAAGTGCAAAATTGCTAGCATCACTTATTAATTTGAACCTCTTATTAAAATCGGGATATTTAAGGATGGGATGGTTTGTTATAATATCTTTTAACTTCTCAAAGGCACCAATATAATTTGGATCATTGGTGTTGATAGACATTCCTTTCTTTAAGTATTTTGTTATAGGGTAAGCTACCTTAGCGTAATCTTTAATGAACTTCCTGTAGTACCCTGTTATACCTAAGAATCTTTTTATCTGTTTTCCGGTAGTAGGAAGCTTTAATTCTTGAATGCATTTGATTTTGTTCGGATTTGGCTTGATACCTCCTGGCGTTAAAATATGTCCGAGAAATTCTGTTTCCTTTTCTAAGAAATTACATTTGTCGATTTGAATTTTTAACCCTGCTAACTTTATCCTCTCAAATACTTTTTTGACATTTGAAATATGTTCTTCTAAAGAAGTGCTACATATTAGGATGTCGTCTAAATATACAACGCAAATCCTATTTATAAGTCCTCTCAATACATGATTCATTGTCCTTTGGAATGTGGCCGGAGAGTTCTTAAGCCCGAATGGCATTCTCAAATACTCATAATGGCCATATGGAGTCGAAAAGGCAGTCTTTTTTCTATCTTCTGGTCTAACTAGTATCAGAGTAGTAAAATATTGGGCTCTTCCCAGTTTGTCGAGAATACTTTCGATGTTTGGTATCGGAAACTTGTCACTGATGTTGACCTCGTTAAGTTTCCTATAGTCAATCACTATTCGCCATTTTCGTTCGCCTGAATTATCTAACTTCTTCGGGACTATCCATAATGGGCTATTATAAGGTGAGTTACTTGGTTGTATGATATTTTGTTCTAACATCTCCCTGATTTGCCTTTCTATTTCCTCTTCGTGGATACGAGGATACCGATAAATTTTTGTATATATAGGGTTATTTCTGGTCGTAATCATCTCGTGTTGTATTTCGCGAGTTGCAGTAAGTTTATCACCCTCTTTATAAAATAAATTTAGGGCTTTTATGATGTGTCTTTTCTCTTCGAGATTTAAATGATCAAGGTTTAGTTTTTGGATGTTGCCTTCTTCGAAATTACAGACTTCATTTATAATAAAATAATGATCGTCTGTTTTAAAATAAATTTGATTGTCATTTACTTCAATAAATTTTTGACCTAAGTCGATTTTTGCTTTCGAAGGGTTTAAGAAATTTTGACCTATTATTGCATCATATCTGCGCTTTGATAGGTCCATTAATTTCCAGGATAGGGTCCCTGATTCTATAAATTCTTTTGGGATAGGAGTAACTAATCTATTTGTTACCTTAGATATACCATTAATAATGGAAAAATAGAGAGGTTTTTCTAATGCTTCTTGCGAATAGTTAGTAATAATTCCTGGTTTTAAAATACTAGTTTCCGCTCCGGTATCAATTAAACATCTTATTTTCGTTTGGTCGACAGTTAGTGTCACTATTGGTAATCTTCCTGCCGAGGCTGGTTTGAAAAATTTACGTCGTTGCCTTGAATATTATCGATTTCCATTGGAATAACGTTATTGGGATTATTATTAGAACTGTTATATTGACCCTGCTTAAATTGTCCTGAACGGTTGTTAAAATTATTTCCATTGAAAAATGGTCTCTGTTGATTAAAATTTTGTCTGTGTTGCCCTGATCGGTTAATGTGGGGGAAATTTCGATCTTGTCTAATGTAGTCATTTCGTCTGAATTGTCCGGAAAAATTTCCTAGGTTATTTCGTTGTTGCATAGAACTTCTATTAAATTTATCGTGAAAATTATGTACTTGTCGATCACTGTCATTACGTTTAAAATCTCTGCTATGTGTGTTGTTAGTTCTTGAATCTTTGTTATATTTCCTATAATTATAATCAATCACGTCATTTTCGTCTAACAACCCTATCTCATCAAAAGTATTGAACACTTCATTTAAATTCATATTATTTCTAATATTGGCACGATAGCTACCAGTTAACATATCTTTAACTATATCTACTAAATTCTTATCGTTATTTTCAGGGGAACAATTAGTTGGTTTATTATCATCGTATTCATAAAGCTCATTTAATTGAAAATTTATAGATCTGATTTGAAAAAAAAGTTCTCTTAAATTTCCTACCTTGATACATCTACTTTCGTCCATTAGTTTTTTATAGCTTTTCCTTGGGCTGTTACATACAGAGCATCAATTAAACATGTATATACATACATGCATGCATCTCTGAATCGATTTCGCTTCACGCAGAATTCTAAAATTCATGCATCAATAAAAGTCACTCGCTACTGACCTAGACCAATTTCTTAATCATATAAAGAAACAAGTGAAGGCAGTGACACAATCCCCTGCGCGCAAGAATTCACACGATGCAATTTGATAACCTTGCGCCAGCAGCGGTAGAGCTCAGGTGAACGAAACAATGGTTCACGATGATGTCACAATAGCAGCAAAGCGGCGAACGGTCTGCGGAAGTATTTATGTATGTACATGTTAAAGCGATGAGTGCCGTGATGTAATAACAACAAACCGGCAAAAGCTTTGCGGAAATTAATTTATGAATGCCACAAAGAAACACTTTGCGGAAATAATATTTATATACGAATAAATGCTGTGATGAAATTAGCTTAGCGTAGTAAGAAAATAACAATAGTATTAAGTGAAAAACTGTATAAATAAACTGTGATTTGGAATAAAGAAGTCAGTAAGTGAGTTAGTCAGAACACGAGTTGTTTCACTTACCCAGGAGTAAAGCTAGTAAGCTGCTCCATTCATCTGTACCTAGGAGTAAAGCTAGTAAGCTGCTCCATTCATCTGTACCTAGGAGTAAAGCTAGTAAGCTGCTCCGTTCTCATATACTAGGAGTAAAGCTAATAAGCTGCTCCATTGAACCGTACTGGGAGTAAAGTTAGTAAGCTGCTCCATACGCATCGCTGCTCTACCCATCTCGGGACAATCAAGGAAAACGCCCAATCATCTTGACGGCACGTAGTGTAATTACCGTGTCGTGTTCCAGATCAAAAGGTGCTCAGATGAGAGTACTAGAAGTACATTAATAAACTCAACAATTTTGGCGCAGCCGGTAGGAACGAGGAAGTTATATAAATTCGAACTTGAAAAACCTTGATCCTCGAATTTACAACAAACGAGTGCATAAGAGCGCATTATTTTTGAATCTGGAACACAAAACCGAGACGTTGGGCATTTCTAACAACATCCATTGACATCAGTAACAGCAATAAAAGCATCATATCTGCATAGCGGAAAAAACGTTAACATCTTTTCTATTCTCTTCAACTAAAGTAAAACTCTCTCTTCAACTGAAGTAAAAGTAAGTTAAAAAAAAAAAAAAAAAATTTAAAAAGACGCGTCAATTTAGTAGCAAAATTACTTTAGACTAATAAAAATTAATAAATAAATAAAGAAATAAATACAGTAGTCACAGCGATATATGTGCATGTACATAAGCGACAAAAAACAGTAGAAACATTTTAATTAATCATTCTTCGGTTATTATACGGAATTAGATAAACTACCTAATCTCTTTTTTCTTCGCTCTCAATAATTACGTAAAACTCAAAGTTTTGTCTTTCATGCCAAGACCTGATCAAAGCTCTCCTGGCTCAGATTTTGAGGCAGCAATAAACTCATTGTCTTTTGACAACACAAGTCCTCCAGTCAGCCCAATAGTAGAGCGAAATTCACTCCAAAGCAGACCATCCATAAATTGGTATCGCGAGCATCGCTCAGGTAAATGCTTCAGAGGGCACAGTCTAATTAATTTCCTAGCAAGAAATTATAGTTTAGGCGCCCTAGTATCCCAGGAGGCGTTAGACACACCAACTTCGAGTATAAACACTCAAATTACTTCCAACACAGTGGAAGACAATAAAACGGATAAAATGTCGGTAAACTATGAAAATGTAGTAAAACTGACGGTACAAATGGTGCCTTTGTTCTCTGGGGAAATTAGCGCGCAAATTCTTACAGAATTACAGACTTTTATAGGCTGTTGTAAGCAAGTGCAACAGTGTCTAGGGGAAGAGGAAAGGAAAGCCTTCATGCAGATTTTCCCCACCAGATTGAGAGGAAACGCGTATCAATTAATAGCGTCCAGCTCTCTCACAAAATTTGAAGAAGTCGAACAACTGCTTTACCGAACGTATTTACCTCGTGAAACATACCATGAACTAATAAACAAGTTAATTACTTGCCGGCAATATCCGCCAGAATCATTTAGTTCATTTACAAATAGATTAAAAAGTCTTTTAATTCAATGCAACGAGGCAGCACAAAGTAAATACGGATCTGAAAATTTTAAAGTAGTAAAGCAGCAAATAGAAGACTTTGCTATGGCTTCCATAAAGAGTGGTGCAACTAATCCCCATCTAAGCGCCTATTTACTCACATTGAATGAAAATTCTTTGGAAACTCTCATTCAAAAGGCACTAGATATGGAAAGGTTACAGCAAGGACTCTTTTTCATTCCACAACCAACAAATTATATCCCTAACCCAACAAACTCTTTCCAAGTGGACCCTTTTCTAAGACATAATATCCCAAATTTCTCTAATACCTATGGTTATCCCATACCTGAGAGTGTAAATTTGTGCTCCTACCCTTACCCAAAGGAATTCGGAAGACATAACATAAAAACTGAAATTGGTATACCTCCAATAGCGGAACAACCAAGAGAAACTTCAGTATCATTTAGTACCGACAGAAACTCAGAAAATTATTGGCGCTCTCCTCAAACAAACATAACAAGGAAATCGTTAGGAAGTCCACCTCCAAACAGGAAATCTTTTTACGAGCAGGCAGAAAAAAAGTACGATAAACAGAAAGTGCTGTTAAACAAGATCACCTGCAGCTACTGCAATTATAAAGGACACACGTATGACGAGTGCCTAAAGCGTAAGAATACTCCTTATTGTACTAACTGCAGAATGAAGGGTCATGATGCCCAATATTGTAAACAGAATATTAAAGCGCCACCCGAACATGTAAGCTCAAAAAACAATGCTCGGTGGGGCTCTGCAGATACGGAACAAAGATTTAACCCCATACATAATATGTGCGATTTCTGTGGGAGAAGAAGTCATACGGTGTCCACTTGTCAGCAGAAACAACGATGGGAGGCCACACATTCGGGAAACGGCATACTGTCGACCGAAAAATCCCCGGATCGACATTAAATAAAACTGCTCAAATTACTTCAGGGTCCTCTCAAACAAAACAACAATTAAGTAGAGAAAATGTACCAGTGGTAGACTTACCACTGGACATAGGCAAAAACACAGCCGTTCGGCTGATAGTAGACACCGGAGCTGAAGTAAGCATCATAAAAAAGGAAGCACTAGATAACCCAAAACATATAGAACGAAGCCAAAAGGTAACTTTGAAAACTCCATTTGGAGAAGGAGAAACATTGGGAAACTGCCAAGGCAACTTTTTATTAAGCCGCAGTGTCCCATGCAAACTCCAGGTAGTAGAAAACATTGCCCAAATTTCCCACGATGGGCTGTTAGGCAATGACTTTCTTGCAAAAAATTGTAATATCGAAGGGCCTAATAAATTACTCCGGTTCCCTCGCACGGAAACCAACCCTATTGAATTCACGGTACCTCTCGAAACATCCCTAGATGATGGAGAGGAAATACCAAGTGATCAATTGGAGGAGCAATTTAAATCACGGGCACCAGATAACACAAATGCTTTACCTCCAATGGAAGAAACTCTGAACATCTCAAAAGAAGATGAAAGTAGGCAATATGAAGTAGTACTTCAGCGATCCAATAGAATACCCCCTCGATCTCAAATGGTACTGAGCATACCGCTACAAATAGACCAAGAAATGATCTGCTTGTCTCAGGAGATCCAAGAAGGAGTATTTGTCGCAAATTGCCTAGTTAGTCCTCATAAAAGCTTCATACCGTTATCCGTTCTAAATGTAAACACGGAACCAGTATTCCTAAGGAACTTAACGCTTACTCTAGTTCCAAGTAATTGCTATAATATACAGTATCTCCATGTACCTTTGGACGACGTAAATACCCAAAGTACTCATAAAAAGGGTGATCCACCTTTCCTAAGTGCACAAAACAAAAGCACACACAATGTCAAAAAAGACAAATTAAAAATTAATTCCAACCCATATTTTCTTCGTGCACAAAACAAAAGCACACACAACGTCAAAAACGACAAATTGAAATTTAATTCCAATCCATATTCAAGAAACGTAAACCATATTAAAAGCTATAACCCAGACAGACTTGTGGCTTTACGTAAAGAATTACTGTTGGATGAAAATTTAAATCGCGAAGAAGAAAAAACAATTCTTGAGTTATGCTATAAGTATAACGATCTTTTTTATTTAAAGGGAGATAAGCTCACATGCACTAATACCATAAAGCATACCATCCCCATACTACACAATCAGCCACCCATAAATCAAAAGATGTATAGACTTCCAGAAACACACCGGGCAGTCATAAATGAGCAAATTAAGGAAATGTTGGACAACGACATAATCCAATTAAGTAAAAGCCCGTGGAATTCTCCATTGCTGGTAGTCCCCAAGAAAGCTGGGCCCGACGGCAATAAACGTTGGCGAGTAGTAGTAGATTTCCGTAAAATTAACGAGAAATCTATAGGGGATGCCTTTCCATTACCCAGGATAGAGGATATACTGGATCAGCTTGGGCATTCGCGGTATTTTACTACACTTGACCTTGCAAGCGGATATCACCAAGTATTGGTAGACCCAAGGGATAGACCAAAAACTGCATTTAGTACCGCTTACGGGCATTATGAATTTAAGAGAATGCCATTTGGGTTGAAAGGCGCACCTGCGACTTTTCAACGCCTGATGAATTATATTCTAACGGGTCTCCAAGGATTAGAATGCTTTGTCTATCTCGATGATATTGTAATATATGGAAAAAATTTACAAGATCATAACGAGAAACTAGCTAAAGTATTCGACAGACTTCGAGCCCATAACCTTAAATTACAACCCGAAAAGTGTCAGTTCCTTCGCAGAGAAGTAATATACCTCGGACACAAATGCTCAAACGAAGGGGCACTTCCAGATCCCAGTAAGACAAGCTGTGTCCAAAATTTTCCTCCACCACGAACTATCAGACAAACTCAATCGTTTCTGGGATTGGCAAACTACTATCGCAAGTTCATCCCTAATTTCTCCAAGATAGTCAGGCCAATAACAAATCTATTACGGAAAGACGTCAAATTTAATTGGACGCAAAAGTGCCAAGACTCTTTCAATGAGATTAAAAATTCTCTTATAAATCCACTTCTACTCAAATATCCAGATTTTACCCAACCTTTTAATCTAACAACAGATGCTAGCAATGAGGCATTGGGAGCTGTTCTATCACAAGGGGCAATAGGTAAAGACAGGCCAATAGCGTACGCAAGTAGAAGTTTGAATAAGGCGGAATAAAGATACTCCACAATAGAAAAAGAGTTGCTCGCTATTGTGTGGGCCGCCAGGAACTTCAGGTGTTATTTACAGGGCAGAACGTTCACGGTCTACACCGACCACAAGCCCCTCAAAGGCGTATTCAATGTGAAAGACCCGACATCGAGATTAGTCAGGTTTCACCATAAACTCTCAGAGTTTGACTATAAAATTGAATATAAGCCTGGAAAATATAACACTAATGCAGACGCGCTTAGTCGAATACCTACCGAGCTAAACCAGGCAAACCCCAATTCGTTAATTGTGGAAGCTCAGGTACATCACCGAGCCGATTCCGACATGGACGAAAAGGATTCTAGTTCTCCAACACCCTCAAAGCCTAAACAAAAACATTGTCATGCTGTTACGAGAGCTCAAATAAGGGAGGCACAAAATAATATTGAAAAGGAAAATCAAAACACAGAAACTCCCAATAAAGTTCAAAAATATCCACGGAACCTCCAAAATGAATTAGTCGAAATTGACTCAACTGATAGCAGCAAATCCGAAAGCAGTGCATCTGAACACGGCGAATCACCCTGGAAGCAAAATCTAATAAATTCTCAACATACTTTACCAGAAAATATCTCAGACCCTGAGGAAATCGAAACAATTCTGAAGGACTATCATGACTCCGCATTTGGTGGTCACCAAGGAGTAATCAAAACTTATAGAAGAATAAAGAAGAAGTATTAGTGGAAAAACATGCTTAGTTCTATCAGGAAATATATTCGGAAATGCTCTAAATGCCAAAAACTTAAGGCTAGCCCGGAGTATCGTATGCCAATGGTCATAACAGATACTGCCTATATGCCCTTTGACAAAGTTTATTTAGACATAGTAGGTCCTCTTGAGGAAACGCACTCAGGAAACAAATATATTCTGACTTTCCAAGACAATCTAACGAAATTCGTAGATTGTTATGCCATACCAAACGGCGAAGCAGAAACGGTAGCAGAAATATTTTTCGATGAGATAATCACTCGTTATCGCATTCCTAAAAAGGTAGTAACTGACCAGGGTTCTAACTTCTTAAGCGATCTTTTCAAACGAGTATGTAAACTTCTGAAAATAAAAAAAATGCAGACTTCCGCTTACCATCCGCAATCCAACGGCGCACTGGAGCGAACCCACAAACCCCTAGTGGAGTATTTGAGAGCTACTGTATCTGAAAATCCAAAGGCTTGGGATCGATTCCTGAGAACCGCGGCTTTTGTATACAATAATAGTCCACATGATGGCACCAAGCTCACACCAATGGACTGTCTGTTTGGATTCACAGCGGATGTTCCCTCTAATCTGAAAAGAGAGCCGGAACCCATTTACAACCACGAAAGTTACTACCACCTTCTGAGGTACAAAATACAAAAAGCGTACGCTACCGCTCGGAAAAATTTGTTGAAAGCTAAGGAAAAGTCAAAAGTTTACTACGATAAGCGTTCACGTCCAGTAACCTTCAAAACAGGAGATAAAGTTTTACTGAAAAACCCCGCTAAAAAACACAAACTTTCCCAGATATGGCTGGGACCATATCTAGTGGTACAAGTCTTTAACACTGTTAATACTGTTATTCAAATCGGTAAACGAAGAGTAACAGTACATAACAACAGATTGAAGCCATTTCACGAATAATGGCTGTCAAAAATTAAAAAAAAAAATGGGGGCAGTAAAACAATGGACAAACTTAAGAAGCAGCAAAAGGTAATCCAACATACCTATTCAGTAAAAACACCCACAGTATTAACTGTCAGTAACCAAAAGGTACAGTCAGACACTGAGACATACCCTAAATTTTCTAAAGAAGCTACGGATACCTTGAACCACGAGTCCAGAATAGATACCAAGTTTCTAAATAAACCATCTCCACAACAAGAGATTTTTCCCACAAGTAAAGTCAAGCAGATCTCGCAAAATTTCCAGTCGGAGATCACTAACACAAACAAATCAAAATTTAAAACTCTATCCTCTGTAGAAGTAACGACAGCGAGAAACAAAGAACAACCTGTCTCACAAACTTCTCATTCAGAATTAAAGGATGCCATTAAACAACGTGCCACCCATCAGCAACAAGCAGGTAGCAGACAAAATTTACCTATTCCTCCACCACCACCACTTCCACAAACACTAAGCCGTGTCGAATCTGAATCAATTCCACGCACCCGCCATTTACAGGTAGTTTAATTCCATTCTGCATAGCCAAAGATAAAACAAACATCTCAATGGTGAATTCAATTGCTACACACTTTTTACATGTACATATATCATTAATAAATCAATATAAATAATTTATAAATGTATAAATAGGGTTAAGTTAAATTTTACTAATAGCAAAAAATATGTATTCACACATATAGTGCTAATAAAAATAAATATGTAATTACACATATAAAACATAAAAATATTAGTACCATAAAATATGTACCCATACATATAGTACTAATGACAAAAAATATGTATTCGCACATATAGTGCTAATAAAAATAAATATGTAATTACACATATAAAACATAACAATAATAGTACCAAAAAATATGTACCCACACATATAGTACTAATAGCAAAAAAAAAAATGTATTCACACATATAGTGCTAATAAAAATAAATATGTAATTACACATATAAAACATAAAAATAATAGTACCATAAAATATGTACCCACACATATGGTACCAATAACAAAAACTATGTATTCTCACATATAGTGCTAATAAAAATAAATATGTAATTACACATATGGAACATAAGAGTAATAGTACCATAAAATATGTATTCACACATATAGTACGAATTTTTACCTATAATAAAAAAAAAATTGTACCAAAAATGTATGTAAATTATTGTACTCATAAATAGTAGACATAAAAATAGTTATAACAAAACAAAAAAAATATATATATATATAAATAAATAAATAAGTACAAAATACAGTTAAGCTAATACAAATTAACCCTCGCTTAGATAAGCTTGGTTCTTTTTAATACAGCTAAACACCACATGTACTCATCTCAGCATTACGTATATACATACAAAAGTTTCAAGTAAATGTTTTTCTTTTTCCCAAGCTATCAAACAAATATGTTAATTTTTTAATGCGTTATTCCTCTCCCAAGAATAACACATTTTTTTTAAAAAGGGGGAGATTTGTTACATACAGAGCATCAATTAAACATGTATATACATACATGTATGCATCTCTGAATCGATTTCGCTTCACGCAGAATTCTAAAATTCATGCATCAATAAAAGTCACTCGCTACTGACCTACACCAATTTCTTAATCATATAAAGAAACAAGTGAAGGCAGTGACACAATCCCCTGCGCGCAAGAATTCACACGATGCAATTTGATAACCTTGCGCCAGCAGCGGTAGAGCTCAGGTGAACGAAACAATGGTTCACGATGATGTCACAATAGCAGCAAAGCGGCGAACGGTCTGCGGAAGTATTTATGTATGTACATGTTAAAGCGATGAGTGCCGTGATGTAATAACAACAAACCGGCAAAAGCTTTGCGGAAATTAATTTATGAATGCCACAAAGAAACACTTTGCGGAAATAATATTTATATACGAATAAATGCTGTGATGAAATTAGCTTAGCGTAGTAAGAAAATAACAATAGTATTAAGTGAAAAACTGTATAAATAAACTGTGATTTGGAATAAAGAAGTCAGTAAGTGAGTTATTCAGAACACGAGTTGTTTCACTTACCCAGGAGTAAAGCTAGTAAGCTGCTCCATTCATCTGTACCTAGGAGTAAAGCTAGTAAGCTGCTCCATTCATCTGTACCTAGGAGTAAAGCTAGTAAGCTGCTCCGTTCTCATATACTAGGAGTAAAGCTAATAAGCTGCTCCATTGAACCGTACTGGGAGTAAAGCAAGTAAGCTGCTCCATACGCATCGCTGCTCTACCCATCTCGGGACAATCAAGGAAAACGCCCAATCATCTTGACGGCACGTAGTGTAATTACCGTGTCGTGTTCCAGATCAAAAGGTGCTCAGATGAGAGTACTAGGAGTACATTAATAAACTCAACAGGGCGATACTGTGTTTTTAATTCGGATTTCACTTGTTGCCATGTTAAATTTCCTCCAAGTCTTTGTATGCACCGCTGAGCCTCGCCTGGATTTTTTTCTTGAGCACTATCTGCAAACCATGTTGTAGGAGAGCTGCATTATTTCCAAATAATTTTCCTGCATTTTCCACTGCACTGATAAATTCTTGTAAGGGGTAGTCTTCTTTTCCATGGAAAGTCTTGATTTGTTGGAATTTATTCAGAACTTGGTCCGTTGTCAGCTGGAACATTTGTCCCGGTTGTGGTTGGTTAATTTGGTCCCTTAGACCAGCGATTTCCCTCTGATCTTGTTCCTGTAGTTCCTGGATAGCTTGCTGCAGATCGTGAATTTCTTGCTGTTCAGCCAAAAAAATTGATGTCACTACTTCGTTACTGATTTCGAGAGATCTATCGTTCACAAAAACAAAAATAAAAATTTATCACGAAAAGAGAATATCTTTCACTTCTATTTCCTATTTCTGCGTTTGTACGACCACTGGATTCTTATTCTTTAGAACAGAATCCTACCGACTGCGCCAATTAACTTTTTCCTTTAGGATTCGTAACAAAAAAAACTGAGGATAGATTTCGGAAGATAAAGAAAAACACAATTTCCACTGTAACTTGAACAACTATGTTTATATATTTACGGAATTATCAATTTATAATCTTTATTTTACAAATCTTTAATTAACACAAATCTTTGGTTTTTCTTTAGAGTAAACCAACACACTTATACATCTATTCTTTATTTCTTTCTATAGTAAAACTGACACAATTGTATATTATTTACTGGAGCTTTTCTTTAAAAAGTCACGAACTAAATCACGGCGGTCTTAAGACTGAATTCTGGTTTCTTTTAATTCTAAAATCTCTTAGTTAAAACTGCTTACCTAATCATTGTTCCCACGATAAGCTTTTTATACCCTAGATGTAATCTAAAGGGGTATACTAAGTTTGTCATTCCGTTTGTAACACCTCAAAATAATGATGATAGAGCAAAATGGATTCGACACCCACGCATAATATTAAAAGTTATTTTGATTTTTGCATGTCCGTCCGTCCGTCCGTCCATCCGTGCGCACGATAACTCGAGAACGCGTACACTTAGAGAGCTTAAATTTAGTACACGGACTTTAAAAAAAAAAGTAAAATTAAGTTCGAAAATGAGACAAATCGGGCAATTCCTTCGTGGGGTTGCCATACAAAAATTTCGTTTTCCGTTATATATTTGAACACTGCCTGAGAACGGGTCGCCGTAGAGAGCTGAAATTTGGTACGTGGTGTTTTGATTATACTAGCAAACAAAATTTCAAAAATGGACTAAATCGGGCAACCCATTCTTGGTGTTGCCATATAAAAAATTTGGTTTTTTATGTATACTGTGAAAACGATCAGTTCATGACATTTTTATTGTACTAAAAACTTCTTCAGAATATGAAATCCTACAAAATTGCTTATAATCATTTCTTCTGTCCGACGAACCGTTCTAGAAATATATGCGAAAAACCACTGCAAAAATCAAAATTGCTCAAATGGGTACCCACACGAAATTTCATACGGACATTCATCTAGGGTATCATAAGAATTGGTCTTAGACCAATTCTAGCTTTTTCACTTGCTATTAAATTGTCTTCTTTCTGTCTATTTTGCAGGTAAGTCTGGGAATGTGGGAAAATATGAAAAATATGGAGGAATGGATCAGGTTTGTATAGGAATTTTATTTATGTCGAGACTGTCTAGACTTTTAATAGAATATCGGTTTCCTGTATTAAGGTGAGGTAACGTAACTCGCCCGATTAATATTTGAGTACTTAAGTACTTATCATTAATTAATTAGGACCTTTTGAGCAAATGTCTATTTCTTACTGAACTTCGTCACCCGGAAAAGTGGAAATTGTTTTTTAAAGTAGAAAGGTAAAAGTTTGTTCTTTATAAATTTGATATTCTCACTTCAAGTTACTTTTAAAGAATTGAAGAAAGACATCTATGGAATAAAGTTAAAATTAGAATTTTCTGTATAACTTGAAGTTTTAAATACATTTAAAATCTATTTTCTTTAAGAAAATGAACAGAGTTTCTGTTTCTGTTCTCAATTTATCATTTTATTCTTAGATATATTTAAACGTTTATTATAAATTTTTGTGTTGACAAATTGAGGTCTAAAATTACTTTTTAGTATTGGTAATTATGTTCTTAGATTTCTGGACATTAACAGCTGTGCTGGGGAATTGAGATTGCCCTTGGATGTGTTCCTATATTTCAACAAAGCGATATAAGGATCCGACTTAGTTTCTTTACATTTAACGAGTAGGTTTTTAATAGTCTGAACAGATTATTCTACCATCCCCGTAGTATAGCTATGGGAGTTCTGGACCACTTTTTTATGCCTCCAGGATTTCGCCACATATGGCGCCACCGTCGCTAGGTGGTTTGAGCCCATACTAAATGTAGGTTTGCGTCTCGGTTGTATTGGTTTGGGTCTCGACTGCGCCCTAGCTGGATTAATCGGTATTACCAGCATGTATCATTTGATCTTGACTGCACCCTTGGTATGTGCCTTGGATACACCATTGTGCTTTGGATGCACCACAGTGTCTTGTTGCTGGAGTTTGCCTATTTTTCATCTCGAATTTTGGGGATACGAGATCATTTTGGGGATACGAGATCACTTTCAGCACTCTCCAGCATAGGGAAGTAACATAGGATTTCGATTTTGTTTCTGGAGTTCGCTTATTTTTCATCTCGGACTCGTAGCCTCTAAGTTGACATTAAGTTTTTCATCTCGAGTCTTGGGGATACGAGATCACTTTCAGCACTCTCCAGCATAGGGAAATAGCATACGATTTCGATTTTGTTGCTGGAGTTCGCTTATTTTTCATCTCGAATTTTGGGGATACGAGATCATTTTGGGGATACGAGTTCATTTTGGGGATACGAGATCACTTTTAGCACTCTTCAGCATAGGGAATTAACATAGGATTTCGATTTTGTTTCTGGAGTTCGGTTATTTTTCATCTCGGACTCGTAGCCTCTTAGTTGACATTAAGTTTTTCATCTCGAGTTTTGGGGATACGAGATCACTTTGGGGATACGAGATCACTCTTAGCACTCTCCAGCATAGGAAAATAGCATAGGTCTTTGATTTTGTTTCTGGAGCTCGCTTATTTTTCATCTCAGAGATCGTAGCTATAAATATTTCTGAAGTGGTGGGAATCTGTATTGGTGGAGGCTGCTGGTTAAGTTTTATCTGGTCTTGGAGGCTACAATTTGACCTTGAGGTGCCCCCTCCTGTGTCTGGGTGCTGGGGGTTGGCTGAGAGCTTTAGTGGTAATATATAATACTATGACTAGGACTGCCTGAGGTGTCTTGGACTGGGCTATGTTACCTGTACCAAGGCTTGGGTAGATTGTGTATTAAGTAATGATGTGAAATACCCTAACCGAATTTATATCGGGGCTGTATACTTGTCAGCTTGAATTTGTTTAGTTGCTTACTTTAGTATGAGTGCCTGTGGTATGTGGCTAAGGAAACGTTATCTAAGGCGTGGGTGGATGTGTGCAGCTGTGTATCTATGCAGATAATAAATGTGAAATTCCCTTAGAAAATTAGTGTAATAAGTATTAATACTAATTCATATTTTTGTTCATGTCAATAGTATTAGTACTAGGGGTAAAATTTTCATCAGAAATCCTCTACGCGAGATATGAGCGATCTTACCTTCTCAGTTGTAATTAATATTAGTAGCTGAAAAACAAAAAACAACAACAACAACTGTAATCGAAGTTGTGGATTAAAGATTTGATGATCTTAATCTGTAGGTGTCTTTTATAAACATTGCGCCATGTGATGATATATCTAAAAATAGATCAGGCAAAGCTGATTGGAGCGAATGTTGGTAGATATGTTCACTTAAATAAGTAATGGAAATTAGTAAATACCTAATTTTGCTCTTCAGGTGGAATGCTTCTAATTTGATTCCTTGCATAAACAAATTCGCACAGTCCAGTAAAGTAAACCAATTCGCGCTCGAATTATGTAAACAAATTCGCACAGCAGCCGAGTAAAGTAAACAAATTGAGTGATTTATATTTTTTAATGTAAGATTCCCAATTACTTTAGCTGAAAACAACAACTGATATTAATCTGTAGGATATGATGTCTTGGATGAGTAGTGGAATTTATAATTGAAAATTTCTTTTGCTGAAAAAAACAAGAACAACAACTATAACGTCAGTTGTGGTCTGTAGGTGTCTTTTATATGATCATGTTATGATATTCGATGTGTAAAAATAAATGACGGCTGCTTGGGATGGTACGACACATGAAATCATTAGAAGTAATGGAAATTAAAGCATTAGAAAAGGTGGCCAGGCGGCTGGTAATTTGATATCTTGTGTAAACAAATACGTCCGAGTAAAGCAGACAAATTGAGCGATTAATGTCTTTTTTTTTGTATCTAGGAGTTTGTATTGAAAAGTCTTACATTTTATGACGAATTGTTTTTTATTATCAATAAAATTTCTCAATCAGTCATGCTGTTATGAGATTTGATTGACCCCGATATCATAGTTCACATGAAGCTGATAAGAATATGATAATTTTATCTTCATACTACTGAAGTGATCACATTATTTTCTTACCATTAGGTTGAGAGTGGGTTTAATTAAATGTTTTGATGAAAGAAGGTGGTGTTAGGATATCAATGTAGTATGACATCTTGTCTTAGATGAGTAATGGAAGTTGTTTGGGAGCTGTGATCACAGTCGAATAATGTAAACAAATTCGCACAGCAGCCGAGTAAAGTAAACAAATTGAGTGATTTATGTTTTTTAATGTAAGATTCCCAATTTCTTTAGCTGAAATCAACAACAACAACAACTGATATTAATCTATAGGATATCATGTCTTAGATGAGTAGTGGAACTTATAATTGAAAAATTTCTTTTGCTGAAAAAAAGCAACAACAACAACTATAACGTAAGTTGTGGATTAAAAATCTTTTATAAACAAGAGTGATCATGCTATGATATTCGATATCTAAAAATAGATCACGGCTGCTTGGCATGTTAAGAAACATGAAGTAGGGATGTGTGTATTGCAAAGTCTTAGGTTTTATGAAAAAATTGTTTTTTATTTTCAATAAAATTTCTTTTTGGGTGGGTTAAATTTAAAACTTTGATGACCTATGATATCAATGTGAGGTGATACTAATATAGTATGATATGTTTGCTTAGATGATTAGTGAAAGTTGTATGGGTACAGTAAAAGACTTCTGATCAAATTTTTGGTGATAAGGTGTAATGGCATGACCAGTGTTGCCACACGAAATCTTTCTAGAGTACATTGTTAGCCTAGCCTGAAAGTGTCCATAGTGAAGATCGTAGTAGGGGGTTTAGAGTAGGTACTGTAAGTTATGTATTAAGTTAAAAGTTTTGATGTATGGTATTTGGTATTTATCTCCTCGAAATGGTGTTGTACGAGTATCAGGAAGGTCGGAAAAAAGTTGATAATGCTTCAAGTTCAATAGTGAAGACCTCGATGTTGAGAGTGGGTATTTGGAATGATATAATTCTAGTAGGATATGGAAGTATTATTTATTCATCTTTAAATCTTACCGTGAAAGTAGGTTGGGAGTTGATTAAATTAAAAGTTTTAATGAAAGAAGGTTGAGTTATTATATTAATATAGTATAATATGTTGCCTTAGATGAGTACTTGAGAGCTGTGAGTAATATGTGGAATATGTTGTAGATGAGTAGTGAAAGTTGAAAATATAAGATTTCCAATTTCTCTACTGAAAAACAACAACAACTGTAAATAATATATACCAAATCAATTTTTCACACAATATTTATCCACATCAAATTCATTATCTATTTTTATATCTTAAGTTATAAACTTTTTTCTCTATATTTATTAAGTCTAGTCAAAATAAGTGGTTTGAGCAGCCACATCTGAAAAAATCACATATTATGATTAAGAAAGCTTCATGATATATACCAAAAGGATACCAATGGATTACATAAGGAAAGTAGGCTCACTTAATCTGCAAACAACACATTTGATTGAAAGTGACACCCGATGTCAGTAATAATCATTTCTGCTTCAATTATCACTCTTACGCGACGTGTGCCACAGAAAATATATTAAGTATAGTCTAAAATATGCATTGTAAATAAAAATTGTATTATGTTTATAATGCCATTTATTGAAATAATTTGTTTTAATTACATTATAGCTTAAGTCTAAAGTCTTTTTTCTTTAGTTGAGGAAAGCCAAGATTTCATAGATATAGACTGATCCTTATAATGCATATTCCTTAGGCCTTTACACCAACATGACTTTAGAAGGTTCCTTGTGCACCATTTTCACAAATAACATCTCTCCGTCTATACTTTTTGCGATCTTTGTTGGAATATCCTGATTTTTCGAGCTGTTGGTAGGGGACAGTCGACTCGTTTTTGGATGAAAAGCTTTCTTCCTTATTTTTAGAGAGCATCGATTTCATAGATGTAGACTAAGCCTTATATGAATATTCTTTACGACTTTCATCCGTAGGCTTTAGAAGGTTTGTAGTATCCTTAGAACTCATGTTGAAATTATTACGTAATTAGCTTGCCAATAGCGGTCTGTTTAGGTAAAGAGCAAAACATCAACTGAAAAACAAGTTATGAAACTATTATTTATATGTATTTGACACGTGGTCTTGGAGGCAGCAATTTGTCCTTGATCTCTGACGTCACCTTTAACTTTGAAACCGAAAGTGTCTGCTCTTGGGTAACCTTCTAAAACCAGCAGTGTCGAGACTTAGAGGCTACAATTTGACCATGATTCAGCTTCGATAAGAATATGGTAATTTTATCTTCGGAATATTGGTGTGGTGGGCCTAATTTTTCTTACTATTAATGAAAGTGAATAAACAAGACTTGTCAATAAATCACTTGGCTGATGAGTATTGCAAGTTGTATGGAAGATTATAATTAACTGTGAGTAAACAGTAAAGAAGAAGATTTCTGGTAACTGTATGTTCCATACATAATCTGACAGGCGGAAGAAAATTTTACAAGAATCTGGTAACTGCATTTCCATATAAACCTTATATAAACCGTATATAAACCTTATATAAATTCATATGTTCTAGATGAAATCACATTCTATAATATCTGAATATAGATAGCAGCAAAATGAAAGGCTATACAAATTTGGTGGCAGTTTGTTCTATACAAAATCTAATAATCAGAAGAAGATTTTATAAGAATCTGGTAACATGTTCAGTTCACAATTTAAAAAGTAGAAGAAAATTGTATAAGAATGTGGTAATAGTATGTTCGGTACAAAATCTAACAAGCGGAAGAAAATTTTATAAGAATCTGGTAAGGATCCGGTAACAGTATGTTCCATACAAAATCTAACAGGCAAAGATAATTTTATTAGAATCTGGTAACAGTATGTTCAAAACAAAATGATGTGTAAGCCTTATATAAATCCACATGTTCTATATAAAAAATCGGGATATAAATTTCTGTTAGAAAAAGTTAGTTAGAGTATATAGCGATTTTAAAAATTAATGTCTCCAAAAAGAAGCCGAGAACCAATTTCGCCAATCTGTTCTAGATGAAAGCATATTCTATAATATCTAAAAATAGATAGTGGCAAACAAAATTTTATAAGAATTTGGTAACAGTATATTCTATCTAAAATCTACCAGGCAGGAGGCAATTTTATAAGAATCTGTTATGTTCTATACAAAATCTAAAAAGGGAAAAGAAAATTGCATGAGAATTTGGTTAGTGTTCTCCCGAATGTTGGACTGTTAAGATGGATATTGAAAAAGTTGATTCAAAATTTGGTGAGCACTATATAAGCTGCCCTTGGTCAAGTGATGATTCAACGGATGGACCAGATACATGTGAATGTTGTGGTGTTGCTAGATGCCTAAAAGAAGTTGTGAGGCTATATAAATTCTATCAAACATTGGCACAAAGTAATTGCTGTTATCAGAGCTGTTTAAAAAGCTGTTTAGCTATTATCAGAGCTGTTATCAGAGCTGTTAAGCTGTTATCAGAGCTGTTAATCTGTTTTCAGAGCTGTTAAGCTGTTATCAGAGCTGTTTGAAAACTGCTAAGCTGTTATCAGAGCTGTTTGAAAAGCTGTTAAGCTGTTATCAGACCTGTTTGAAAAGCTGTTAAGCTGTTATCAGAGGTGTTTGAAAAGCTGTTAAGCTGTTATCAGACCTGTTTGAAAAGCTGTTAAGCTGTTATCAGACCTGTTTGAAAAGCTGTTAAGCTGTTATCAGAGCTGTTTAAAAGCTGTTAAGCTGCTATCAGAGCTGTTTAAAAAGCTGTTAAGCTGTTATCAGAGCTTTTATCAGGGCTGTTAAGCTGTTATCAGAGCTGTTTGAAAAGCTGTTAAGCTGTTATCAGAGCTGTTCGGAAAGCTGTTAAGCTGTTATCAGAGCTGTTTTAAAAGCTGTTAAGCTGTTATCAGACCTGTTTAAAAGCTGTTTATCTGTTATCAAATTTGTTTTGAAAAGCTGTATAGAGTCTCCTGTGACGTAGTTGATTAAGGTTGTAGCCGCCAAGACACACACTTCTGGATCAAGGTCAAGGACAAAATACCCTACCGGTTTCAAAGGTGATGCCAGAGACCAAGATCAAGCCCACATGTCAACGTATTTTCTCACGCTCACGCTCAACCTAGCATTCTGGGTAAAAGGCTCAATCGCCTGATTAAGAGCCCTCTGTAGTAGGCAAATACGAGTATTATTAAAGAATACCTTCAGGAGCTCTGGACTTAGCAGGGAAATTGAATAAAAAGAATAACATATGTAAAATATCATTATTGATTTATTATAAATTAAAAAAAATATTAACATTTAATTCTTAGTGTATCATTCTATTGTTGGGCTTCCTGATTTCAATATATCTATAACTATAACATATTTTTTATTTTCGAATAATGTATATCTTAGACTTAAGACTTGGACTATAATACAATTAAAACAAATTACTTCAATAAATGGATTTATAACTATATATACATTTTTTTATTTATAATACACTAGACTTAGATCATATGATTTCTGCGGCTGCTCCTTGTTGCTCTGATGGAATTAAGTAATGTTTCCCAATGGTAGAGTATTCGTTGTGCTATTAACATTTAATTCTATGGTTGAGTTTCCTTAATTCAATATTAATTTTTTCTTTCTCACATTCAGAAATATGTGATGCTAATTTTTTAGCAGAATAAAAATAGAACAAACATCTATCGCATATATACAATCTAGCCTTATGTTTTGAAGTTTGTTTCCATGCAAACCGTGGAAGATTTTTAATCCAGCAGAAATGAAACCTGTTATTACTTTCATCATAATCATCATCATCATCATCATCATCATCATCATCATCATCATCATCATCATCACATCCTGCTCATAATTATTTTGTATCATTAATAGATTCACATGTCGCTTCATCTTGTGTTTCGTTGGTCTAACTAGAACAGTGGTGAAGGAACGATCTTTCTTTAGGATGAATACGTTTGTTGATATATCGTTCTGGTCCTCAAATTGTTTAATCTGTTCAAGCGTCATAGGAAATGTTATTCCAGTTAAATTTAGCACAGTCGAATAATGTGGATATGATGATGTCCTGGAGGTGTTAATATTTCCAGGGCATAGTGTTGATGTCACGGCCCAAGCGAAGCATGCTTTATCAATATTTCTTACATTAATGCAAGCTTGCTTTAAAGCAATCTCCTTCGGTAGAGGTATGTACGAAGATCCTCGATGCTGTTCAAATTTGTTGATATGTACTGCTAAATATATAATGGAGTCCAATGTCCAGCCGCTATCTTTTTCTCGAAACTCATCCAGCTGAGTGAGTATTGATTCCAAAATGTTAACTTTATACCACTCATTTAAATTATCGTCTACCTCGACTGGAGCAGTTCTTGCTTGTAAATATTTAATATCTTTTATAACTTCATTGTCACCGATATCCTTAGCAAAATCAGCACACAACTTTGTATTAACTTTAATATTGAGATGCCGTTTTAAAATATTCTTAATACGTCGTATAAATAAATCACCAGCATCCTGTATAAATAGCTTAGGATCTGTATGGTTTATATTTACAATAATTCCAACTCTAATTCTGTCTGTGAATACTAATTTTATTTCCTCCCACTTTACAAAATCACTTTTTCTTACACGCTGAGTACTTTCTCCACCTCGACTGGTGGCTTTCAATAACATTCTCGGCGATTTAGTATGTCCAATACAGCTCTCCATATGCCGTTTTGTACCACTCTTTTTACTAGAAAAACTTTCATTTATTAGCGCGGTTGACATTTTTTATTTGACCTATCGCTGAGGCTCACCAAAATTGACTGATGCCTCCTATTACTACCGCCTTCTTTCACCAAAGCCTTAAACTGAACCCACTCTCAACCTAATGCTTTCATGTTTTTTTTTTTACCACCCAAATAACCTTCATGTGGTCTATTTTTAGATATTGAATTTCATAACATGCTGCAATGATCACGAATTCCACTGCTTGTGCTCATAACAAGTATTAACATGTTCTTAACATCGATTCAACATTTTTATGAATTTCAACTATATTTAAATCTTGGTACGGTAGTCGTGAAACTATTTTGCTTCAATCAAATAAGGACATATACCACCAATATAGTGCATAACATACATCGATTCAATCCCCATATCACCCATGAAAGTTTTTATTTTACACTACACAACATTACATTAATTCATCTCAGTGTTACATACATACATATCCACAGCTAGGAAGTATATGACCAAGTCCCGAGTGAGATGTTCACTAAAGCTTCCTAATGTGTTAGAGCAAGACAGATGATAAGAAATATCATGGGATTTTGCTGCCGAACTCTCATAGCCTAACACAGACATTTGCTCTGGATCGCTTTTTGGATGTGAAATACAGAGAAAAAAGTTTATAACTTAAGATATAAAAATAGATAATGAATTTGATGTGGATAAATATTGTGTGAAAAATTGATTTGGTATATATTATTTACAGTTGTTGTTGTTTTTCAGTAGAAAAATTGGAAATCTTATATTTTCAACTTTCACTACTCATCTACAACATATTCCACATATTACTCACAGCTCTCAAGTATTCATCTAAGGCAACATATTATACTATATTAATATAATAACTCAACCTTCTTTCATTAAAACTTCCATTACTCATCTAAGACAAGATGTCATACTACATTGATATCCTAACACCACCTTCTTTCATCAAAATATTTAATTAAACCCACTCTCAACCTAATGGTAAGAAAATAATGTGATCACTTCAATAGTATGAAGATAAAAATATCATATTCTTATTAGCTTCATGTGAACTATTATATCGGGGTCAATCAAATCTCATAACAGCATGACTCATTGAGAAATTTTATTGATAATAAAAAACAATTCGTCATAAAATGTAAGACTTTTCAATACAAACTCCTAGATACAAAAAAAAAGACATTAATCGCTCAATTCGTCTGCTTTACTCGGACGTATTTGTTTACACAAGATATCAAATTACCAGCCGCCTGGCCACCTTTTCTAATGCTTTAATTTCCATTACTTCTAATGATTTCATGTGTCGTACCATCCCAAGCAGCCGTCATTTATTTTTACACATCGAATATCATAACATGATCATATAAAAGACACCTACAGACCACAACTGACGTTATAGTTGTTGTTCTTGTTTTTTTCAGCAAAAGAAATTTTCAATTATAACTTCCACTACTCATCCAAGACATCATATCCTACAGATTAATATCAGTTGTTGTTTTCAGCTAAAGTAATTGGGAATCTTACATTAAAAAATATAACTCGCTCAATTTGTTTACTTTACTCGGCTGATGTGTGAATTTGTTTACATAATTCGAGCGCGAATTGGTTTACTTTACTGGACTGTGCGAATTTGTTTATGCAAGGAATCAAATTAGAAGCATTCCACCTGAAGAGCAAAATTAGGCATTTACTAATTTCCATGACTTATTTAAGTGAACATATCTACCAACATTCGCTCCAATCAGCTTTGCCTGATCTATTTTTAGATATATCATCACATGGCGCAATGTTTATAAAAGACACCTACAGATTAAGATCATCAAATCTTTAATCCACAACTTCGATTACAGTTGTTGTTGTTGTTTTTTTGTTTTTCAGCTACTAATATTAATTACACCTGAGAAGGTAAGATCGCACATATCTCGCGTAGAGGATTTCTGATGAAAATTTTACCCCTAGTACTAATACTATTGGCATGAACAAAAATATGAATTAGTATTAATACTTATTACACTAATTTTCTAAGGGAATTTCACATTTATTATCTGCATAAATACACAGCTGCACACATCCACCCACGCCTTAGATAACGTTTCCTTAGCCACATACCACAGGCACTCATACTAAAGTAAACAACTAAAACCAAACTCAAGCTGACAAGTATACAGCCCCGATATAAATTCGGTTAGGGTATTTCACATCATTACTTAATACACAATCTACCCAAGCCTTGGTACAGGTAACATAGCCCAGTCCAAGACATCTCAGGCAGTCCTAGTCATAGTATTATATATTACCACTAAAGCTTTCAGCCAACCCCCAGCACCCAGACACAGGAGGGGGCACCTCAAGGTCAAATTGTAGCCTCCAAGACCAGATAAAACTTAACCAGCAACCTCCACCAATACAGATTCCCACCACTTCAGAAATATTTATAGCTACGATCTCTGAGATGAAAAATAAGCGAGCTCCAGAAACAAAATCAAAGACCTATGCTATTTTCCTATGCTGGAGAGTGCTAAGAGTGATCTCGTATCCCCAAAGTGATCTCGTATCCCCAAAACTCGAGTTGAAAAACTTAATGTCAACTTAGAGGCTTCGAGTCCGAGATGAAAAATAAGCGAACTCCAGAAACAAAATCGAAATCCTATGTTAATTCCCTATGCTGGAGAGTGCTGAAAGTGATCTCGTATCCCCAAAATGATCTCGTATCCCCAAAATTCGAGATGAAAACTAAGCGAACTCCAGCAACAAAATCGAAATCCTATGCTATTTCCCTTTGCTGGAGAGTGCTGAAATTGATCTTGTATCCCCAAAGTGATCTCGTATCCCCAACATCCAAGACTCAATGGTGCACCCAAGACACAGTGGTGCATCCAAGGCACAATGGTGTATCCAAGGCACAAACCAAGGGTGCAGACAAGATCAAATGATACATCCCGGTAGAACCGATTAATCCCGCTAGGGTGCAGTCAATGAAACCAAAAGCCTACATTTAGGCGCAACACATATCTATTTAAGGAAACCGTAGTACGGGAGCATGCTGGTAGTACCTGCCAATGCCGCTAGGGCGCAGTCAAGTCCAAATGACACATCCCGATAGTACCGATTAATCCCGCTAGGGCGCAGTCGAGTCTCAATGAAACCAAAAGCCTACATTTAGGCGCAACACATATCTATTTAAAAAACCGTAGTACGGGAGCATGCTGCTAGTACCGGCTAATGCCGCTAGGGTGCAGTCAAAATCAAATGATACATCCTGGTAGTACCGATTAATACAGCTAGGGCGCAGTCGAGACCCAAACCAATACAACCAAGACGCAAACCTGCATTTAGTATGGGCTCAAACCGCCTAGCGACGGTGGCGCCATCTGTGGCGAAATCCTGTAGGCATAAAAAAGTGGTCCAGAACTCCAATAGCTATACTACTCATCCTGTTTGATCTGGGAAAATATGGACTCGACTTAATATGCTCAATATTCCAGGATTCGCAAAAGTGTTTGAAATCGTCTGAATTAAAGGGGGAACCGTTGTCTGAAATCATTTTTTCAGGAATACCATGCCTAGCAAATATACATTTAAGATGTGTTATAACTTTTGTACTTGTATGGCTAACATTGAGGGATGATATCTCTATGTATTTAGAGTAGTAGTCAACAACTATCAAAAATTTTTGCCTATCAAAGTCAAAAAGGTCTATGCCTACTTTATTCCAAGGTATGTCCTCAACATCGTGTGGTATGATCGGCTCTTTTCGATTATTTTGTCTGTGTCGAAGGCATGTTTCGCATTGACTAACAACATTATAAATATCGTGATTAATATTTGGCCAGTATATCTTTCCCCTAGACATACTTTGACACCTTTCAATCCCCAGATGACCTTCATGTATAATTTTTAAGATCTCAGAACGTAATTTACTAGGTATTATCAAACTATTTCCTTTGAAAACAAGATCATCAGCGCAATGAATTTCATCACGGAAATTAAAGTATGGTTGTGCTAAAGAGTCTACTTTTTTCTTACCATTGGGCCAACCCTGATGACAATATTCAACAACTGTAATTAAGGATCTATCTTCTAATGTCGCACGGCGAATAGATTCAAGCCTTGGCTGCGAAACAGATAGATTTGTTATAAGAAGTTTTACATGTACATTCAGGTCTTTTTCGAACTCAGTCAATGTGTAACTGGGTAAGGCTGCCCGTGATAATATATCAGCAACATGCATATATTTTCCAGGCTTATACGATAAATCCAAATCGTAAGACTGTAATCGCATCATGATTCTTTGTAGTCTGGCTGGTAGTTTGTATAGAGGTTTTTATGTATTGCTATTAGTGGTTTATGGTCCGTTTCAACTTTGACCCTTTGTCCATAAACGTATTGATGAAATTTTACACACCCGAAAAGAATAGCGAGTAATTCTTTTTCAATCTGCTCGTAATTTTGCTGGGCTTCCGTTAGTGTTGCAGATGCAAATGCAATTGGGTTATGGTCATGGGATATCACGGCACCAAGTGCATTGTGTGATGCATCTACCGATAAAATCAATTGTTTCTTTGGATTAAAATACGTTAATATCGGAGCATTTGTAATTAAATATTTAATTCTTTTAAATTCTTGACCAGTTCCATGTTGAATCCTTTTTCAATAATTGTCTTAAATTACTTGTTACAAGAGACAGATCTTTGACGAAAGATCCTAGGTAATTGACCATACCTAAATATCTCTGTAGATCTTTAGCACATATTGGAGAAGACATATTGCAAATAGCCTCAACTTTCGAAATGTCTGGTTTTATACCTTCACTGTTAAAAAATGACCTAAATATTTGACCTCTGTAAGACAAAATTTTGACTTCTCTTTATTAAATTTTAGACCTAAATCTCTAGTCCTTTTTAGTACCATATTTAAAATAATGTCATGTTCTTCTATCGTAGAATCATGTATTAAAAAGTCGTCTATATATATTATGAGTCCTGGAATATCCCCAAAGAGTTTAATCATTCCTGAAGGAAAAATTTCCGGAGCCGCGTTTATACCGAAAGGCAATCTTAGAAATCGGTATCGTCCGAATGGGCTTATAAACGTAGAAAGCCTACTGGAGTGTTCATCTAAAGTAATAGCCCAAAATCCCGAATTAGCATCAAGTGTTGTAAAAAATGTTGATCCACTTAAATTTGTTTTAACTTCTTCTATTGTAGGAAATTGGAAATATGATCTAATTATATTTTTATTAAGATGACGGGGATCCAAGCCCAATCTCAAGCCACCATTCACTTTTTTGATCAAAACAATAGATTTTTAGAAATATTAAGCGAGAAAATCAAACTTGCACAATAGATCACCATACGAAATTACATACGGGCATTCATCTAGGGTATTATAAGAATTGGTCTTAGTCCAATTCTAGCTTTTTTACTTATTATGCATACCTGTTTCGAAGAAACAATCAAGAAACCAACGATACCCCAGGACAGAGCTCACATTAAGAAACAAAACAGTATGCGACAGTCTGATATTAATCAATATATCGTCACATGGATAAATAAACGTTATACATATGTAGCAAATTGCTCCTACTCGGTAGATTTGTCTTATTTTGCTATAATTTGTTTATGCCACTTTGGAGCAACAGACGTTAAAGTTTCAAACAGTTGATTGCAGACATTAAATAAAATAAGAGATAAAATTCAAGTTAAACGACATCCATCAACTAGAAAAGGCAGGGACGAAAGTTTTAAAAAAGCGTTCAGCTTAGATACTAATTACGCAGACGGTTCAACACCAATGATATAACTGATGCAGATGATACTGAAGAGGCTGAATTGTTTAGAGAAACTATAAATCATGAAAGTAATGAATCTACCATGAAATTTACGGCAAATAATCTCAACGTTAATAGTCAAATTATCTCTACACAACAAAATTCTGATTCATTGGGTGATTTTAATCAATCGCTGGATGATGATTGGCTTACAAGGTCTATACAAAGAAAAAAAGTAGTAATCCTATTAAGATTAATCAAAAAACTTCAGAGAATTCCATTAAATCAATAAATAAAAGCATTGCTATCGAAGAAAGTGATGATGACGACGACTTGTTCGCCTCTGCATTAAAGACAACTGCTTCAAAAGTTTCACAACCACCACCAAGTTATATAGAAGAAAAGCAAAAGGAAATGCAGAAACAGGATATCAAAACGAATATAAAAACGAACACATCGATTTTTAATGATGATTCTGATGACGGTTTGTTTGTAAATGCTCACAAACAGAAAATTACTGATACCTTAAATACACTGGCTAAAGAAAAAGTGATCGAAAAAGCTAAAATATTTTCTAGTGATGAAGACGCTGATGATATTTTTAGCAAATCCTGTAAAACTGCCAAGAAATTAGAAAATAATGTACCAAAAGTAGCTTTTTCTCAAATTGACAATCTTGAAGGTCTTAAAGGGGCCGCTATGTAGGTGATTTTCTCTTTATGTATGTCAGTTTCATATAATTTTTTTTTTTTATATAGGTCTCTTGGAGGAATCATATGTGATGAACCAGAAATTGCTACTCAGTATTGGACGATCGTGTAAATTTCTAAGAGCTCTATGTGATAAAAAGCGATTGGCTAGTAGAAAGCGCCCATGCAGGAAGATTCCTTCCATTAGAAAACTACAGAATAAAGGACAATGAGCTAGAGACTGATTTTAGTTTCACTATTGAAAAAGTTCTCGAATCAACACTTAGACAGAGTCTTTTTGCTGGTAAAATATTTTACATCACACCAAGCGTATTCCCTGCTAAGTCGGAAATAATTAAAATGATTGAACTTTGCGGTGGTAAAGTCGAGTCCAAGAGACGCGGCTCTCTCGCTATTGTCGAAGCAAATACACACTGATCTAACACGTCCTGATAAGCCAAAATGTTTGATTTGTAGCACTGAACTAGTAATATATACTATATGTATTAAAAAAAATTTGAATTGAAAATGTTTTCTTTTTTGTAATTCTCTTGTTATAATCAGCTGAATCCCTTTGCACTGACATTTATAAACCGAATCAACGGACTATTGCGCGAGATATTAAATCATTATGTTCAGAACCTGGTTTCGATTAGAGCTGAAAATTGGATCCCAATCTGTGGACAACCTGATTACCGATTACTTTTAACATTGCTAATAGCTAACATCTACCCTGCCACTTTACTCTGCTCGGCTCGTTTGCATATCACACAGTGCAGTATGCGTGCATACATCTCAGCGAAGCCGAATTTATGCTGTTCGATGTAGTCCGGCCGATGTTATTATATTGTGTGTACTGACTACTGACTAGATTGTTATAGGCTTAGGCACAAAATTCAATCATGTATGAAGGTATACATTTATTAATAATAATTAATAATATTAATAATTTACCAGTTGCAATAAAAGAAATTTAAAAAGCTTCAAAAAATTAGCGATAGTGTATAACGTGCAGCAAAATCAGCTATTATTATTATTATTAAAAACTAGCTATCATTAGGACGAAGACGATTAAGATGAGTAAATACAATATCAAAATGCATATGCTTAGAAACAATTCCTTTTTTTTTTTAATTAAAAATATTTTCAGGATTACAGGATTACAGGATTCTTCACATTATTATTATTTAAAAATCATACACAAAAATTATAATATATACAAAAGGAAATTAACTCAAATCATTTGAATTATCAACCGCTTCTGGAGGATCAAAATCCCTCATTTTAATATCGTAATCCTCCCAATATTGGATCACATTATCTATTTGAAGCAGTAAATGCTGATTATGCAGTAACTGAGCCCAGCAAAGCTCGCACATCTGGATCTAAATATTTATCAAGCTGTCCTCTAGCTGTTTTACTTAAAAGATCCATTTTACTTAGTACGTTTACATGTGGCATTTCTTAGTTAGCCATAACACTCAATGTAGTCATTGTGCCAGATAAAAACTTAGCGCCGTCAATCATAAATTGTGAATCCTGACCTTGTATAGGAGTGTTTTTTCCTCATACAATTCACACCCAAAATTTAGTCTGGGTTTATATGAGAAGAGATCAGTTTGATCTATTTTCAAGCGTCTGCTGCATGCAGAAAACCAAGCTGCACCGATGAGTGTAAGGTTTTCTGCTGACACGGAACGCTTCTTCTTCTACCTTTTCTTCTTTATTTTTCAGCCCACTGCGTGGCGTATACAGGTTCCATTCGCTTCGAATGAATCTGTTTCCTTAAAAAAAATTTTAAATTTTTTTAATAAATAAAATAATTGTTTTTTCTATTTTTCTCCAACTTTTCATTTCTTTTTTCTTTTTTTCATTTTTTTTATTTGTTTTTCAAATCACCCAATTTCGCTATTTGGGACCTGTTGATGAGTCAAACCAAGACTTGAAACTTGTCACCAAAAAGCAATGGGTTGTGTGATGAAATAACAAATTAGAACATTTTATAGCTTTTGCTATACACCGGAGAATCCCAAAAAATTCTTTCTGGAACAAAATTAAGTGTAACCCGGTAAAAAGTCCACAACAGTAATCTTTTTATTTATTTTTCATGCTGGGCTTTTATAGGAGTGTTTTTGCTCATATAATTCACACCCAAAATTTATTCTGGTTTTATATGAGAAGAGATCAGTTTGATCTATTTTCAAGCGTCTGCAGCATGCAGAAAACCAAGCTGCACCGATGAGTGTTAGGTTTTCTGCTGACACGAAACGTTTCTTCTTCTGCCTTTTCTTCTTTATTTTTCAGCCCACTGCGTGGCGTATACAGGTCCGATTCGCTTCGAATGAATCTGTTTCTTTAAAAAAAATTTAAAATTTTTTTTAATAAATAAAAAAATTGTTTTTTCTATTTTTCTCCAACTTTTCATTTCTTTCTTCCTTTTTTCATTTTTTTTATTTGTTTTTCAAATCACCCAATTTCGCTATTTGGGACCTGTTGATGAGTCAAACCAAGACTTGAAAGTTGTCACCAAAAAGCAATGGGTTGTGTGATGAAATAACAAATTGGAACATTTTATAGCTTTTGCTATATACCGGAGAATCCCAAAAAATTCTTTCTGGAAGAAAATTAAGTGTAACCCATTAAAAAGTCCACAACAGTAATCTCTTTATTTATTTTTCCTCCTGGGCTTGTATAGGAGTGTTTTTTCATCATATAATTCACACCTAGAATTTATTCTGAGTTTATATGAGAAGAGATCAATTTGAACTATTTTCAAGCGTCTGCAGCAGGCAGAAAACCAAGCTGCACCGATGAGTGTAAGGCTTTCTGCTGACACGAAACGCTTCTACTTCTACCTTTTCTTCTTTAATTTTCAGCCCACTGCGTGGCGTATACAGGTTCGATTCGCTTCGAATGAATCTGTTTCTTTAAAAAAAAATTAAAATTTTTTTAATAAATAAAAAAATTGTTTTTTCTATTTTTCTCCAAATTTTCATTTCTTTCTTCCTTTTTTCATTTTTTTTATTTGTTTTTCAAATCACCCAATTTCGCTATTTGGGACCTGTTGATGAGTCAAACCAAGACTTGAAACTTGTCACCAAAAATTAATGGGTTGTGTGATGAAATAACAAATTAGAACATTTTATATCTTTTGCTATATACCGGAGAATCCCAAAAAATTCTTTTTGAACCAAATTAAGTGTAACCCGGTAAAAAGTCCAAAACAGTAATCTTTTTTTTTATTTTTCCTCCTGGGCTTGTATAGGAGTGTTTTTTCCTCATATAATTCACACCCAGAATTTATTCTGACTTTATCTGAGAAGAGATCAGTTTGATCTATTTTCAACCGTCTGCAGCAGGCAGAAAACCAAGCTGCACCGATGAGTTTAAGGTTTTCTCCTGACACGAAACGCTTCTTCTTCTACCTTTGCTTCTTTATTTTTCAGCCCACTGCGTGGCGTATAAAGGTTCGATTCGCTTCGAATGAATCTGTTTCTTTAAAAAAATTTTTAAGTTGTTGTAATAAATAAAAAAATTGTTTTTTCTATTTTTCTCCAACTTTTCATTTCTTTCTTCTTTTTTCCATTTTTTTTCATTTGTTTTTTAAATCACCCAATTTCGCTTTTTGGGACCTGTTGATGAGTCAAACCAAGCCTTGAAACTTGTCACCAAAAATTAATGGGTTGTGTGATGAAATAACAAATTAGAACATTTTTTAGCTTATGCTATATACCGGAGAATCCCAAAAAAAAAATTCTTTCTTGAACAAAATCAAGTATAACCCGGTAATAAGTCGAAAAAAGTAATCTTTTTATTTATTTTTCATGCTGGGCTTGTATAGGAGTGTTTTTGCTCAAATAATTCACACCCAAAATTTATTCTGGGTTTATATGAGAAGAGATCAGTTTCATCTATTTTCAAGCGTCTGCAGCATGCAGAAAACCAAGCTGCACCGATGATTGTTAGGTTTTCTGCTGACACGAAACGTTTCTTCTTCTGCCTTTTCTTCTTTATTTTTCAGCCCACTGCGTGGCGTATACAGGTCCGATTCGCTTCGAATGAATCTGTTTCTTTAAAAAAAAAATTAAATTTTTTTTAATAAATAAAAAAATTGTTTTTTCTATTTTTCTCCAACTTTTCATTTCTTTCTTCCTTTTTTCATTTTTTTTATTTGTTTTTCAAATCACCCAATTTCGCTATTTGGGACCTCTTGATGAGTCAAACCAAGACTTGAAACTTGTCACCAAAAATTAAAGGGTTGTGTTATGAAATAACAAATTAGAACATTCTATATCTTTTGCTATATACCGGAGAATCCCAAAAAATTCTTTCTTGAACAAAATTAAGTGTAACCCGGTAAAAGTCCAAAACAGTAATCTCTTTATTTGTTTTTCCTCCTGGGCTTGTATAGGAGTGTTTTTTCCTCATATAATTCACACCCAGAATTTATTCTGACTTTATCTGAGAAGAGATCAATTTGATCTATTTTCAAGCGTCTGCAGCAGGCAGAAAACCAAGCTGCACCGATGAGTGTAAGGTTTTCTCCTGACACGAAACGCTTCTTCTTCTACCTTTTCTTCTTTATTTTTCAGCCCACTGCGTGGCGTATACAGGTTCGATTCGCTTCGAATGAATCTGTTTCTTTAAAAAAAATTTTGAGTTGTTGTAATAAATAAAAAAATTGTTTTTTTCTATTTTTCTCCAACTTTTCATTTCTTTGTTCTTTTTTTCATTTTTTTCATTTGTTTTTCAAATCACCCAATTTCGCTATTTGGGACCTGTTGATGAGTCAAACCAAGACTTGAAACCTGTCACCAAAAATTAATGGGTTGTGTGATGAAATAACAAATTAGAACATTTTGTAGCTTTTGCTATATACCGGAGAATCCCAAAAAAATCTTTCTGGAACAAAATTAAGTGTAACCCGGTAAAAAGTCCAAAACAGTAATCTCTTTATTTATTTTTCCTCCTGGGCTTGTATAGGAGTGTTTTTTCCTCATATAATTCACACCCAGAATTTATTCTGAGTTTATATGAGAAGAGATCAATTTGATCTATTTTCAAGCGTCTGCAGCAGGCAGAAACCAAGCTGCACCGATGAGTGTAAGGTTTTCTGCAGACACGAAACGATTTTTCTTCTACTTTTTCTCCTTTAGTTTTCAGCCCACTGCGTGGCGTATAGAGGTTCCATTCGCTTCGAATGAATCTGTTTCTTTAAAAAAAAATTTAAATTTTTTTAATAAACAAAAAAATTGTTTTTTCTGTTTTTCTCCAAATTTTCATTTCTTTCTTCTTTTTTCCATTTTTTTTCATTTGTTTTTTAAATCACCCAATTTCGATTTTTGGGACGTGTTGATGAGTCAAACCAAGACTTGAAACTTGTCACCAAAAATTAATGGGTTGTGTGATGAAATAACAAATTAGAACATTTTTTAGCTTCTGCTATATATCGGAGAATCCCAAAAAAACAAAATTCTTTCTTGAACAAAATCAAGTGTAACCAGGTAATAAGTTCAAAAAAGTAATCTTTTTATTTATTTTTCATCCTGGGCTTATATAGGAGTGTTTTTTCCTCATATAATTCACACCCAAAATTTATTCTGGGTTTATATGAGAGGTGATCAGTTTGGTCTATTTTCAAGCGTCTGCAGCATGCAGAAAACCAAGCTGCCCCGTTGAGTGAAGGTTTTCTACTGACACGAAACGCTTCTACTTCTACCTTTTCTTCTTTAATTTTCAGCCCACTGCTCGGCGTATACAGGTTCGATTCGCTTCGAATGAATCTGTTTCTTTAAAAAAAATTTAAAATTTTTTTTAATATATAAAAAAATTGTTTTTTCTATTTTTCTCCAATTTTTCATTTCTTTCTTCTTTTTTTCATTTTTTTTTATTTGTTTTTCAAATCACCCATTTTCGCTATTTGGGACCTGTTGATGAGTCAAATCAAGACTTGAAACTTGTCACCAAAAATTAATGGGTTGTGTGATGAAATAACAAATTAGAACATTTTATAGCTTTTGCTATATACCGGAGAATCCCAAAAAATTCTTTCTTGAACAAAATTAAATGTAACCCTGTAAAAAGTCCAAAACAGTAATCTTTTTATTTATTTTTTCCTCCTGGGCTTGTATAGGAGTGTTTTTTCCTCATATAATTCACACCCACAATTTATTCTGAGTTTATATGAGAAGAAATCAATTTGAACTATGTTCAAGCGTATGCAGCAGGCAGAAAACCAAGCTGCACCGATGAGTGTAAGGTTTTCTGCTGACACGAAACGCTTCTTGTTCTACATTTTCTTCTTTATTTTTCAGCCCACTGCGTGGCGTATACAGGTTCGATTCGCTTCGTATGAATGTTTCTTTAAAAAAAAATTTTTAAATTTTTTTAATAAATAAAAAAATTGTTTTTTCTATTTTTCTCAAACTTTTCTTTTCTTTCTTCTTTTTTTCATTTTTTTTATTTGTTTTTCAAATCACCCAATTTCGCTATTTGAGACCTGTTGATGAGTCAAACCAAGACTTGAAAATTGTAACCAAAAATTAATGGGTTGTGTGATGAAATAACAAACTAGAACATTTTTTGGCTTTTGCTATATACCGGAGAATCCCAAAAAATTCTTTCCTGAACAAAATTAAGTGTAACCCGGTAAAAAGTCCAAAAGAGTAATCTCTTTATTTATTTTTCCTCCTGGGCTTGTATAGGAGTGTTTTTTCTTCATATAATTCTGACCCAGAATTTATTCTGAGTTCATATGAGAAGAGGTCAGTTTGATCTCTTTTCAAGCGTCTGCAGCAGGCAGAAAACCAAGCTGCACCGATGAGTGTAAGGTTTTCTGCTGACACGAAACGCTTCTTCTTCTACCTTTTCTTCTTTATTTTTCAGCCCACTGCGTTGCGTATACAGGTTCGGTTCGCTTCGAATGAATGTTTCTTTAAAAAAATTAAAATTTTTATAATAAATACAAAAAAAATTTTAATTTTTTAAATAAATAAAAAAAATGTTTTTTCTAATTTTCTCAATCTTTTCATTTCTTTCTTCTTTTTTTTCATTTTGTTCATTGGTTTTTCAAATCACCAAATTTCGCTATTTGTGACCTGTTGATGAGTCAAGCCAAGACTTGAAACTTGTCACCAAAAATTAATGGGTTGTGTGATGAAATAACAAATTAGAACATTTTTTAGCTTTTGCTATATACCGGAGAATCCCAAAAAATTCTTTCTTGAACAAAATTAAGTGTAACCCGGCAATAAGTTCAAAAGAGTAATCTTTTTATTTATTTTTCCTCCTGGGCTTGTATAGGAGTGTTTTTTCCTCATATAATGCACACCCAGAATTTATTCTGAGTTTATATGAGAAGAGATCAGTTTGCTCTATTTTCGAGCGTCTGCAGCAGGCAGAAAACCAAGCTGCACGATGAGTGTAAGGGTTTCTGCTGACACGAAACGCTTCTTCTTCTACCTTTTCTTCCTTATTTTTCAGCCCACTGGGTGGCGTATATAGGTTCGATTCGCTTCGACTGAATCCGTTTCTTTAAAAAAATTTTTAAATTTTTTTTAATAAATAAAAAAAATTGTTTTTTCTATTTTTCTCAAACTTTTCATTTCTTTCTTCTTTTTGTTCATTTTTTTCATTTGTTTTTCAAATCACCCAATTTCGCTATATGGGACCTGTTGATGATTCAAACTAAGACTTGAAACTTGTCACCAAAAATTAATGGGTTGTGTGATGAAATAACAAATTAGAACATTTTGTAGCTTTTGCTATATACCGGAGAATCCCAAAAAAATCTTTCTGGAACAAAATTAAGTGTAACCCGGTAAAAAGTCCAAAACAGTAATCTCTTTATTTATTTTTCCTCCTGGGCTTGTATAGGAGTGTTTTTTCCTCATATAATTCACACCCAGAATTTATTCTGAGTTTATATGAGAAGAGATCAATTTGATCTATTTTCAAGCGTCTGCAGCAGGCAGAAACCAAGCTGCACCGATGAGTGTAAGGTTTTCTGCAGACACGAAACGATTTTTCTTCTACTTTTTCTTCTTTAGTTTTCAGCCCACTGCGTGGCGTATAGAGGTTCCATTCGCTTCGAATGAATCTGTTTCTTTAAAAAAAAATTTAAATTTTTTTAATAAACAAAAAAATTGTTTTTTCTGTTTTTCTCCAAATTTTCATTTCTTTCTTCTTTTTTCCATTTTTTTTCATTTGTTTTTTAAATCACCCAATTTCGATTTTTGGGACGTGTTGATGAGTCAAACCAAGACTTGAAACTTGTCACCAAAAATTAATGGGTTGTGTGATGAAATAACAAATTAGAACATTTTTTAGCTTCTGCTATATATCGGAGAATCCCAAAAAAACAAAATTCTTTCTTGAACAAAATCAAGTGTAACCAGGTAATAAGTTCAAAAAAGTAATCTTTTTATTTATTTTTCATCCTGGGCTTATATAGGAGTGTTTTTTCCTCATATAATTCACACCCAAAATTTATTCTGGGTTTATATGAGAGGTGATCAGTTTGGTCTATTTTCAAGCGTCTGCAGCATGCAGAAAACCAAGCTGCCCCGTTGAGTGAAGGTTTTCTACTGACACGAAACGCTTCTACTTCTACCTTTTCTTCTTTAATTTTCAGCCCACTGCTCGGCGTATACAGGTTCGATTCGCTTCGAATGAATCTGTTTCTTTAAAAAAAATTTAAAATTTTTTTTTAATATATAAAAAAATTGTTTTTTCTATTTTTCTCCAATTTTTCATTTCTTTCTTCTTTTTTTTCATTTTTTTTTATTTGTTTTTCAAATCACCCATTTTCGCTATTTGGGACCTGTTGATGAGTCAAATCAAGACTTGAAACTTGTCACCAAAAATTAATGGGTTGTGTGATGAAATAACAAATTAGAACATTTTATAGCTTTTGCTATATACCGGAGAATCCCAAAAATTCTTTCTTGAACAAAATTAAATGTAACCCTGTAAAAAGTCCAAAACAGTAATCTTTTTATTTATTTTTTCCTCCTGGGCTTGTGTAGGAGTGTTTTTTCCTCATATAATTCACACCCACAATTTATTCTGAGTTTATATGAGAAGAAATCAATTTGAACTATTTTCAAGCGTATGCAGCAGGCAGAAAACCAAGCTGCACGATGAGTGTAAGGTTTTCTGCTGACACGAAACGCTTCTTGTTCTACATTTTCTTCTTTATTTTTCAGCCCACTGCGTGGCGTATACAGGTTCGATTCGCTTCGAATGAATGTTTCTTTAAAAAAAAATCTTTAAATTTTTTTAATAAATAAAAAAATTGTTTTTTCTATTTTTCTCAAATTTTCCTTTTCTTTCTTCTTTTTTCATTTTTTTATTTGTTTTTCAAATCACCCAATTTCGCTATTTGAGACCTGTTGATGAGTCAAACCAAGACTTGAAAATTGTAACCAAAAATTAATGGGTTGTGTGATGAAATAACAAACTAGAACATTTTTTGGCTTTTGCTATATACCGGAGAATCCAAAAAATTCTTTCCTGAACAAAATTAAGTGTAACCCGGTAAAAAGTCCAAAAGAGTAATCTCTTTATTTATTTTTCCTCCTGGGCTTGTATAGGAGTGTTTTTTCTTCATATAATTCTGACCCAGAATTTATTCTGAGTTCATATGAGAAGAGGTCAGTTTGATCTCTTTTCAAGCGTCTGCAGCAGGCAGAAAACCAAGCTGCACCGATGAGTGTAAGGTTTTCTGCTGACACGAAACGCTTCTTCTTCTACCTTTTCTTCTTTATTTTTCAGCCCACTGCGTTGCGTATACAGGTTCGGTTCGCTTCGAATGAATGTTTCTTTAAAAAAATTAAAATTTTTATAATAAATACAAAAAAAATTTTAATTTTTTAAATAAATAAAAAAAATGTTTTTTCTAATTTTCTCAATCTTTTCATTTCTTTCTTCTTTTTTTTCATTTTGTTCATTGGTTTTTCAAATCACCAAATTTCGCTATTTGTGACCTGTTGATGAGTCAAGCCAAGACTTGAAACTTGTCACCAAAAATTAATGGGTTGTGTGATGAAATAACAAATTAGAACATTTTTTAGCTTTTGCTATATACCGGAGAATCCCAAAAAATTCTTTCTTGAACAAAATTAAGTGTAACCCGGCAATAAGTTCAAAAGAGTAATCTTTTTATTTATTTTTCCTCCTGGGCTTGTATAGGAGTGTTTTTTCCTCATATAATGCACACCCAGAATTTATTCTGAGTTTATATGAGAAGAGATCAGTTTGCTCTATTTTCAAGCGTCTGCAGCAGGCAGAAAACCAAGCTGCACGATGAGTGTAAGGGTTTCTGCTGACACGAAACGCTTCTTCTTCTACCTTTTCTTCCTTATTTTTCAGCCCACTGGGTGGCGTATATAGGTTCGATTCGCTTCGACTGAATCCGTTTCTTTAAAAAAATTTTTAAATTTTTTTAAATAAATAAAAAAAATGTTTTTTCTATTTTTCTCAAACTTTTCATTTCTTTCTTCTTTTTGTTCATTTTTTTCATTTGTTTTTCAAATCACCCAATTTCGCTATATGGGACCTGTTGATGATTCAAACTAAGACTTGAAACTTGTCACCAAAAATTAATGGGTTGTGTGATGAAATAACAAATTAGAACAGTTTTTAGCTTTTGCTATATACCGGAGAATCCCAAAAAAAAAAAAAGTCTTTCTTGAACAAAATCACGTGTGGCCCGGTAATAAGTCCAAAAGAGTAATGTTTTTATTTATTTTTCATCCTGGGCTTGTATAGGAGTTTTTTTTCCTCATATAATTCACACTCAAAATTTATTCTGAATTTATATGAGAAGAGATCAGTTTGATCTATTTTCAAGCGTCTGCAGCAGGCAGAAAACCAACCTGCACCGATGAGTGTAAGGCTTTCTGCTGACACGAAACGCTTCTTCTTCTACCTTTTCTTCTTAATTTTTCAGCCCACTGCGTGGCGTATACAGGTTCGATTTGCTCCGAATGAATGTTTCTTTAAAAAAAATTTAAATTTTTTTTAATAAATAAAAAAAAATTTAATTTTTTTAAATAAATAAAAAAAATGTTTTTTCTATTTTTCTCAAACTTTTCATTTCTTTCTTCTTTTTGTTCATTTTTTTCATTTGTTTTTCAAATCACCCAATTTCGCTATATGGGACCTGTTGATGATTCAAACTAAGACTTGAAACTTGTCACCAAAAATTAATGGGTTGTGTGATGAAATAACAAATTAGAACAGTTTTTAGCTTTTGCTATATACCGGAGAATCCCAAAAAAAAAAAAAGTCTTTCTTGAACAAAATCACGTGTGGCCCGGTAATAAGTCCAAAAGAGTAATGTTTTTATTTATTTTTCATCCTGGGCTTGTATAGGAGTTTTTTTTCCCTCATATAATTCACACTCAAAATTTATTCTGAATTTATATGAGAAGAGATCAGTTTGATCTATTTTCAAGCGTCTGCAGCAGGCAGAAAACCAAGCTGCACAGATGAATGTAAGGTTTTCTGCTGGTACGAAACGCTTCTTCTTCTACCTTTTCTTCTTAATTTTTCAGCCCACTGCATGGCGTATACAGGTTCGATTCGCTTCGAATGAATGTTTCTTTAAAAAAAATTTAAATTTTTTTTAATAAATAAAAAAATTGTGTTTCCTATTTTTCTCAAACTTTTCATTTCTTTCTTCTTTTTTTATATTTTTCATTTGTTTTTCAAATCACCCAATTTCGCTATTTGGGACCTGTTGATGAGTCAAACCAAGACTTGAAACGTATCACTAAAAATTAATGGGTTGTGTGATGAAATAACAAATAAGAA
Organism: Dioctria linearis; assembly: GCA_963930735.1. Classification (NCBI taxonomy): domain Eukaryota; kingdom Metazoa; phylum Arthropoda; class Insecta; order Diptera; family Asilidae; genus Dioctria; species Dioctria linearis. The sequence continues at coordinate 140,011,700 of OZ005741.1, forward strand.
CAGTTTTTAGCTCTTGCTATATACCGGAGAATCCCAAAAAAAAAAAAGTCTTTCTTGAACAAAATCAAGTGTGGCCCGGTAATAAGTCCAAAAGAGTAATGTTTTTATTTATTTTTCATCTTGGGCTTGTATAGGAGTTTTTTTTTCCTCATATAATTCACACTCAAAATTTATTCTGAATTTATATGAGAAGAGATCAGTTTGATCTATTTTCAAGCGTCTGCAGCAGGCAGAAAACCAAGCTGCACTAATGAGTGTAAGGTTTTCTGCTGGTACGAAACGCTTCTTCTTCTACCTTTTCTTCTTAATTCTTCAGCCCACTGCGTGGCGTATACAGGTTCGGTTCGCTTCGAATGAATGTTTCTTTAAAAAAAATTTAAATTTTTATAATAAATACAAAAAAAATTTTAATTTTTTAAATAAATAAAAAAAATGTTTTTTCTAATTTTCACAATCTTTTCATTTCTTTCTTCTTTTTTTTTCATTTTTTTCACTGGTTTTTCAAATCACCAAATTTCGCTATTTGTGACCTGTTGATGAGTCAAGCCAAGACTTGAAACTTGTCACCAAAAATTAATGGGTTGTGTGATGAAATAACAAATTAGAACATTTTTTAGCTTTTGCTATATACCGGAGAATCCCAAAAAATTCTTTCTTGAACAAAATTAAGTGTAACCCGGCAATAAGTCCAAAAGAGTAATCTTTTTATTTTTTTTTCCTCCTGGGCTTGTATAGGAGTGTTTTTTCCACATATAATGCACACCCAGAATTTATTCTGAGTTTATATGAGAAGAGATCAGTTTGCTCTATTTTCAAGCGTCTGCAGCAGGCAGAAAACCAAGCTGCACGATGAGTGTAAGGTTTTCTGCTGACGCGAAACGCTTCTTCTTCTACCTTTTCTTCCTTATTTTTCAGCCCACTGGGTGGCGTATACAGGTTCGATTCGCTTCGAATGAATCCGTTTCTTTAAAAAAAATTTTAAATTTTTTTTAATAAATAAAAAAAATGTTTTTTCTATTTTTCTCAAACTTTTCATTTCTTTCTTCTTTTTTTTCATTTTTTTCATTTGTTTTTCAAATCACCCAATTTCGCTATATGGGACCTGTTGATGAGTCAAACTAAGACTTGAAACGTGTCACCAAAAATTAATGGGTTGTGTGATGAAATAACAAATTAGAACAGTTTTTAGCTCTTGCTATATACCGGAGAATCCCAAAAAAAAAAAAGTCTTTCTTGAACAAAATCAAGTGTGGCCCGGTAATAAGTCCAAAAGAGTAATGTTTTTATTTATTTTTCATCTTGGGCTTGTATAGGAGTTTTTTTTTCCTCATATAATTCACACTCAAAATTTATTCTGAAGTTATATGAGAAGAGATCAGTTTGATCTATTTTCAAGCGTCTGCAGCAGGCAGAAAACCAAGCTGCACTAATGAGTGTAAGGTTTTCTGCTGACGCGAAACGCTTCCTCTTCTACCTTTTCTTCTTTATTTTTCAGCCCACTGCGTGGCGTATACAGGTTCGATTCGCTTCGAATGAATGTTTCTTTAAAAAAAATTTTAATTTTTTTTAATAAATAAAAAAAATTGTGTTTTCTATTTTTCTCAAACTTTTCATTTCTTTCTTCTTTTTTTCATTTTTTTTATTTGTTTTTCAAATCACCCAATATCGCTATTTGGGACCTGTTGATGAGTCAAACCAAGACTTGAAACTTGTCACCAAAAATTAATGGGTTGTTTGCTGAAATAACAAATTAGAACATTTTTTAGCTTTTGCTATATACAGGAGAATCCCAAAAACTTCTTTCTTGAACAAAATTAAGTGTAACCTGGAAAAAAGTTCAAAAGAGTAATCTTTTTATTTATTTTTCCTCCTGGGCTTGTATAGGAGTGTTTTTTCCTCATATAATTCATACCCAGAATATATTCTGAGTTTATATGAGAAGAGATCAGTTTGATCTATTTTCAAGCGTCTGCAGCAGGCAGAAAACCAAGCTGCACCGATGAGTGTAAGGCATTCTGCTGACACGAAACGCTTCTTCTTCTACCTTTTCTTCTTAATTTTTCAGCCCACTGCGTGGCGTATACAGGTTAGATTTGCTTCGAATGAATGTTTCGTTAAAAAAAATTTAAATTTTTTTTAATAAATAAAAAAAAATTTAATTTTTTTTAATAAATAGAAAAATTGTGTTTTCTATTTTTCTCAAACTTTTCATTTCTTTCTTCTTTCTTTATTATTTTTCATTTGTTTTTCAAATCACCCAATTTCGCTATTTGGGACCTGTTGATGAGTCAAACCAGGACTTGAAACTTGTCACCAAAAATTAATGGGTTGTGTGATGAAATAACAAATTAGAACATTTTTTAGCTTTTGCTATATACCGGAAAATCCCAAAAAATTCTTTCTTGAACAAAATTATGTCTAACCCTGTAAAAAGTCCAAAACAGTAATCCCATTATTTATTTTTCCTCCTGGGCTGGTATAGGAGTGTTTTTTCCTCATATAATTCACACCCAGAATTTATTCTGAGTTTATATGAGAAGAGATCAGTTTGATCTATTTTCAAGCGTCTGCAGCAGGAAGAAAACCAAGCTGCACAGATGAATGTAAGGTTTTCTGCTGACACGAAACGCTTCTTCTTCTACCTCTTCTTTATTTTTCAGCCCACTGCGTGGCGTATACAGGTTCGATTCGCTTCGAATGTATCTGTTTCTTTAAAAAAAATTTTTAAATTTTTTTAATAAATAAAAAATTGTTTTTTCTATTTTTCTCAAACTTTTCATTTTTTTCTTCTTTTTTTTCATTTTTTTCATTTGTTTTTCAAATCACCCAATTTCGCTATTTGGGACCTGTTGATGAGTCAAACCAAGCCATGAAACTTGTCACCAATAATTAATGGGTTGTGTGATGAAATAACAAATTAGAACATTTTTTAGCTTTTGCTATATACCGAAGCATCCCAAAAAAAAGAAATTCTTTCTTGAACAAAATGAAGTGTAACCCGGTAATAAGTCCAAAAGAGTAATCTCTTTATTTACTTTTCCTCCTGGGCTTGTTTAGGAATGTTTTTTTCTCATATAATTCACACCCAGAATTTATTCTGAGTTTATATGAGAAGAGATCAGTTTGATCTATTTTCAAGCGTCTGCAGCAGGCAGAAAACCAAGCTGCACCGATGAGTGTAAGGTTTTCTGCTGACAAAAAACACTTCTTCTTCCACCTTTTCTTCTTTATTTTTCAGCCCACTGCGTGGCGTATACAGGTTCGGTTCGCTTCGAATGAATGTTTCTTTAAAAAAAATTGTTTTTTCTATTTTTCTCAAACTTTTCATTTCTTTCCTCTTTTTTTCATTTTTTTTGTTTATTTTTCAAATCACCCAATTTCGCTATATGTGACCTGTCGATCAGTCAAACCAAGACTTGAAACTTGTCACCAAAAATTAATGGGTTGTGTGATGTAATAACAAATTAGAACATTTTTTATCTTTTGCTGTATACCGGAGAATCCCAAAAAATTCTTTCTTGAACAAAATTAAGTGTAACCGGTAAAAAGTCCAAAAGATTAATCTTTTTATTTATTTTTCCTCCTGGGCTTGAATAGGAGTGTTTTTTTCCTCACATAATTCACACCTAGAATTTATTCTGAGTTTATATGAGAAGAAATCAGTTTGATCTATTTTCAAGCGTCTGCAGCAGGCAAGCAGGCAGAAAACCAAGCTGCACCGATGAGTATAAGGTTTTCTGCTGACACAAATCGCTTCTTCTTCTACCTTTTCTTCTTTATTTTTCAGCCCACTGCGTGGCGTATACATGTTCGATTCGCTTCGATTGAATCTGTTACTTTAAAAAAAAATTTAAATTTTTTAAATAAATAAAAAAATTGTTTTTTCTATTTTTCTCAAACTTTTCATTTCTTTTTTCTTTTTTTCATTTTTTTCATTTGTTTTTCAAATCACCCAATTTCGCTATTTGGGACCTGTTGATGAGTCAAGCCAAGACTTGTAACTTGTCACCAAAAATTAATGGGTTGTGTGATGAAATAACAAATTAGAACATTTTTTAGCTTTTGCTATGTAGCGGAGAATCCCAAAAAATTCTTTCTTGAACACAATTAAGTGTAACCCGGTAATAAGTCCAAAGGAGTAAGCTTTTTATTTATTTTTCCTCCTGGGCTTGTATAGGAGTGTTTTTTCCTTATATAATTCACCAGAATTTATTCTGAGTTTATATGAGAAGAGATCAGTTTGATCTATTTTCAAGCATCTGCAGCAGGCAGAAAACCAAGCTGCACCGATGAGTGTAAGGTTTTCTGCTGACACGAAACGCTTCTTCTTCTACCATTTCTTCTTTATTTTTCAGCCCACTGCGTGGCGTATACAGGTTCGATTCGCTCCGAATGAATGTTTCTTTAAAAAATATTTTAAATTTTTTTAATAAATAAAAAAAATTTTAAATTTTTTTAATAAATAAAAAAAATTGTTTTTCTATTTTTCTCAAACTTTTCATTTCTTTCTTCTTTTTTTCATGTTTTTCATTTGTTTTTCAAATCACCCAATTTCGCTATTTGGGAGCTGTTGATGAGTCAAACGAAGACTTGAAATTTGTCACCAAAATTTATTGGGTTGTGTGATGAAGTAACAAATTATAACATTTTTTATCTTTTGCTATATACCGGAGAATCCCAAAAAATTCTTTCTTGAACAAAATTAAGTGTAACCCGGTAAAATGTCCAATAGAGTAATCTTTTTATTTATTTTTCCTCCTGGGCTTGTATTGGAGTGTTTTTTCCTCCTATAATTCACACCCAGAATTTATTCTGAATTTATGTGAGAAGAGATCAGTTTGATCTATTTTCAAGCGTCTGCAGCAGGCAGAAAACCAAGCTGCACCGATGAGTGTAAGGTTTGCTGCTGACACGAAACGCTTCTTCTTCTACCTTTTCTTTATTTTTCAGCCCACTGCGTGGCGTATACAGGTTCGATTCGCTTCGAATGAATCTGTTTCTTTGAAAAAAAATTTAAATTTTTTTTATAAATAAAAAAATTGTTTTTCTATTTTTCTCAACTTTTCATTGCTTTCTTGTTTTTTTCAATTTTTTCGTCTGTTTTTCAAATCACCCAATATCGCTATTTGGGACCTGTTGATGAGTCAAAGCAAGACTTGAAACTTGTCACCAAAAATAAGTGGGTTGTGTGATGAAATAACAAATTAGAACATTTTATAGCTTTTGCTATATACCGGAGAATCCCAAAAAATTCTTTCTTGAACAAAATTAAGTGTAACCCGGTAAAAAGTCCACAATAGTAATCTCTTTATTTATTTTTCCTCTGAGCTTGTTTAGGAGTTTTTTTCCTCATATAATTCACACCCAAAATTTATTCTGAGTTTATATGAGAAGAGATCAGATTGATCTATTTTCAAGCGTCTGTAGCAGGCAGAAAACCAAGCTGCACCGATGAGTGTAAGGTTTTCTGCTGACACGAAACTTTTCTTCTTCTGCCTTTTCTTCTTTATTTTTCAGCCCACTGCGTGGCGTATACAGGTTCAATTCGCTTCGAATGAATGTGTTTCTTTAAAAAAATTTAAATTTTTTTTTATAAATAAAAAAATTGTTTTTTCTATTTTTCTCAAACTTTTCATTTCTTTCTTCTTTTTTTCATTTTTTTCATTTGTTTATCAAATCACCCTAATTCGCTATTTGGGACCTGCTGATGAGCCAAACCAAGACTTGAAACTTGTCACCAAAAATTAATGGGTTGTGTGATGAAATAACAAATTAGAACATTTTTTAGCTTTTGCTATATACCGGAGTATCCCCAAAAAATTCTTTCTTGAACAAAATTAAGTGTAACCCGGTAAAAAGTCTAAAACAGTAATCTCTTTATTTATTTTTCCTCCTGGGCTTCTATAGGACTGTTTTTTCTTCATATCATTCAAACCCAGAATTTATTCTGAGTTTATATGAGAAGAGATCAGTTTGATCTATTTTCAAGCGTCTGCAGCAGGCAGAAAACCAAGCCGCACCGATTAGTGTAAGGTTTTCTGCTGACACAAAACGCTTCTTCTTCTACCTTTTCTTCTTTATTTTTCAGCCCACTGCGTGGCGTATACAGGTTCGATTCGCTTCGAATGAATCTGTTTCTTTAAAAAAAAATTAAAATTTCTTTAATAAATAAAAAAATTGTATTTTCTATTTTTCTCAAACTTTTCATTTCTTACTTCTTTTTTTCATTTTTTTCATTTGTTTTTCAAATCACCCAATTTCGTTATTTGGGACCTGTTGATGAGTCAAATCTAGACTTGAAAGTTGTCATCAAAAATTAATGGGTTGTCTGATGAAATAACAAATTAGAACATTTTTTAGCTTTTGCTATATACCGGAGAATCCCAAAAAATTCTTTGTTGAACAAAATTAAGTGTAGCCCGGTAAAAAGTCCAAAAGAGTAATATTTTTATTTATTTTTCCTCCTGGGCTTGTATAGGATTGTTTTTTCCTCATATAATTCACACCCGGAATTTATGCTGAGTTTATATGAGAAGAGATCAGTTTGATCTATTTTCAAGCGTCTGCAGCAGGCAGAAAACTAAGCTGCACCGATGAGTGTAAGGTTTTCTGCTGACACGAAACGCTTCTTCTTCTACCTTTTCTTCTTTATTTTTCAGCCCACTGCGTGGCGTATGCAGGTTCGATTTGCTTCGAATGAATCTGTTTCTTTAAAAAAAAATTTGGCTAAACACGAGATCCGGGGCGGACTCAGATTTTTTTCAAAATTTGTTCATTTGCTCATATTTACCCACAAATCACGAATCTAAAATTAATTTTCCGCGCAAACTTATACTTTACGGGATATTTAACTTTAAATTTCGAAACTTTGCACTGCACTTCACATCAACAAAAATGACATTTTAACGATATGAAATCTTCTTCTTCTTTAAGTAGCAAGGCAATGCTCTTATTGCTGGGTATATACATACCTTACCAAGATTCGGGTTACCAGCATGAACATTTTTTATTCATTAAAAATATTCAATTAATAGCAGCATTTACTTACTTTCGTCCGATCAGAAATCTAATAATTTTCTTTACTTCATTAATAAACATTTCAGGGTTTCAGCAACTTTTTTAGTTTTATTATTTTTTCACGTATATACATATTATAATATTCGATTTACTTTTAGGTGTATCTAATGGGTCGTAACAGGAGCTAGAGCTGCACTCACATGAAAGGATGCAAGGATTGTTACAGTTTTTTATATTTATTTATATAATTTATAATTTATTATATTCATATTATATTTATATTTGTTTTTGTATTAAAACTTTCCGCACTACGTGCGGAATGATACGTAATGATAATTACATTATTATATTGTTATTATTGGTCTGTCAATTTTACTGACTGAAAACGCTTAGCGTTCGATCAATTGACTAGTTAGTTCATTATAAAATGTCGCCAAGCGATAAATACATTCCTCTTCTGTATGCATTTTTAAGGATTTTTTCCTTATTCCGAAAGTATCCAGGTCTAACTTTAAGTTTTTCTAATATAATCCACCAAATTAGAAGTGCATAACAAGACTGTAATCTTAGTACATAATAAATGAATAAATGAATGAATAAAATGCATAAATTATTATTATTGTTATTACTTTACGTTCGATAGTTTATTATTATTTTACGTTCGACAAGTTATTGACAGGCCACAAATCTAACCCGGGGATTACACGAGTCAGTAGAACTGACAGTGTTTGACACTTACACAGGCTCGAGTAAGCCCCTACTGACTATTCTTTTTTACTGACCAGTCTGTACTGACAAGATTTCTGACGAGTCAGTACGGACTAGTCAATAAACTGTCAAACGTACAATTAAGATGGCAGAAACTGAAAATAAAAGGTAGATGCTAGTGGAAATTTGTGTTTATATATCTAATCTTCTCTCTTTTGAGTGGGAAATGACTGAAAAGTGTTTAACATAGATTTTATTGTTTATTTTGTAGAGAATAAAGACGGATTAATGAGGAAATCGTTCGATATGCATATAGAAGAGGAAATTCTGCACCGCTTGACGACACTTTATTATGAACTGACTGGTCAATTGATCGAACTCAAATCGTTTTTGTCAGTAAATTTGGCATACAAAATCAGGACTGTCCGTGACTGGTCCATTGATCGAACGAAAATCGTTTTTTGTCAGTAAATTTGACAGACAAAATCAGGACTGTCCGTCAGCTCTATTGACTCGTGTAATCGTTGCGTAAGAGCCTGTGTCAGTGTCTGTTTTACTGACTCGTGTTATCCCCAGGTTAGTGTCAAAGTGTTACTAACCCGGGGATTACACTAGATAGTACTGCCATACTTCTTGCATGTGTAACCCATACTGGCATTACTGAAGCTGAGCTTGCAGCGAGCTTGCATGATTAAAAATCATGGTAGTTTCACATTATACAGTTTCCAAGATGGCGGAGAAGAAATTAATAAATTTATACCGGGAAAAGATTTTCTGGGATCATTTGTATTACATCATTTACCAACGCACACACAAGACTACGTCTCAATGACATGGCCCACATGCGGAAGTTTCTAGGCATTTTTTTAGGGTGAGAAGTATTCGGAGGAGGAAATTGCATCCTTCCTTAAAACTTCTCGTGTGGGAACAACCAATGAAATTTTTTTAATGAATTTGCATGCAAAATGATAAGACATCAAGCGAACCAAACGAACTACCTTCTGGATGGCGATTCTGGAAGTTGATTCCGATCTTTTGTCGTACTTGAATGTCTAAATAGTCGACTAAATGAAATGAACATTTCTACTAATTTTTTCGTGTTTTTATTCAGTTCAGCAAGCCTTGCATGACGTAGAATGAACTGAAAATGACACTTCACATTACAAATCCAAAATAATGTTTCGAATTTATGCACTTGTAATGCTCTAATTAGGTGTAGAATTTCCAATTTACCAGTGTAAGATTTTTGTCACAACCTCTGTGAGCAGTTGACTAATTTGTCGTATATTTAGTCGTGTTTTTTGACGTTTGTTCGTCGAAAATTCATTATACTTCATTTCGTGGTAGATAATAGTAAAGACACAAAATGAACTGTGTTGAAAAAAAAGTAGACAAAATATGTCAAAATTCCCGACTAAATAGAACTACAAAAAATCTGAATCACCCCACTGATCTTTTATCGTACTTTAATGTCAAAATATACGCCTGAATAAAATAAACATTTCTACAATTCACACCCAGAATTTATTCTGAATTTATATGAGAAGAGATCAGTTTGATCTATTTTCAAGCGTCTGCAGCAGGCAGAAAACCAAGCTGCACTAATGAGTGTAAGGTTTTCTGCTGGTACGAAACGCTTCTTCTTCTACCTTTTCTTCTTAATTTTTCAGCCCACTGCGTGGCGTATACAGGTTCGGTTCGCTTCGAATGAATGTTTCTTTAAAAAAAATTTAAATTTTTATAATAAATACAAAAAAAATTTTAAATTTTTAAATAAATAAAAAAAATGTTTTTTCTATTTTTCTCAAACTTTTCATTTCTTTCTTCTTTTTTTTCATTTTTTTCATTTGTTTTTCAAATCACCCAATTTCGCTATATGTGACCTGTCGATCAGTCAAACCAAGACTTGAAACTTGTCACCAAAAATTAATGGGTTGTGTGATGTAATAACAAATTAGAACATTTTTTATCTTTTGCTGTATACCGGAGAATCCCAAAAAATTCTTCCTTGAACAAAATTAAGTGTAACCCGGTAAAAGTCCAAAAGAGTAATCTTTTTATTTATTTTTCCTCCTGGGCTTGTATAGGAGTGTTTTTTCCTCATATAATGCACACCCAGAATTTATTCTGAGTTTATATGAGAAGAGATCAGTTTGCTCTATTTTCAAGCGTCTGCAGCAGGCAGAAAACCAAGCTGCACGATGAGTGTAAGGTTTTCTGCTGACGCGAAACGCTTCTTCTTCTACCTTTTCTTCCTTATTTTTCAGCCCACTGGGTGGCGTATACAGGTTCGATTCGCTTCGAATGAATCCGTTTCTTTAAAAAAAATTTTAAATTTTTTTTAATAAATAAAAAAAATGTTTTTTCTATTTTTCTCAAACTTTTCATTTCTTTCTTCTTTTTTTCATTTTTTTCATTTGTTTTTCAAATCACCCAATTTCGCTATATGGGACCTGTTGATGATTCAAACTAAGACTTGAAACGTGTCACCAAAAATTAATGGGTTGTGTGATGAAATAACAAATTAGAACAGTTTTTAGCTCTTGCTATATACCGGAGAATCCCAAAAAAAAAAAAGTCTTTCTTGAACAAAATCAAGTGTGGCCCGGTAATAAGTCCAAAAGAGTAATGTTTTTATTTATTTTTCATCTTGGGCTTGTATAGGAGTTTTTTTTTCCTCATATAATTCACACTCAAAATTTATTCTGAATTTATATGAGAAGAGATCAGTTTGATCTATTTTCAAGCGTCTGCAGCAGGCAGAAAACCAAGCTGCACTAATGAGTGTAAGGTTTTCTGCTGACGCGAAACGCTTCTTCTTCTACCTTTTCTTCTTTATTTTTCAGCCCACTGCGTGGCGTATACAGGTTCGATTCGCTTCGAATGAATGTTTCTTTAAAAAAAATTTTAATTTTTTTTAATAAATAAATAATTGTGTTTTCTATTTTTCTCAAACTTTTCATTTCTTTCTTCTTTTTTTCATTTTTTTTTATTTGTTTTTCAAATCACCCAATATCGCTATTTGGGACCTGTTGATGAGTCAAACCAAGACTTGAAACTTGTCACCAAAAATTAATGGGTTGTTTGCTGAAATAACAAATTAGAACATTTTTTAGCTTTTGCTATATACAGGAGAATCCCAAAAACTTCTTTCTTGAACAAAATTAAGTGTAACCTGGAAAAAAGTTGAAAAGAGTAATCTTTTTATTTATTTTTCCTCCTGGGCTTGTATAGGAGTGTTTTTTCCTCATATAATTCATACCCAGAATATATTCTGAGTTTATATGAGAAGAGATCAGTTTGATCTATTTTCAAGCGTCTGCAGCAGGCAGAAAACCAAGCTGCACCGATGAGTGTAAGGCATTCTGCTGACACGAAACGCTTCTTCTTCTACCTTTTCTTCTTAATTTTTCAGCCCACTGCGTGGCGTATACAGGTTAGATTTGCTTCGAATGAATGTTTCGTTAAAAAAAATTTAAATTTTTTTTAATAAATAAAAAAAAATTTAATTTTTTTTAATAAATAGAAAAATTGTGTTTTCTATTTTTCTCAAACTTTTCATTTCTTTCTTCTTTCTTTATTATTTTTCATTTGTTTTTCAAATCACCCAATTTCGCTATTTGGGACCTGTTGATGAGTCAAACCAGGACTTGAAACTTGTCACCAAAAATTAATGGGTTGTGTGATGAAATAACAAATTAGAACATTTTTTAGCTTTTGCTATATACCGGAAAATCCCAAAAAATTCTTTCTTGAACAAAATTATGTCTAACCCTGTAAAAAGTCCAAAACAGTAATCCCATTATTTATTTTTCCTCCTGGGCTGGTATAGGAGTGTTTTTTCCTCATATAATTCACACCCAGAATTTATTCTGAGTTTATATGAGAAGAGATCAGTTTGATCTATTTTCAAGCGTCTGCAGCAGGAAGAAAACCAAGCTGCACAGATGAATGTAAGGTTTTCTGCTGACACGAAACGCTTCTTCTTCTACCTCTTCTTTATTTTTCAGCCCACTGCGTGGCGTATACAGGTTCGATTCGCTTCGAATGAATCTGTTTCTTTAAAAAAATTTTTAAATTTTTTTAATAAATAAAAAAATTGTTTTTTCTATTTTTCTCAAACTTTTCATTTTTTTCTTCTTTTTTTTTCATTTTTTTCATTTGTTTTTCAAATCACCCAATTTCGCTATTTGGGACCTGTTGATGAGTCAAACCAAGCCATGAAACTTGTCACCAATAATTAATGGGTTGTGTGATGAAATAACAAATTAGAACATTTTTTAGCTTTTGCTGTATACCAGAGAATCCCAAAAAATTCTTTCTTGAACAAAATTAAGTGTAACCGGTAAAAAGTCCAAAAGATTAATCTTTTTATTTATTTTTCCTCCTGGGCTTGAATAGGAGTGTTTTTTCCTCACATAATTCACACCTAGAATTTATTCTGAGTTTATATGAGAAGAAATCAGTTTGATCTATTTTCAAGCGTCTGCAGCAGGCAAGCAGGCAGAAAACCAAGCTGCACCGATGAGTATAAGGTTTTCTGCTGACACAAATCGCTTCTTCTTCTACCTTTTCTTCTTTATTTTTCAGCCCACTGCGTGGCGTATACATGTTCGATTCGCTTCGATTGAATCTGTTACTTTAAAAAAAAATTTAAATTTTTTTAATAAATAAAAAAATTGTTTTTTCTATTTTTCTCAAACTTTTCATTTCTTTTTTCTTTTTTTCATTTTTTTCATTTGTTTTTCAAATCACCCAATTTCGCTATTTGGGACCTGTTGATGAGTCAAGCCAAGACTTGTAACTTGTCACCAAAAATTAATGGGTTGTGTGATGAAATAACAAATTAGAACATTTTTTATCTTTTGCTGTATACCGGAGAATCCCAAAAAATTCTTTCTTGAACAAAATTAAGTGTAACCGGTAAAAAGTCCAAAAGATTAATCTTTTTATTTATTTTTCCTCCTGGGCTTGAATAGGAGTGTTTTTTCCTCACATAATTCACACCCAGAATTTATTCTGAATTTATATGAGAAGAGGTCAGTTTGATCTATTTTCAAGCGTCTGCAGCAGGCAGAAAACCAAGCTGCACCGATGAGTGTAAGGTTTTCTGCTGACAAAAAACACTTCTTCTTCCACCTTTTCTTCTTTATTTTTCAGCCCACTGCGTGGCGTATACAGGTTCGGTTCGCTTCGAATGAATGTTTCTTTAAAAAAAATTGTTTTTTCTATTTTTCTCAAACTTTTCATTTCTTTCCTCTTTTTTTCATTTTTTTTGTTTATTTTTCAAATCACCCAATTTCGCTATATGTGACCTGTCGATCAGTCAAACCAAGACTTGAAACTTGTCACCAAAAATTAATGGGTTGTGTGATGTAATAACAAATTAGAACATTTTTTATCTTTTGCTGTATACCGGAGAATCCCAAAAAATTCTTTCTTGAACAAAATTAAGTGTAACCGGTAAAAAGTCCAAAAGATTAATCTTTTTATTTATTTTTCCTCCTGGGCTTGAATAGGAGTGTTTTTTCCTCACATAATTCACACCTAGAATTTATTCTGAGTTTATATGAGAAGAAATCAGTTTGATCTATTTTCAAGCGTCTGCAGCAGGCAAGCAGGCAGAAAACCAAGCTGCACCGATGAGTATAAGGTTTTCTGCTGACACAAATCGCTTCTTCTTCTACCTTTTCTTCTTTATTTTTCAGCCCACTGCGTGGCGTATACATGTTCGATTCGCTTCGATTGAATCTGTTACTTTAAAAAAAAATTTAAATTTTTTTAATAAATAAAAAAATTGTTTTTTCTATTTTTCTCAAACTTTTCATTTCTTTTTTCTTTTTTTCATTTTTTTCATTTGTTTTTCAAATCACCCAATTTCGCTATTTGGGACCTGTTGATGAGTCAAGCCAAGACTTGTAACTTGTCACCAAAAATTAATGGGTTGTGTGATGAAATAACAAATTAGAACATTTTTTATCTTTTGCTGTATACCGGAGAATCCCAAAAAATTCTTTCTTGAACAAAATTAAGTGTAAACGGTAAAAATTCCAAAAGATTAATCTTTTTATTTATTTTTCCTCCTGGGCTTGAATAGGAGTGTTTTTTCCTCATATAATTCACACCCAGAATTTATTCTGAATTTATATGAGAAGAGGTCAGTTTGATCTATTTTCAAGCGTCTGCAGCAGGCAGAAAACCAAGCTGCACCGATGAGTGTAAGGTTTTCTGCTGACACGAAACGCTTCTTCTTCTACCTTTTCTTCCTTATTTTTCAGCCCACTGCGTGGCGTATACAGGTTCGATTCGCTTCGAATGAATATGTTTCTTTAAAAAAAATTTCAAATTTTTTTTAATAAATAAAAAAATTGTTTTCCCATTTTTCTCAAACTTTTCATTTCTTTCTTCTTTTTTTCATTTTTTTCATTTTTTTTTTAAATCACCCAATTTCGCTATTTGGGACCTGTTGATGAGTCAAGCCAAAACTTGAAACTTGTCACCAAAAATTAATGGGTTGTGTGATGAAATAACAAATTAGAACATTTTTTAGCTTTTGCTATGTAGCGGAGAATCCCAAAAAATTCTTTCTTGAACACAATTAAGTGTAACCCGGTAATAAGTCCAAAGGAGTAAGCTTTTTATTTATTTTTCCTCCTGGGCTTGTATAGGAGTGTTTTTTCCTTATATAATTCACACCCAGAATTTATTCTGAGTTTATATGAGAAGAGATCAGTTTGATCTATTTTCAAGCGTCTGCAGCAGGCAGAAAACCAAGCTGCACCGATGAGTGTAAGGTTTTCTGCTGACACGAAACGCTTCTTCTTCTACCATTTCTTCTTTATTTTTCAGCCCACTGCGTGGCGTATACAGGTTCGATTCGCTCCGAATGAATGTTTCTTTAAAAAATATTTAAAATTTTTTTAATAAATAAAAAAAATTTTAAATTTTTTTAATAAATAAAAAAAATTGTTTTTCTATTTTTCTCAAACTTTTCATTTCTTTCTTCTTTTTTTCATGTTTTTCATTTGTTTTTCAAATCACCCAATTTCGCTATTTGGGAGCTGTTGATGAGTCAAACGAAGACTTGAAATTTGTCACCAAAATTTATTGGGTTGTGTGATGAAGTAACAAATTATAACATTTTTTATCTTTTGCTATATACCGGAGAATCCCAAAAAATTCTTTCTTGAACAAAATTAAGTGTAACCCGGTAAAATGTCCAATAGAGTAATCTTTTTATTTATTTTTCCTCCTGGGCTTGTATTGGAGTGTTTTTTCCTCCTATAATTCACACCCAGAATTTATTCTGAATTTATGTGAGAAGAGATCAGTTTGATCTATTTTCAAGCGTCTGCAGCAGGCAGAAAACCAAGCTGCACCGATGAGTGTAAGGTTTTCTGCTGACACGAAACGCTTCTTCTTCTACCTTTTCTTTATTTTTCAGCCCACTGCGTGGCGTATACAGGTTCGATTCGCTTCGAATGAATCTGTTTCTTTGAAAAAAAATTTAAATTTTTTTTATAAATAAAAAAATTGTTTTTCTATTTTTCTCAAACTTTTCATTGCTTTCTTGTTTTTTTCAATTTTTTCGTCTGTTTTTCAAATCACCCAATATCGCTATTTGGGACCTGTTGATGAGTCAAAGCAAGACTTGAAACTTGTCACCAAAAATAAGTGGGTTGTGTGATGAAATAACAAATTAGAACATTTTATAGCTTTTGCTATATACCGGAGAATCCCAAAAAATTCTTTCTTGAACAAAATTAAGTGTAACCCGGTAAAAAGTCCACAATAGTAATCTGTTTATTTATTTTTCCTCTGAGCTTGTTTAGGAGTTTTTTCCTCATATAATTCACACCCAAAATTTATTCTGAGTTTATATGAGAAGAGATCAGATTGATCTATTTTCAAGCGTCTGTAGCAGGCAGAAAACCAAGCTGCACCGATGAGTGTAAGGTTTTCTGCTGACACGAAACGTTTCTTCTTCTGCCTTTTCTTCTTTATTTTTCAGCCCACTGCGTGGCGTATACAGGTTCAATTCGCTTCGAATGAATGTGTTTCTTTAAAAAAATTTAAATTTTTTTTTTATAAATAAAAAAATTGTTTTTTCTATTTTTCTCAAACTTTTCATTTCTTTCTTCTTTTTTTCATTTTTTTCATTTGTTTATCAAATCACCCTAATTCGCTATTTGGGACCTGCTGATGAGCCAAACCAAGACTTGAAACTTGCCACCAAAAATTAATGGGTTGTGTGATGAAATAACAAATTAGAACATTTTTTAGCTTTTGCTATATACCGGAGTATCCCCAAAAAATTCTTTCTTGAACAAAATTAAGTGTAACCCGGTAAAAAGTCTAAAACAGTAATCTCTTTATTTATTTTTCCTCCTGGGCTTCTATAGGACTGTTTTTTCTTCATATCATTCAAACCCAGAATTTATTCTGAGTTTATATGAGAAGAGATCAGTTTGATCTATTTTCAAGCGTCTGCAGCAGGCAGAAAACCAAGCCGCACCGATTAGTGTAAGGTTTTCTGCTGACACAAAACGCTTCTTCTTCTACCTTTTCTTCTTTATTTTTCAGCCCACTGCGTGGCGTATACAGGTTCGATTCGCTTCGAATGAATCTGTTTCTTTAAAAAAAATTAAAATTTCTTTAATAAATAAAAAAATTGTATTTTCTATTTTTCTCAAACTTTTCATTTCTTACTTCTTTTTTTCATTTTTTTCATTTGTTTTTCAAATCACCCAATTTCGTTATTTGGGACCTGTTGATGAGTCAAATCTAGACTTGAAAGTTGTCATCAAAAATTAATGGGTTGTCTGATGAAATAACAAATTAGAACATTTTTTAGCTTTTGCTATATACCGGAGAATCCCAAAAAATTCTTTGTTGAACAAAATTAAGTGTAGCCCGGTAAAAAGTCCAAAAGAGTAATATTTTTATTTATTTTTCCTCCTGGGCTTGTATAGGATTGTTTTTTCCTCATATAATTCACACCCGGAATTTATGCTGAGTTTATATGAGAAGAGATCAGTTTGATCTATTTTCAAGCGTCTGCAGCAGGCAGAAAACTAAGCTGCACCGATGAGTGTAAGGTTTTCTGCTGACACGAAACGCTTCTTCTTCTACCTTTTCTTCTTTATTTTTCAGCCCACTGCGTGGCGTATGCAGGTTCGATTTGCTTCGAATGAATCTGTTTCTTTAAAAAAAAATTTGGCTAAACACGAGATCCGGGGCGGACTCAGATTTTTTTCAAAATTTGTTCATTTGCTCATATTTACCCACAAATCACGAATCTAAAATTAATTTTCCGCGCAAACTTATACTTTACGGGATATTTAACTTTAAATTTCGAAACTTTGCACTGCACTTCACATCAACAAAAATGACATTTTAACGATATGAAATCTTCTTCTTCTTTAAGTAGCAAGGCAATGCTCTTATTGCTGGGTATATACATACCTTACCAAGATTCGGGTTACCAGCATGAACATTTTTTATTCATTAAAAATATTCAATTAATAGCAGCATTTACTTACTTTCGTCCGATCAGAAATCTAATAATTTTCTTTACTTCATTAATAAACATTTCAGGGTTTCAGCAACTTTTTTAGTTTTATTATTTTTTCACGTATATACATATTATAATATTCGATTTACTTTTAGGTGTATCTAATGGGTCGTAACAGGAGCTAGAGCTAGGAGCTAGCACTCACATGAAAGGATGCAAGGATTGTTACAGTTTTTTATATTTATTTATATAATTTATAATTTATTATATTCATATTATATTTATATTTGTTTTTGTATTAAAACTTTCCGCACTACGTGCGGAATGATACGTAATGATAATTACATTATTATATTGTTATTATTGGTCTGTCAATTTTACTGACTGAAAACGCTTAGCGTTCGATCAATTGACTAGTTAGTTCATTATAAAATGTCGCCAAGCGATAAATACATTCCTCTTCTGTATGCATTTTTAAGGATTTTTTCCTTATTCCGAAAGTATCCAGGTCTAACTTTAAGTTTTTCTAATATAATCCACCAAATTAGAAGTGCATAACAAGACTGTAATCTTAGTACATAATAAATGAATAAATGAATGAATAAAATGCATAAATTATTATTATTGTTATTACTTTACGTTCGATAGTTTATTATTATTTTACGTTCGACAAGTTATTGACAGGCCACAAATCTAACCCGGGGATTACACGAGTCAGTAGAACTGACAGTGTTTGACACTTACACAGGCTCGAGTAAGCCCCTACTGACTATTCTTTTTTACTGACCAGTCTGTACTGACAAGATTTCTGACGAGTCAGTACGGACTAGTCAATAAACTGTCAAACGTACAATTAAGATGGCAGAAACTGAAAATAAAAGGTAGATGCTAGTGGAAATTTGTGTTTATATATCTAATCTTCTCTCTTTTGAGTGGGAAATGACTGAAAAGTGTTTAACATAGATTTTATTGTTTATTTTGTAGAGAATAAAGACGGATTAATGAGGAAATCGTTCGATATGCATATAGAAGAGGAAATTCTGCACCGCTTGACGACACTTTATTATGAACTGACTGGTCAATTGATCGAACTCAAATCGTTTTTGTCAGTAAATTTGGCATACAAAATCAGGACTGTCCGTGACTGGTCCATTGATCGAACGAAAATCGTTTTTTGTCAGTAAATTTGACAGACAAAATCAGGACTGTCCGTCAGCTCTATTGACTCGTGTAATCGTTGCGTAAGAGCCTGTGTCAGTGTCTGTTTTACTGACTCGTGTTATCCCCAGGTTAGTGTCAAAGTGTTACTAACCCGGGGATTACACTAGATAGTACTGCCATACTTCTTGCATGTGTAACCCATACTGGCATTACTGAAGCTGAGCTTGCAGCGAGCTTGCATGATTAAAAATCATGGTAGTTTCACATTATACAGTTTCCAAGATGGCGGAGAAGAAATTAATAAATTTATACCGGGAAAAGATTTTCTGGGATCATTTGTATTACATCATTTACCAACGCACACACAAGACTACGTCTCAATGACATGGCCCACATGCGGAAGTTTCTAGGCATTTTTTTAGGGTGAGAAGTATTCGGAGGAGGAAATTGCATCCTTCCTTAAAACTTCTCGTGTGGGAACAACCAATGAAATTTTTTTAATGAATTTGCATGCAAAATGATAAGACATCAAGCGAACCAAACGAACTACCTTCTGGATGGCGATTCTGGAAGTTGATTCCGATCTTTTGTCGTACTTGAATGTCTAAATAGTCGACTAAATGAAATGAACATTTCTACTAATTTTTTCGTGTTTTTATTCAGTTCAGCAAGCCTTGCATGACGTAGAATGAACTGAAAATGACACTTCACATTACAAATCCAAAATAATGTTTCGAATTTATGCACTTGTAATGCTCTAATTAGGTGTAGAATTTCCAATTTACCAGTGTAAGATTTTTGTCACAACCTCTGTGAGCAGTTGACTAATTTGTCGTATATTTAGTCGTGTTTTTTGACGTTTGTTCGTCGAAAATTCATTATACTTCATTTCGTGGTAGATAATAGTAAAGACACAAAATGAACTGTGTTGAAAAAAAAGTAGACAAAATATGTCAAAATTCCCGACTAAATAGAACTACAAAAGATCTGAATCACCCCACTGGTCTTTTATCGTACTTTAATGTCAAAATATACGCCTGAATAAAATAAACATTTCTACAAGCCTTGGATTACGTGTAATGAACTTTAAATGACACTTCACATGACAAATCTAAAATATTATTTCGAATTTAAGCGCTTGTAATTAGGTGTAGAAAATTAATTTATAACAGTATAAAATCTTTGTCACAACCTCGGGAGCAGTTGACTAATTTGTCGTACTTAGGCGTGCATTTTGACATTAATTCATTGCAGATTCGTTTTAGTTTATTTTGTGGGTGATGAAAAGGATAAATTAAAATGAGTATGGTGAATATGAAAGTACGACAAATTTTAGGTTAAATGTCAAAATATTTGACTAAAATATACGCTTAAGTCCCATGACACACGATGATACACACTCGAGACTAGACATGACGTAAAACCGGTTTTTGTGTCGAGTGTGTATCAGCGTATGGTACACGTAGTTTATACACGTTCCTGAAGTATACATGAAAATATTTTAAAATAGTGCTAAGGGAACCAGTTTTTAGTACGGTGTATCGCGTGTGTATCATCGTGTGTCACCGGACTAAGCTACGACAATGAGATCAAAATCACCCCCTGGTGTCAAATTTAAATTCGGGTTGGAACATTGACTTATAACAATGGACTGAGCGTGTTGTCAATTTCCTATAGGAAAGAATGGCACAAGTTTTATAGTTTTCTCTTTCGCGCTATACCAACATCAAATGTTTTTATGTTGGCTGTAGATGCAATCACCGCAGGAAGAATAAGGTAAAGATAGTGTTTACTCAAGGTATATAGAATACAAGCTATTCCAATTACGAACCATGTTCCCCTATTAGATGACGTAATATTGTGAAATGTGCACATAGAACACAATACTCCCCTCCTCTTTCTGTCCGAAATTTTTAGTTTATACAACCATAATTCTTGATGGAAGAGGAGTGTGGGACTGGTTGAGCAGTCGATGGAAAGGCCATGAAGTTCTGCATACAATGGGCTCTTAGCTGTGACCGTACGCCCTGTAGTTTTTAAGATACTGGGTGCTTTGTGAACTGGCTTTTCTTCTAATCACCCTGAAACTCCTAAACGGTTGATATGCCCCCCCCCCCCAGCCATTCAATTTTTGGTTCGTCTAGGTGAGTACTATCACCTCCTAGTGGAAAACACCCTGTATATTAAAGAATTCTGTGTTCTTGTTGGGCAAAATGCAATCTGATTGCTGATTAATGATTACGATTACAATCTGTAATCAGTAATCATGATTACAGATTGATAATATTATGTTTAATATAAATTTTATATTATCTGGTATTGAATTAAGTTGTATATTTTGTAGATAAAGTTTATACTATATATTGTATATAGTGAATTAATATTAATTTTATGTATAAATTAATAAAACATCATATTGTCGTATGAGATATTAAAAAATATAACTTAAATACTAAATCTAATTCTTCCAGTCTTGAGAGGTATGATACGTCCATTCAGTATAATCATATATTGCGTTATATACGACTTAGAACTTCCTACAGCAGAAATGTAATCCATATAATATAGGTATAGTTACCTACCTACACCGAATTTGGAGTCTCTTTGGAGAACTGCTGGGATTTGATGGTTCAACGGAAATGTGGGCCTTTATTTATTATCCACAATCAATCTCTGTGGCGTTGTATTTTATTTTTCAACTCCTGGCCATGTGTTTCCAAATTCGAGAAGGCAAACCTCCTCTTCCTATGGTCAGGCAAATTTTATTGCCACACAGCAAATGTAACAACGTTAAGGAATATAATCGGGATTCAGGAATTACTATATATCTACATATATACTCGTTAATGTATATAAGCAAGCATATACCTATATAATTTTTTTTTCTCGTCGTATTGAAGAGTAGGGCATTGAGTTTTCTCCATTGAAGTTATTGTTGTCAGATGAGTGTGCAATAAATCCTGCTGGTAACAAATCCCCATAGATATATATATTCGTGTGGATGTTTAATTACTAATGGTTTTTCCTATTTTTGTTCAGGCAGCTATTAGTCTTAATGTGAAATATCATTGGGAATTTACCATCTTTTTTCCGTAATTCTAACGCTTTGAGTTCATATAAGAAAAAAAAAACAATTTCCAGGTGAGAAAAAATGTTTGGTAATTATGATATTTTCCTATAAGAGTACTCTTTTAAAGGAAAAGCTCATTTCCTCATATTCTGGACACATAAATTAATTTGTTCTTCAGTCCTCATCTTTTATCAATAAACCCATTGAAAAAAAATTACCTCTTTGATTAAAAAAAGAAATGAGGCGTAGAAATCAACTAGACTGAAAACCAAATATTATTTTTCATCTTTGGGCAAGCAATCTTTTCGGATGATTGCTACTTCTCAGAATTTCTCAAATGAATAAATTATTAACATTTGAAATCTTATACAGTTTTTTCTTTTTTGTTTGTTTTTTTATTGCGCCAATTAACTTTTTCCTTTAGGATTCGTAACAAAAAAAACTGAGGATAGATTTCGGAAGATAAAGAAAAACACAATTTCCACTGTAACTTCAACAACTATGTTTATATATTTACGGAATTATCAATTTATAATGTTTATTTTACAAATCTTTAATTAACACAAATCTTTGGTTTCTCTTTAGAGTAAACCAACACACTTATACATATATTCTTTATTTCTTTCTATAGTAAAACTGACACAATTGTATATTATTTACTAGAGCTTTTCTTTAAAAAGTCACGAACTAAATCACGGCGTTCTTAAGACTGAATTCTAGTTTCTTTTAATTCTAAAATCTCTTAGTTAAAACTGCTTACCTAATCATTGTTCCCACGATAAGCTTTTTATTAAATTGTCTTTTTTCTGTCTATTTTGCAGGTAAGTCTGGGAATGTGGGAAAATGTGAAAAATATGGAGGAATGGATCAGGTTTGTATAGGAATTTTATATATGTCGAGACTGTCTAGACTTGTAATAGAATATCGGTTTCCTGTATTAAGGTGAGATAACGTAACTCCTCTCCCGTTCGATTGAGGATTCTCCTGAATCCTGTTAACTAATTTTATCTTTAAATTTCTTTGTTTCAAAATACAAAATATTACAATTATGATACCCATTACAAAACATGTTGAAAATGATCCTATTCCTAGCCCTGTGTTTAGATGTTTATGATATTTCAATTCTTTTATTTCTTTTATGTTCTTTTCCTGTTTCAAGACAAAATCTTCAAAGGTTAAATCTGTTTTGCGCATATTGAAGCTATGACCTATCGGTACAATGAATTTGCTTATTACTTTATCTACTTTATTACTGTATGTGTTATTACCAACATGTACTGTACAATTTTGAAAATTTATAAAATAATTTCCATTTAAAACCATTTTTCTTTCGTCACAGGAACTATTTAGATTTCTATTTTTCATATTATTTAAAATCAGAATGTCATCATCAATTTCAATGAACTCCTCCTCATAATTTTTTCACTTTCAAAAGTATAAGCTTTATTATTTCTGTCGATTATGAATTCGGCTTCTTGGTCAATTTGTTTATTATTTATATTAGTGATAAGAATTACGAGCTTTTTACCAAATGTCTGAAATTCTTTAGGGATTTTTATTGCGCAAATGATTGATTCATTATAATAATTAGCCACTCCAAATCTAATTTGTGTCAGTTTCCTCGAGTCAATGTCGTATGTCTTAATCTCTTCTTCTGTCAGAATGCTCGGATGTAAGATCCCTAGTCTAGCTGATTCAAAATTGTGTGTATATTGTCGATTTGTCTTTTGATAAAATCAATCTTGATCATTTGTTCAAGGAATAAGCCTTCTGCATAGATTTTTTTTTTCGATTTCGTTTAATTTACTTGCTATTTTTAGTCGATCTGCTTTAACGACGTTTGCAATAAGCGTAAATGTTTTATTGAAGTTATTGTTGATTCTAATTTGTTGGTTGACTGTCTCGGTTGTCTCGTGGTTATTTCTGTCGTTCGTGTTTAAATGTTCAATAATATCTTGTCTGTCGGCGTCATCCATGGTCCCGAA
Organism: Dioctria linearis; assembly: GCA_963930735.1. NCBI lineage: Eukaryota > Metazoa > Arthropoda > Insecta > Diptera > Asilidae > Dioctria > Dioctria linearis. The sequence goes on from OZ005741.1 coordinate 140,035,155, forward strand.
AAGCCATTTCAAAATGGATCCGCCAAAATTAACAACTCCTCGTTTGTGTCTGCTAGGGATGAGTGTCTTAACTTGGTTTCAGATAGTTTCGATTTGATGTACTGCGATATTTTTATTTATACTGAAATTTATTGTGTTTATGGTTTCTTCTAGTCTATCAACAATTTGCAATATTTCCTTCGGGTTAATAATATGCAAAATAATGTCGAATTTAATAACAATCTCTACTTCGCCTGTTTGAATTTTTGCGTAGCCTGATTCTGACTTAATTTGGTCAATTGTTAGTGTTTGGTGACTGATTGGTATCATCAGTATTATGATTCCTATTATTAGTAGTGGCAGAAAATTTAAATGGTCTTTTAATATTATTTTCGTGAACTCTATCTAGTTTATGTTTTCTAAATTTAGGTTCTTCTTTGTGCCTAACCGACTTGTAGTTCCTAATGAACCCTTCTTCCCTTTCTTCAGTATAATCTTCTTTTTTTTTGTTTCTTTTGTTTATAACTCTAGTTTTTGTCTTTTCTAACCTTTCGCGGATTATTTTATGGTCTGCCCTATGTTCTTGTACATCTACCGGTGTTGCTTTGATCGTTGAATGAAAAGTGTTTAACCGCTTTTAGCATTTGTGTTTTGATCGGTAATTTTTCTTCGATATTCAGAGTCCTAATTCGCTCAGTAATAGTATTATTAAAACGTTCGATGTCAGAGTTACCTGTGTGACTATTTGGTTTGGTGGCATGATATTCAATACCTTCTTGCATGCAAAATTCCCTAACGTTCCTAATGTTAAATTCGTTATCAAACAAAAACTTCTTTATCTTTCCTTTAATTGCTAGGTATTGCCTGAGTTTTTCAATATGTGTTTGACTATTACGATCTTCTAAATAAAAGCTAGTAACATGTTTGGAAAATTTATCAATAAAATTTATGAAGCAATGTTTGCTATTTACATAAGTGTCGACGTGAATGATCTCGTTAGTTGTTTTAGGGGTTTCTGTTAAATTAAATTTCTTTATAATTGGGTTCCTATCGTATTTACCAGCAGCACAAATGTCGCAGTTATTGATTATTCTGTGGACTGCTGTTTTCAGGTCTGGGTTGTAAATGTTATATTTAATTCCTTCGTATGTTGCCACTATTCCTGAATGCCCTAATTCGTTTTTATGAAAAAGCGATATTTCCTTATTAAGCTTTTCTTCGTCTTCGATATCTGTCGCGAAGAGACTACACTTAACAAATTTTATTCCAGTATTTTGTGGAAAGAGATTAATAATTATTTGTTGCAATTTATTGTATTCGTGGTCGTTCAGTTTCGAGTAAATACCTATTTTCCCTTTTTCTATGTACCTTCGTAGGATGTCATTGACACTATCGTTCTCAAGGTCTCTCAAATCAATAAAAATTCTTCTATTTTTAAAAACGATTTCGAGCTCTTTTTCTTTAGACTCCTGAAGTACAATTTGTGTTCTAAACCGATTAACGATTGTTTCTAGTATAGGTATATGATCGTCAGAGTTTTCCTCTTGAGAGTGTATGGTTTGGTTTTCTAACGATTCATTTAAGACATTTATCTCATTGTTGTTCAAATAATTTTTTCTATGTTCGCCATCACGAAACATGCTATTTAGATTGAAACTCAAATTTGATCTTCCTAGAGTATTACTTCCCGTTTTGTTTTTTGGTTCATTACATGTATTGAATAATTTGTTTAAATCAAACCTCAGGTACTCACCATCTAATAAGTTTATTTCCCTCGTATCGGGATTGATTCTGCTCAAAAAGTCCGCGATTACATTCTCTTTGCCCTTTATATAGTCAATTTTGATGTTGTATTCACCCAAAGATATGAGCCATCTTGTTAGTCTCGGATTAATATCTTTTCCTGTATATTTAGCTGCGAGCCACTTAATCGGCTGGTGGTCTGTATGTAGGTCAAATTCCTTACCGAACAGGTATGGTCTTAAATAGTTGCACCCCCAGACAGTCGCCAAAAGCTCCTTTTCGATCGTCGAATAGTTTTTTTCGTGATCATTTAAGGTCCTGGATGCATAACAAATTGGGTGTCCATCTTGTGTCAAAACAGCACCAAGTGCAAAATTGCTAGCATCACTTATTAATTTGAACCTCTTATTAAAATCGGGATATTTAAGGATGGGATGGTTTGTTATAATATCTTTTAACTTCTCAAAGGCTCCAATATAATTTGGATCATTGGTGTTGATAGTCATTCCTTTCTTTAAGTATTTTGTCATAGGGTAAGCTACCTTAGCGTAATCTTTAATGAACTTCCTGTAGTACCCTGTTATACCTAAGAATCTTTTTATCTGTTTTCCGGTGTTTGTTCGGATTTGGCTTGATACGTCCTGGCGTTAAAATATGTCCGAGAAATTCTGTTTCCTTTTCTAAGAAATTACATTTGTCGATTTGAATTTTTAACCCTGCTAACTTTATCCTCTCAAATACGTTTTTGACATTTGAAATATGTTCTTCTAAAGAAGTGCTAAATATTAGAATGTCGTCTAAATATACAACGCAAATCCTATTTATAAGTCCTCTCAATACATGATTCATTGTCCTTTGGAATGTGGCCGGAGAGTTCTTAAGCCCGAATGGCATTCTCAAATACTCATAATGGCCATATGGAGTCGAAAAGGCAGTCTTTTTTCCATCTTCTGGTCTAACTAGTATCTGGTGAAAGCCCTTTGCAAGATCCAGAGTAGTAAAATATTGGGCTCTTCCCAGTTTGTCGAGAATACTTTCGATGTTTGGTATCGGAAACTTGTCACTGATGTTGACCTCGTTAAGTTTCCTATAGTCAATCACTATTCGCCATTTTCGTTCGCCTGAATTATCTAACTTCTTCGGGACTATCCATAATGGGCTATTATAAGGTGAGTTACTTGGTTGTATGATATTTTGTTCTAACATCTCCCTGATTTGCCTTTCTATTTCCTCTTCGTGGATACGAGGATACCGATAAATTTTTGTATATATAGGGTTATTTCTGGTCATAATCATCTCGTGTTGTATTTCGCGAGTTGCAGTAAGTTTATCACCCACTTTATAAAATAAATTTTCGTACTGCTTTAGGGCTTTTATGATGTGTCCTTTCTCTTCGAGATTTAAATGATCAAGGTTTAGTTTTTGGATGTTGCCTTCTTCGAAATTACAGACTTCATTTATAATAAAATAATGATCGTCTGTTTTAAAATAAATTTGATTGTCATTTACTTCAATAAATTTTTGACCTAAGTCGATTTTTGCTTTCAAAGGGTTTAAGAAATTTTGACCTATTATTGCATCATATCTGCGCCTTGATAGGTCCATTAATTTCCAGGATAGGGTGCCTGATACTTTAAATTCTTTTGGGATAGGAGTAACTAATCTATTTGTTACCTTAGATATACCATTAATAGTGGAAAAATAGAGAGGTTTTTCTAATGCTTCTTGCGAATAGTTAGTAATAATTCCTGGTTTTAAAATACTAGTTTCCGCTCCGTCACTATTGGTAATCTTTCTGCCGAAGCTGGTTTGAAAAATTTACGTCGTTGCCTTCAATATTATCGATTTCCATTGGAATAACGTTATTGGGATTATTATTAGAACTGTTATTTTGACCCTGCCTAAATTGTCCTGAACGGTTGTTAAAATTATTTCCATTGAAAAATGGTCTCTGTTGATTAAAATTTTGTCTGTGTTGCCCTGATCGGTTAATGTGGGGGAAATTTCGATCTTGTCTAATGTAGTCATTTCGTCTGAATTGTCCGGAAAAATTTCCTAGATTATTTCGTTGTTGCATAGAACTTCTATTAAATTTATCGTGAAAATTATGTACTTGTCGATCACTGTCATTACGTTTAAAATCTCTGCTATGTGTGTTGTTAGTTCTTGAATCTTTGTTATATTTCCTATAATTATAATGGATCACGTCATTTTCGTCTAACAACCCTATCTCATCAAAAGTATTGAACACTTCATTTAAATTCATATTATTTCTAATATTGGCACGATAGCTACCAGTTAACATATCTTTAACTATATCTACTAAATTCTTATCGTTATTTTCAGGGGAATAATTAGTTGGTTTATTATCATCGTATTCATAAAGCTCATTTAATTGAAAATTTATAGATCTGATTTCAAAAAAAAGTTCCCTTAAATTTCCTGCCTTGATACATCTACTTTCGTCCATTAGTTTTTTATAGCTTTTCCTTGGGCGATACTGTTTTTTAATTCGGATTTCACTTGTTGCCATGTTAAATTTCCTCCAAGTCTTTGTATGCACCGCTTAGCCTCGCCTTGGATTTTTTCCTTGAGCACTATCTGCAAACCATGTTGTAGGAGAGCTGCATTATTTCCACATAATTTTCCTGCATTTTCCACTGCACTGATAAATTCTTGTAAGGGGTAGTCTTCTTTTCCATGGAAAGTCTTGATTTGTTGGAATTTATTCAGAACTTGGTCCGTTGTCAGCTAGAACATTTGTCCCGGTTGTGTTTGGTTAATTTGGTCCCTTAGAGCAGCGATTTGCCTCTGATGTTGTTCCTGTAGTTCCTGGATAGCTTGCTGCAGATCGTGAATTTCTTGCTGTTCAGCCAAAAAATTTTGATGTCACTACTTCGTTACTGATTTCGAGAGATCTATCGTTCACAAAAACAAAAATAAAAATTTATCACGAAAGGAGAATATCTTTCACTTATATTTCCTATTTCTGCGTTTGTACGACCACTGGATTCTTATTCTTTAGAACAGAATCCTACCGACTGCGCCAATTAACTTTTTCCTTTAGGATTCGTAACAAAAAAAACTGAGGATAGATTTCGGAAGATAAAGAAAAACACAATTTCCACTGTAACTTGAACAACTATGTTTATATATTTACGGAATTATCAATTTATAATCTTTATTTTACAAATCTTTAATTAACACAAATCTTTGGTTTTTTTTAGAGTAAACCAGCACACTTATACATCTATTCTTTATTTCTTTCTATAGTAAAACTGACACAATTGTATATTATTTACTGGAGCTTTTCTTTAAAAAGTCACGAACTAAATCACGGCGGTCTTAAGACTGAATTCTGGTTTCTTTTAATTCTAAAATCTCTTAGTTAAAACTGCTTACCTAATCATTGTTCCCACGATAAGCTTTTTATACCCTAGATGAAATCTAAAGGGGTATACTAAGTTTGTCATTCCGTTTGTAACACCTCAAAATAATGATGATAGAGCAAAATGGATTGGACACCCACGCATAATATTAATAGTTATTTTGATTTTTGCATGTCCGTCCGTCCGTCCGTCCGTGCGCACGATAACTCGAGAACGCGTACACTTAGAGAGCTGAAGTTTAGTACACGGACTTTAAAAAAAAGTAAAATTAAGTTCGAAAATGAGACAAATCGGGCAACTCCTTCGTGGGGTTGCCATACAAAAATTTCGTTTTCCGTTATATATTTGAACACTGCCTGAGAACGGGTCGCCGTAGAGAGCTGAAATTTGGTACGTGGTGTTTTGATTGTACTAGCAAACAAAATTTCAAAAATGGACTAAATCGGGCAACCCATTCTTGGTGTTGCCATATAAAAAATTTGGTTTATTATGTATACTGTGAAAACTATCAGTTCAAGACATTTTTATTGTACTAAAAACTTCTTCAGAATGTGAAATCCTATAAAATTGGTTATAATCATTTCTTCTGTCCGACGAACCGTTCTAGAAATATATGCGAAAAACCACTGCAAAAATCAAAATTGCTCAAATGGGTACCCATACGAAATTTCATACGGACATTCATCTAGGGTATCATAAGAATTGGTCTTAGACCAATTCTAGCTTTTTCACTTGCTATTAAATTGTCTTTTTTCTGTCTATTTTGCAGGTAAGTCTGGGAATGTGGGAAAATATGAAAAATATGGAGGAATGGATCAGGTTTGTATAGGAATTTTATTTATGTCGAGACTGTCTAGACTTGTAATAGAATATCGGTTTCCTGTATTAAGGTGAGGTAACGTAACTCGCCCGATTAATATTTGAGTACTTAAATACTTATCATTAATTAATTAGGACCTTTTGAGCAAATGTCTATTTCTTACTGAACTTCGTCACCCGGAAAAGTGGAAATTGTTTATTACAGTAGAAAGGTAAAGGTTTGTTCTTTATAAATTTGATATTCTCACTTCAAGTTACTTTTAAAGAATTGAAGAAAGACATCGATGGAATAAAGTTAAAATTAGAATTTTCTGTATAACTTGGGACACCTGAACTAATTTTTAAATACATTTAAAATCTATTTTCTTTAAGAAAATGAACAGAGTTTCTGTTTCTGTTCTCAATTTATCATTTTATTCTTAGATATATTTAAACGTGTATTATAAATTTTTGTGTTGACAAATTGAGGTCTAAAATTACTTTTTAGTATTGGTAATTATGTTCTTAGATTTCTGGACATTAACAGCTGTGCTGGGGAATTGAGATTGCCCTTGGATGTGTTCCTATATTTCAACAAAGCGATATAAGGATCCGACTTAGTTTCTTTACATTTAATGAGTAGGTTTTTAATAGTCTGAACAGATTATTCTACCATCCCGTTTGATCTGGGAAAATATGGACTCGACTTAATATGCTCAATATTCCAGGATTCGCAAAAGTGTTTGAAATCGTCTGAATTAAAGGGGGAACCGTTGTCTGAAATCATTTTTTCAGGAATATCATGCCCAGCAAATATACATTTAAGATGTGTTATAACTTTTGTACTTGTATGGCTAACATTGAGGGATGATATCTCTATGTATTTAGAGTAGTAGTCAACAACTATCAAAAATTTTTGCCTATCAAAGTCAAAAAGGTCTATGCCTACTTTATTCCAAGGTATGTCCTCAACATCGTGTGGTATGATCGGCTCTTTTCGATTATTTTGTCTGTGTCGAAGGCATGTTTCGCATTGACTAACAACATTATAAATATCGTGATTAATATTTGGCCAGTATATCTTTCCCCTAGACATACTTTGACACCTTTCAATCCCCAGATGACCTTCATGTATAATTTTTAAGATCTCAGAACGTAATTTACTAGGTATTATCAAACTATTTCCTTTGAAAACAAGATCATCAGCGCAATGAATTTCATCACGGAAATTAAAGTATGGTTGTGCTAAAGAGTCTACTTTTTTCTTACCATTGGGCCAACCCTGATGACAATATTCAACAACTGTAATCAAGGATCTATCTTCTAATGTCGCACGGCGAATAGATTCAAGCCTTGGCTGCGAAACAGATAGATTTGTTATAAGAAGTTTTACATGTACATTCAGGTCTTTTTCGAACTCAGTCAATGTGTAACTGAGTAAGGCTGCCCGTGATAATATATCAGCAACATGCATATATTTTCCAGGCTTATACGATAAATCCAAATCGTAAGACTGTAATCGCATCATGATTCTTTGTAGTCTGGCTGGTACTTTGTATAGAGGTTTTTTATGTATTGCTATTAGTGGTTTGTGGTCCGTTTCAACTTTGACCCTTTGTCCATAAACGTATTGATGAAATTTTACACACCCGAAAAGAATAGCGAGTAATTCTTTTTCAATCTGCTCGTAATTTTGCTGGGCTTCCGTTAGTGTTGCAGATGCAAATGCAATTGGGTTATGGTCATGGGATATTACGGCACCAAGTGCATTGTGTGATGCATCTACCGACAAAATCAATTGTTTCTTTGGATTAAAATACGTTAATATCGGAGCATTTGTAATTAAATATTTAATTCTTTTAAATTCTTGACCAGTTCCTTTTTCAATAATTGTCTTAAATTACTTGTTACAAGAGACAGATCTTTGACGAAAGATCCTAGGTAATTGACCATACCTAAATATCTCTGTAGATCTTTAGCACATTTTGGAGAAGACATATGCAAATAGCCTCAACTTTCGAAATGTCTGGTTTTATACCTTCACTGTTAAAAAAATGACCTAAATATTTGACCTCTGTAAGACAAAATTTTGACTTCTCTTTATTAAATTTTAGACCTAAATCTCTAGCCCTTTTTAGTACCATATTTAAAATAATGTCATGTTCTTCTATCGTAGAATCATGTATTAAAAAGTCGTCTATATATATTATGAGTCCTGGAATATCCCCAAAGAGTTTAATCATTTCTGAATGAAAAATTTCCGCAGTCGCGTTTATACCGAAAGGCAATCTTAGAAATCGGTATCGTCCGAATGGGCTTGTAAACGTAGAAAGCCTACTGGAGTGTTCATCTAAAGTAATAGCCCAAAATCCCGAATTAGCATCAAGTGTTGTAAAAAATGTTGATCCACTTAAATTTGTTTTAACTTCTTCTATTGTAGGAAATTGGAAATATGATCTAATTATATTTTTATTAAGATGACGGGGATCCAAGCCCAATCTCAAGCCACCATTCACTTTTTTGATCAAAACAATAGATTTTTATAAATATTAAGCGAGAAAATCAAACTTTCACAGATAGATGACCATACGAAATTACATACGGGCATTCATCTAGGGTATTATAAGAATTGGTCTTAGTCCAATTCTAGCTTTTTACTTATTATGCATACCTGTTTCGAAGAAACAATCAAGAAACCAACGATACCCCAGGACAGAGCTCACATTAAGAAACAAAACAGTATGCGACAGTCTGATATTGATCAATATATCGTCACATGGATAAATAAACGTTATACATATGTAGCAAATTGCTCCTACTCGGTAGATTTGTCTTATTTTGCTATAATTTGTTTATGCCACTTTGGAACAGTTGATTGCAGACATTAAATAAAATAAGAGCTAAAATTCAAGTTAAACGACATCCATCGACTAGAAAAGGCGGGGACGAAAGTTTTAAAAAAGCGTTCAGCTTAGATACTACTTATGCAGACGGTTCAACAACAATGATATAACTGATGCAGATGATACTGAAGAGGCTGAATTGTTTAGAGAAACTATAAATCATGAATCTAATGAATCTACCATGAAATTTACGGCAAATAATCTCAACGTTAATAGTCAAATTATCTCTACACAACAAAATTCTGATTCATTGGGTGATTTTAATCAATCGCTGGATGATGATTGGCTTACAAGGTCTATACAAAGAAAAAAAGTAGTAATCCTATTAAGATTAATCAAAAAACTTCAGAGAATTCCATTAAATCAATAAATAAAAGCATTGCTATCGAAGAAAGTGATGATGACGACGACTTGTTCGCCTCTGCATTAAAGACAACTGCTTCAAAAGTTTCACAACCACCACCAAGTTATATAGAAGAAAAGCAAAAGGAAATGCAGAAACAGGATATCAAAACGAATATAAAAACGAACACATCGATTTTTAATGATGATTCTGATGACGGTTTGTTTGTAAATGCTCACAAACAGAAAATTACTGATACCTTAAATACACTGGCTAAAGAAAAAGTGATCGAAAAAGCTAAAATATTTTCTAGTGATGAAGACGCTGATGATATTTTTAGCAAATCCTGTAAAACTGCCAAGAAATTAGAAAATAATGTACCAAAAGTAGCTTTTTCTCAAATTGACAATCTTGAAGGTCTTAAAGGGGCCGCTATGTAGGTGATTTTCTCTTTATGTATGTCAGTTTCATATAATTTTTTTTTTATATAGGTCTCTTGGAGGAATCATATGTGATGAACCAGAAATTGCTACTCAGTATTGGACGATCGTGTAAATTTCTAAGAGCTCTATGTGATAAAAAGCGATTGGCTAGTAGAAAGCGCCCATGCAGGAAGATTCCTTCCATTAGAAAACTACAGAATAAAGGACAATGAGCTAGAGACTGATTTTAGTTTCACTATTGAAAAAGTTCTCGAATCAACACTTAGACAGAGTCTTTTTGCTGGTAAAATATTTTACATCACACCAAGCGTATTCCCTGCTAAGTCGGAAATAATTAAAATGATTGAACTTTGCGGTGGTAAAGTCGAGTCCAAGAGACGCGGCTCTCTCGCTATTGTCGAAGCAAATACACACTGATCTAACACGTCCTGATAAGCCAAAATGTTTGATTTGTAGCACTGAACTAGTAATATATACTATATGTATTAAAAAAAATTTGAATTGAAAATGTTTTCTTTTTTGTAATTCTCTTGTTATAATCAGCTGAATCCCTTTGCACTGACATTTATAAACCGAATCAACGGACTATTGCGCGAGATATTAAATCATTATGCTCAGAACCTGGTTTCGATTAGAGCTGAAAATTGGATCCCAATCTGTGGACAACTTGATTCTTCAAATCCACGTATGCGAATCCGAGTGGACTCGAAATATTCCGATCTAAACTAAGCAAAGAAACTTCAAAATTTCCTTCCACGGTTACTTTTAACATTGCTAATAGCTAACATCTACCCAGCCACTTTACTCTGCTCGGCTCGTTTGCATATCACACAGTGCAGTATGCGTGCATACATCTCAGCGAAGCCGACTTTATGCTGTTCGATGTAGGCCGGCCGATGGTATTATATTGCGTGTACTGACAACTGACTAGATTGTTATAGGCTTAGGCACAAAATTCAATCATGTATGAAGGTATACATATATTAATAATAATTAATAATATTAATAATTTACCAGTTGCAATAAAAGAAATTTAAAAAGCTTCAAAAAATTAGCGAGAGTGTATAACGTGCAGCAAAATCAGCTATTATTATTATTATTAAAAACTAGCTATCATTAGGACGAAGACGATTAAGATGAGCTTTATACTATTTGGATACTAACCGTACAACAACAAATACAATGTCAAAATGCATATGCTTAGAAACAATTCCTTTTTTTTTTTTAATTAAAAATATTTTCAGGATTACAGGATTACTCACATTATTATTATTTAAAAATCATACACAAAAATTATAATATATACAAAAGGAAATTAACTCAAATCATTTGAATTATCATCCGCTTCTGGAGGATCAAAATCCCTCATTTTAATATCGTAATCCTCTCCATATTGGATCACATTATCTATTTGAAGCAGTAAATGCTGATTATGCAGTAACTGAGCCCAGCAAAGCTCGCACATCTGGATCTAAATATTTATCAAGCTGTCCTCTAGCTGTTTTACTTAAAAGATCCATTTTACTTAGTACGTTTACATGTGGCATTTCTTAGTTAGCCATAACACTCAATGTAGTCATTGTGCCAGATAAAAACTTAGCGCCGTCAATCATAAATTGTGAATCCTGACCTTGTATAGGAGTGTTTTTTCCTCATACAATTCACACCCAAAATTTAGTCTGGGTTTATATGAGAAGAGATCAGTTTGATCTATTTTCAAGCGTCTGCTGCATGCAGAAAACCAAGCTGCACCGATGAGTGTAAGGTTTTCTGCTGACACGGAACGCTACTTCTTCTACCTTTTCTTCTTTATTTTTCAGCCCACTGCGTGGCGTATACAGGTTCCATTCGCTTCGAATGAATCTGTTTCTTTAAAAAAAATTTTAAATTTTTTTAATAAATAAAATAATTGTTTTTTCTATTTTTCTCCAACTTTTCATTTCTTTTTTCTTTTTTTTATTTTTTTTCATGTTTTTCAAATCACCCAATTTCGCTATTTGGGACCTGTTGATGAGTCAAAGCAAGACTTGAAATTTGCCACCAACAATTAATGGGTTGTGTGATGAAATAACAAATTAGAACATTTTTTAGCTTTTGCTATATAACGGAGAATCCCAAAAAAATTAAGTGTAACCCGGTAAAAAGTCCAAAACAGTAATCTCTTTATTTATTTTTCCTCCTGGGCTTGTATAGGAGTGTTTTTTCCTCATATAACTCACACGCAGAATTTATTCTGAGTTTATATGAGAAGAGATCAGTTTGATCTATTTTCAAGCAGAAAACCAAGCTGCACCGATGAGTGTAAGGTTTTCTGCTGACACGAAACGCTTCTACTTCTACCTTTTCTTCTTTATTTTTCAGCCCACTGCGTGGCGTATACAGGTCCGATTCGCTTCGAATGAGTCTGTTTCTTAAAAAAAAAAATTTAAAATTTTTTTTAATAAATAAAAAAATTGTTTTTTCTATTTTTCTCCAACTTTTCATTTCTTTCTTCCTTTTTTCATTTTTTTTAATTGTTTTTCAAATCACCCAATTTCGCTATTTGGGACCTGTTGATGAGTCAAACCAAGCCTTGAAACTTGTCACCAAAAATTAAAGGGTTGTGTGATGAAATAATAAATTAGAACATTTTATATCTTCTGCTATATACCGGAGAATCCCAAAAAATTCTTTCTTGAACCAAATTAAGTGTAACCCGGTAAAAAGTCCAAAACAGTAATCTCTTTATTTATTTTTCCTCCTGCGCTTGTATAGGAGTGTTTTTTCCTCATATAATTCACACCCAGAATTTATTCTGAGTTTATATGAGAACAGATCAGTTTGATATATTTTCAAGCGTCTGCAGCAGGCAGAAAACCAAGCGGCACCGATGAGTGTAAGGTTTTCTGCTGACACGAAACGATTCTTCTTCTACCTTTTCTTCTTTAGTTTTCAGCCCACTGCGTGGCGTATACAGGTTCGATTCGCTTCGAATGAATCTGTTTCTTTAAAAAAATTTAAATTTTTTTAATACATAAAAAAAATTGTTTTTTCTATTTTTCTCAAACTTTTCATTTCTTTCTTCCTTTTTTCATTTTTTTTATTTGTTTTTCAAATCACCCAATTTCGCTATTTGGGACCTGTTGATGAGTCAAACCAAGACTTGAAACTTGTCACCAAAAATTAAAGGGTTGTGTGATGAAATAATAAATTAGAACATTTTATATCTTTTGCTATATACCGGAGAATCCCAAAAAATTCTTTCTTGAACAAAATTAAGTGTAACCCGGTAAAAAGTCCAAAACAGTAATTTCTTTATTTATTTTTCCTCCTGGGCTTGTATAGGAGTGTTTTTTCCTCATATAATTCACACCCAGAATTTATTCTGACTTTATCTGAGAAAAGATCAATTTGATCTATTTTCAAGCGTCTGCAGCAGGCAGAAAACCAAGCTGCACCGATGAGTGTAAGGTTTTCTCCTGACACGAAACGCTTCTTCTTCTACATTTTCTTCTTTATTTTTCAGCCCACTGCGTGGCGTATACAGGTTCGATTCGCTTCGAATGAATCTGTTTCTTTAAAAAAAATTTAAAAATTTTTTTAATAAATAAAAAAAAAATTTTTCTATTTTTCTCCAACTTTTCATTTTTTCTTCCTTTTTTCATTTTTTTTATTTGTTTTTCAAATCACCCAATTTCGCTATTTGGGACCTGTTGATGAGTCAAACCAAGACTTGAAACTTGTCACCAAAATTAATGGGTTGTGTGATGAAATAACAAATTAGAACATTTTTTAGCTTATGCTAGATACCGGAGAATCCCAAAAAAAAATTCTTTCTTGAACAAAATCAAGTGTAACCCGGTAATAAGTCGAAAAAAGTAATCTTTTTATTCATTTTTCATGCTGGGCTTGTATAGGAGTGTTTTTGCTCATATAATTCACACCCAAAATTTAGTCTGGGTTTATATGAGAAGAGATCAGTTTGATCTATTTTCAAGCGTCTGCAGCATGCAGAAAACCAAGCTGCACCGATGAGTGTAAGGTTTTCTGCTGACACGGAACGCTTCTTTTTCTACCTTTTCTTCTTTATTTTTCAGCCCACTGCGTGGCGTATACAGGTTCGATTCGCTTCGAATGAATCTGTTTCTTTAAAAAAAATTTAAAAATTTTTTAATAAATAAAAAAAATTTTTTTCTATTTTTCTCCAACTTTTCATTTTTTCTACCTTTTTTCATTTTTTTTATTTGTTTTTCAAATCACCCAATTTCGCTATTTGGGACGTGTTGATGAGTCAAACCAAGACTTGAAACTTGTCACCAAAAATTAATGGGTTGTGTGATGAAATAATAAATTAGAACATTTTTTAGCTTATGCTATATACCGGAGAATCCCAAAAAAAAAATTCTTTCTTGAACAAAATCAAGTGTAACCCGGTAATAAGTCGAAAAAAGTAATCTTTTTATTCATTTTTCATGCTGGGCTTGTATAGGAGTGTTTTTGCTCATATAATTCACACCCAAAATTTAGTCTGGGTTTATATGAGAAGAGATCAGTTTGATCTATTTTCAAGCGTCTGCAGCATGCAGAGAACCAAGCTGCACCGATGAGTGTTAGGTTTTCTGCTGACGATAAAAGCTTCTTCTTCTACCTTTTCTTCTTTATTTTTCAGCCCACTGCGTGGCGTATACAGGTTCGATTCGCTTCAAATGAATGTTTCTTTAAAAAAAATTTTAAATTTTTTTAATAAATAAAAAAAATTTTAATATTTTTTAATAAATAAAAAAATTGTGTTTTCTATTTTTCTCCAACTTTTCATTTCTTTCTTCCTTTTTTCATTTTTTTTATTTGTTTTTCAAATCACCCAATTTCGCTATTTGGGACCTGTTGATGAGTCAAACCAAGACTTGAAAATTGTGACCAAAAATTAAAGGGTTGTGTGATGAAATAACAAATTAGAACCTTTTATATCTTTTGCTATATACCGGAGAATCCCAAAAAATTCTTTCTTGAACAAAATTAAGTGTAACCCGGTAAAAAGTCCAAAACAGTAATCTCTTTATTTATTTTTCCTCCTGGGCCTGTATAGGAGTGTTTTTTCCTCATATAATTCACACCCAGAATTTATTCTGACTTTATCTGAGAAGAGATCAATTTGATCTATTTTCAAGCGTCTGCAGCAGGCAGAAAACCAAGCTGCACCGATGAGTGTAAGGTTTTCTGCTGACACGAAACGCTTCTTCTTCTGCCTTTTCTTCTTTATTTTTCAGCCCTCTACGTAGCGTATACAGGGTCCATTCGCTTCGAATGAATCTGTTTCTTTAAAAAAAAATTTAAACTTTTTTAATAAATAAAAAAATTGTTTTTTCTATTTTTCGCCAAATTTTCATTTCTTTCTTCTCTTTTCCATTTTTTTTCATTTTTTTTTTAAATCACCCAATTTCGCTATTTGGGACCTGTTGATGAATCACACCAAGACTTGAAACTTGTCACCAAAAATTAATTGGTTGTTTGATGAGATAACAAATTAGAACATTTTTTAGCTTTTGCTATATACCGGAGAATCCCAAAAAATTCTTTCATGAACAAAATTAAGTGTAACCTGGTAAAAAGTCCAAAACAGTAATCTTTTTCTTTATTTTTCCTCCTGGGCTTGTATAGGAGTGTTTTTTCCTCATATAATTCACACCCACAATTTATTCTGAGTTTATATGAGAAGAAATCAATTTGATCTATTTTCAAGCGTATGCAGCAGGCAGAAAACCAAGCTGCACCGATGAGTGTAAGGTTTTCTGCTGACACGAAACGCTTCTTCTTCTGCCTTTTCTTCTTTATTTTTCAGCCCACTACGTAGCGTATACAGGGTCCATTCGCTTCGAATGAATCTGTTTCTTTAAAAAAAAATTAAACTTTTTTAATAAATAAAAAAATTGTTTTTTCTATTTTTCGCCAAATTTTCATTTCTTTCTTCTCTTTTCCATTTATTTTCATTTGTTTTTTAAATCACCCAATTTCGCTATTTGGGACCTGTTGATGAATCACACCAAGACTTGAAACTTGTCACCAAAAATTAATGGGTTGTTTGATGAAATAACAAATTAGAACATTTTTTAGCTTTTGCTATATACCGGAGAATCCCAAAAAATTCTTTCTTGAACAAAATTAAGTGTAACCTGGTAAAAAGTCCAAAACAGTAATCTTTTTATTTATTTTTCCTCCTGGGCTTGTATAGGCGTGTTTTTTCCTCATATAATTCACACCCACAATTTATTCTGAGTTTATATGAGAAGAAATCAATTTGATCTATTTTCAAGCGTATGCAGCAGGCAGAAAACCAGGCTGCACCGATGTGTGTAAGGTTTTCTGCTGACACGAAACGCTTCTTGTTCTACATTTTCTTCTTTATTTTTCAGCCCACTGCGTGGCGTATACAGGTTCGATCCGCTTCGAATGAATGTTTCTTTAAAAAAAATTTTTAAAATTTTTTTAATAAATAAAAAAATTGTTTTTTCTATTTTTCTCAAACTTTTCTTTTTTTTCTTCTTTTTTCCATTTTTTTATTTGTTTTTCAAATCACCCAATTTCGCTATTTGAGACCTGTTGATGAGTCAAACCAAGACTTGAAACTTGTAACCAAAAATTAATGGGTTGTGTGATGAAATGACAAACTAGAACATTTTTTGGCTTTTGCTATATACCGGAGAATCTCAAAAAATTCTTTCCTGAACAAAATTAAGTGTAACCCGGTAAAAAGTCCAAAAGAGTAATCTCTTTATTTATTTTTCCTCCAGGGCTTGTATAGGAGTGTCTTTTCCTCATATAATTCACACCCAGAATTTATTCTGAGTTTATATGAGAAGAAATCAATTTGATCTATTTTCAAGCGTATGCAGCAGGCAGAAAACCAGGCTGCACCGATGTGTGTAAGGTTTTCTGCTGACACGAAACGCTTCTTGTTCTACATTTTCTTCTTTATTTTTCAGCCCACTGCGTGGCGTATACAGGTTCCATTCGCTTCGAATGAATCTGTTTCTTTAAAAAAAATTTAATTTTTTTTTAATAAACAAAAAAAATTGTTTTTTCTATTTTTCTCCAAATTTTCATTTCTTTCTTCTTTTTCCATTTTTTTTCATTTGTTTTTTAAATCACCCAATTTCGCTTTTTGGGACGTGTTGATGAGTCAAACCAAGACTTGAAACTTGTTGTGGGGTTGTGTGATGAAATAACAAATTAGAACATTTTTTAGCTTATGCTATATATCGGAGAATCCCAAAAAAAAAAAAAATTCTTTCTTGAACAAAATCAAGTGTAACCCGGTAATACGTCCAAAAATGTAATCTTTTTATTTATTTTTCATGCTGGGCTTGTATAGGAGTTTGTTTCTCATATAATTCACACCCAAAATTTATTCTGGGTTTATATGAGAAGAGATCAGTTTGATCTATTTTCAAGCGTCTGGAGCATGTAGAAAACCAAGCTGCACCGATGAGTGTAAGGTTTTCTGCTGACACGAAACGCTTCTTCTTCTGCCTTTTCTTCTTTATTTTTCAGCCCACTACGTAGCGTATACAGGTTTCATTCGCTTCGAATGAATTTAAACTTTTTTAATAAATAAAAAAATTGTTTTTTCTATTTTTCGCCAAATTTTCATTTCTTTCTTCTCTTTTCCATTTTTTTCATTTGTTTTTTAAATCACCCAATTTCGCTATTTGGGACCTGTTGATGAATCACACCAAGACTTGAAACTTGTCACCAAAAATTAATGGGCTGTTTGATGAAATAACAAATTAGAACATTTTTTAGCTTTTGCTATATACCGGAGAATCCCAAAGAATTCTTTCCTGAACAAAATTAAGTGTAACCCGGTAAAAAGTCCAAAAGAGTAATCTCTTTATTTATTTTTCCTCCTGGGCTTGTATATGAGTGTTTTTCCTCATATAATTCACACCCAGAATTTATTCTGAGTTCATATGAGAAGAGACCAGTGTGATATCTTTTCAAGCGTCTGCAGCAGGCAGAAAACCAAGCTGCACCCATGAGTGTAAGGTTTTCTGCTGACACGAAATGCTTCTTCTTCTACCTTTTCTTCTTTATTTTTCAGCCCACTGCGTTGCGTATACAGGTTCGGTTCGCTTCGAATGAATGTTTCTTTAAAAAAAATTTAAATTTTTATAATAAATACAAAAACAAATTTAATTTTTTAAATAAATAAAAAAAAAAAATTTTCTAATTTTCTCAATCTTTTCATTTCTTTCTTCTTTTTTCCATTTTTTTCATTTGTTTTTCAATTCACCAAATTTCGCTATTTTCATTTGTTTTTCAAATCACCAAATTTCGCTATGATGAGTCAAGCCAAGACTTGAAACTTGTAACCAAAAATTAATGAGTTGTGTGATGAAATAACAAATTAGAACATTTTTTAGCTTTTGCTATATACCGGAGAATCCCAAAAAATTCTTTCTTGAACAAAATTAAGAGTAACCCGGCAATAAGTCCAATAGAGTAATCTTTTTATTTATTTTTCCTCCTGGGCTTGTATAGGAGAGTTTTTTCCTCATATAATTCACACCCAGAATTTATTCTGAGTTTATATGAGAAGAGATCAGTTTGATCTATTTTCAAGCATCTGCAGCAGGCAGAAATCCAAGCTGCACGATGAGTGTAAGGTTTTCTGCTGACACGAAACGCTTCTTCTTCTACCTTTTCTTCCTTATTTTTCAGCCCACTGCGTGGCGTATACAGGTTCGATTCGCTTCGAATGAATCTGTTTCTTTAAAAAAAATTTTAAATTTTTTTTAATAAATAAAAAAATTGTTTTTTCTATTTTTCTCAAACTTTTCATTTCTTTCTTCTTTTTTTCATTTTTTTCATTTGTTTTTCAAATCACCCAATTTCGCTATTTGGGACCTGTTGTTGATTCAAACCAAGACTTGAAACTTGTCACCAAAAATTCTTGGGTTGTGTGATGAAACAACAAATTAGAACATTTTTTAGCTTTTGCTATATACCGGAGAATCCCAAAAAAAAAAGTCTTTCTTGAACAAAATCAAGTGTAACCCGGTAATAAGTCCAAAAGAGTAATGTTTTTATTTATTTTTCATCCTGGGCTTGTATAGGAGTGTTTTTTCCTCATATAATTCACACTCAAAATTTATTCTGAATTTATATGAGAAGAGATCACTTTGATCTATTTTCAAGCGTCTGCAGCAGGCAGAAAACCAAGCTGCACGGATGAGTGTAAGGTTTTCTGCTGACGCGAAAAGCTTCTTCTTCTACCTTTTCTTCTTTATTTTTCAGCCCACTGCGTGGCGTATACAGGTTCGATTCGCTTCGAATGAATGTTACTTTAAAAAAAAATTTAAATTTTTTTAATAAATAAATTTTTTTTTTTTTTTTTTAATAAATAAAAAAATTGTGTTTTCTATTTTTCTCAAACTTTTCATTTCTTTCTTCTTTTTTTCATTTTTTTTATTTGTTTTTCAAATCACCCAATTTCGCCATTTGGGACCTGTTGATGAGTCAAACCAAGACTTGAAACTTGTAACCAAAAATTAATGGGTTGTGTGATGAAATAACAAATTAGAACATTTTTTAGCTTTTGCTATATACCGGAGAATCCCAAAAAAAATAAAAGTCTTTCTTGAACAAAATCAAGTGTAACCCGGTAATAAGTCCAAAAGAGTAATGTTTTTATTTATTTTTCATCCTGGGCTTGTATAGGAGTGTTTTTTCCTCATATAATTCACACTCAAAATTTATTCTAAATTTATATGAGAAGAAATCAATTTGATCTATTTTCAAGCGTATGCAGCAGGCAGAAAACCAGGCTGCACCGATGTGTGTAAGGTTTTCTGCTGACACGAAACGCTTCTTGTTCTACATTTTCTTCTTTATTTTTCAGCCCACTGCGTGGCGTATACAGGTTCGATTCGCTTCGAATGAATGTTTCTTTAAAAAAAATTTTTTTTTAATTTTTTTAATAAATAAAAAAATTGTTTTTTCTATTTTTCTCAAACTTTTCTTTTCTTTCTTCTTTTTTTCATTTTTTTATTTGTTTTTCAAATCACCCAATTTCGCTATTTGAGACCTGGGTTGTGTGATGAAATAACAAATTAGAACATTTTTTAGCTTATGCTATATACCGGAGAATCCCAAAAAAAAAATTCTTTCTTGAACAAAATCAAGTGTAACCCGGTAAAAAGTCCAAAAGAGTAATCTTTTTATTTATTTTCATCCTGGGCTTGTATAGGAGTGTTTTTTCCTCATATAACTCACACGCAGAATTTATTCTGAGTTTATATGAGAAGAGATCAGTTTGATCTATTTTCAAGCGTCTGCAGCATGCAGAAAACCAAGCTGCACCGATGAGTGTAAGGTTTTCTGCTGACACGAAACGCTTCTTCTTCTGCCTTTTCTTCTTTATTTTTCAGCCCACTACGTAGCGTATACAGGGTCCATTCGCTTCGAATGAATCTGTTTCTTTAAAACAAAATTTAAACTTTTTTAATAAATAAAAAAATTGTTTTTTCTATTTTTCTCCAAATTTTCATTTCTTTCTTCTTTTTTCCATTTTTTTTCATTTGTTTTTTAAACCACCCAATTTCGCTTTTTGGGACGTGTTGATTAGTCAAACCAAGACTTGAAACTTGTCACCAAAAATTAATGGGTTGTGTGATGAAATAACAAATTAGAACATTTTTTCGCTTATGCTATATACCGGAGAATCCCAAAAAAAAAAATTCTTTCTTGAACAAAATCAAGTGTAACCCGGTAAAAAGTCCAAAAGAGTAATCTTTTTATTTATTTTCATCCTGGGCTTGTATAGGAGTGTTTTTTCCTCATATAACTCACACGCAGAATTTATTCTGAGTTTATATGAGAAGAGATCAGTTTGATCTATTTTCAAACGTCTGCAGCATGCAGAAAACCAAGCTGCACCGATGAGTGTAAGGCTTTGTGCTGACACGAAACGCTTCTACTTCTACCTTTTCTTCTTTAATTTTCAGCCCACTGCGTGGCGTATACAGGTTCGATTCGCTTCGAATGAATCAGCTTCTTTAAAAAAAATTAAAAAAAATTTTTAATAAATAAAAAAATTGTTTTTTCTATTTTTCTCCAACTTTTCATTTCTTTCTTCTTTTTTTCATTTTTTTTATTTGTTTTTCAAATCACCCAATTTCGCTATTTGGGACCTGTTGATGAATCAAATCAAGACTTGAAACTTGTCACCAAAAATTAATGGTTTTTGTGATGAAATAACAAATTAGAACATTTTATAGCTTTTGCTATATACCGGAGAATCCCAAAAAATTCTTTCTTGAACAAAATTAAGTGTAACCTGGTAAAAAGTCCAAAACAGTAATCTTTTTATTTATTTTTCCTCCTGGGCTTGTATAGGAGTGTTTTTTCCTCATATAATTCACACCCACAATTTATTCTTAGTTTATATGAGAAGAAATCAATTTGATCTATTTTCAAGCGTATGCAACAGGCAGAAAACCAGGCTGCACCGATGTGTGTAAGGCTTTCTGCTGACACGAAACGCTTCTTGTTCTACATTTTCTTCTTTATTTTTCAGCCCACTGCGTGGCGTATACAGGTTCGATTCGCTTCGAATGAATGTTTCTTTAAAAAAAAATTTTAAATTTTTTTTAATAAATAAAAAAATTGTTTTTTCTATTTTTCTCAAACTTTTCTTTTCTTTCTTCTCTTTTCCATTTTTTTTCATTTGTTTTTTAAATCACCCAATTTCGCTATTTGGGACCTGTTGATGAATCACACCAAGACTTGAAACTTGTCACCAAAAATTAATGGGTTGTGTGATGAAATGACAAACTAGAACATTTTTTAGCTTTTGCTATATACCGGAGAATCCCAAAAAATTCTTTCCTGGACAAAATTAAGTGTAACCCGGTAAAAAGTCCAAAAGAGTAATCTCTTTATTTATTTTTCCTCCCGGGGTTGTATAGGAGTGTTTTTCCTCATATAATTCACACCCAGAATTTATTCTGAGTTCATATGAGAAGAGATCAGTTTGATCTCTTTTCAAGCGTCTGCAGCAGGCAGAAAACCAAGCTGCACCGATGAGTGTAAGGTTTTCTGCTGACACGAAATGCTTCTTCTTCTACCTTTTCTTCTTTATTTTTCAGCCCACTGCGTTGCGTATACAGGTTCTGTTCGCTTCGAATGAATGTTTCTTTAAAAAAAATTAAAATTTTTATAATAAAAACAAAAAAAAATTTAATTTTTTAAATAACTAAAAAAATTGTTTTTTCTAATTGTCTCAATCTTTTCATTGCTTTCTTCTTTTTTTCATTTTTTTCATTTGTTTTTCAAATCACCAAATTTCGCTATTTGGGACCTGTTGATGAGTCAAGCCAAGACTTGAAACTTGTCACCAAAAATTAATGGGTTGTGTGATGAAATAACAAATTAGAACATTTTTTAGCTTTTGCTATATACCGGAGAATCCCAAAAAATTCTTTCTTGAACAAAATTAAGTGTAATTCGGCAATAAGTCCAAAAGAGTAATCTGTTTATTTATTTTTCCTCCTGGGTTTGTATAGGAGTGTTTTTTCCTCATATAATGCACACCCAGAATTTATTCTGAGTTTATATGAGAAGAGATCAGTTTGATCTATTTTCAAGCGTCTGCAGCAGGCAGAAAACCAAGCTGCACGATGAGTGTAAGGTTTTCTGCTGACACGAAACGCTTCTTCTTCTACCGTTTCTTCCTTATTTTTCATCCCGCTGCGTGGCGTATACAGGTTCGATTCGCTCCGAATGAATCTGTTTCTTTAAAAAAAAATTTAAATTTTTTTTAATAAATAAAAAAAAAAATTTTCTATTTTTCTCAAACTTTTCATTTCTTTCTTCTTTTTTTCATTTTTTTCACTTGTTTTTCAAATCACCCAATTTCGCTATTTGGGACCTGTTGATGATTCAAACCAAGACGTGAAACTTGTCACCAAAAATTCATGGGTTGTGTGATGAAATAACAAATTAGAACATTTTTTAGCTTTTGCTATATACCGTAGAATCCCAAAAAAAAGTCTTTCTTGAACAAAATCAAGTGTAACCCGGTAATAAGTCCAAAAGAGTAATCTCTTTATTTATTTTTCCTCCCGGGGTTGTATAGGAGTGTTTTTCCTCATATAATTCACACCCAGAATTTATTCTGAGTTCATATGAGAAGAGATCAGTTTGATCTCTTTTCAAGCGTCTGCAGCAGGCAGAAAACCAAGCTGCACCGATGAGTGTAAGGTTTTCTGCTGACACGAAATGCTTCTTCTTCTACCTTTTCTTCTTTATTTTTCAGCCCACTGCGTTGCGTATACAGGTTCTGTTCGCTTCGAATGAATGTTTCTTTAAAAAAAATTAAAATTTTTATAATAAAAACAAAAAAAAATTTAATTTTTTAAATAAATAAAAAAATTGTTTTTTCTAATTGTCTCAATCTTTTCATTGCTTTCTTCTTTTTTTCATTTTTTTCATTTGTTTTTCAAATCACCAAATTTCGCTATTTGGGACCTGTTGATGATTCAAACCAAGACGTGAAACTTGTCACCAAAAATTCATGGGTTGTGTGATGAAATAACAAATTAGAACATTTTTTAGCTTTTGCTATATACCGTAGAATCCCAAAAAAAAATTCTTTCTTGAACAAAATCAAGTGTAACCCGGTAATAAGTCCAAAAGAGTAATGTTTTTATTTATTTTTCATCCTGGGCTTGTATAGGAGTGTTTTTTCCTCATATAATTCACACTCAAAATTTATTCTGAATTTATATGAGAAGAGATCAGTTTGATCTATTTTCAAGCGTCTGCAGCAGGGAGAAAACCAAGCTGCACGGATGAGTGTAAGGTTTTCTGCTGACGATAAAAGCTTCTTCTTCTACCTTTTCTTCTTTATTTTTCAGCCCACTGCGTGGCGTATACAGGTTCGATTCGCTTCAAATGAATGTTTCTTTAAAAAAAATTTTAAATTTTTTTAATAAATAAAAAAAATTTTAATATTTTTTAATAAATAAAAAAATTGTGTTTTCTATTTTTCTCCAACTTTTCATTTCTTTCTTCCTTTTTTCATTTTTTTTAATTGTTTTTCAAATCACCCAATTTCGCTATTTGGGACCTGTTGATGAGTCAAACCAAGACTTGAAAATTGTGACCAAAAATTAAAGGGTTGTGTGATGAAATAACAAATTAGAACCTTTTATATCTTTTTAATAAATAAAAAAATTGTTTTTTCTATTTTTCGCCAAATTTTCATTTCTTCCTTCTCTTTTCCATTTATTTTCATTTGTTTTTTAAATCACCCAATTTCGCTATTTGGGACCTGTTGATGAATCACACCAAGACTTGAAACTTGTCACCAAAAATTAATGGGTTGTTTGATGAAATAACAAATTAGAACATTTTTTAGCTTTTGCTATATACCGGAGAATCCCAAAAAATTCTTTCTTGAACAAAATTAAGTGTAACCTGGTAAAAAGTCCAAAACAGTAATCTTTTTATTTATTTTTCCTCCTGGGCTTGTATAGGAGTGTTTTTTCCTCATATAATTCACACCCACAATTTATTCTGAGTTTATATGAGAAGAAATCAATTTGATCTATTTTCAAGCGTATGCAGCAGGCAGAAAACCAGGCTGCACCGATGTGTGTAAGGTTTTCTGCTGACACGAAACGCTTCTTGTTCTACATTTTCTTCTTTATTTTTCAGCCCACTGCGTGGCGTATACAGGTTCGATCCGCTTCGAATGAATGTTTCTTTAAAAAAAATTTTTAAAATTTTTTTATAAATAAAAAAATTGTTTTTTCTATTTTTCTCAAACTTTTCTTTTTTTTTCTTCTTTTTTCCATTTTTTTATTTGTTTTTCAAATCACCCAATTTCGCTATTTGAGACCTGTTGATGAGTCAAACCAAGACTTGAAACTTGTAACCAAAAATTAATGGGTTGTGTGATGAAATGACAAACTAGAACATTTTTTGGCTTTTGCTATATACCGGAGAATCTCAAAAAATTCTTTCCTGAACAAAATTAAGTGTAACCCGGTAAAAAGTCCAAAAGAGTAATCTCTTTATTTATTTTTCCTCCTGGGCTTGTATAGGAGTGTCTTTTCCTCATATAATTCACACCCAGAATTTATTCTGAGTTTATATGAGAAGAAATCAATTTGATCTATTTTCAAGCGTATGCAGCAGGCAGAAAACCAGGCTGCACCGATGTGTGTAAGGTTTTCTGCTGACACGAAACGCTTCTTGTTCTACATTTTCTTCTTTATTTTTCAGCCCACTGCGTGGCGTATACAGGTTCCATTCGCTTCGAATGAATCTGTTTCTTTAAAAAAAATTTAAATTTTTTTTAATAAACAAAAAAAATTGTTTTTTCTATTTTTCTCCAAATTTTCATTTCTTTCTTCTTTTTCCATTTTTTTTCATTTGTTTTTTAAATCACCCAATTTCGCTTTTTGGGACGTGTTGATGAGTCAAACCAAGACTTGAAACTTGTTGTGGGGTTGTGTGATGAAATAACAAATTAGAACATTTTTTAGCTTATGCTATATACCGGAGAATCCCAAAAAAAAAAAAAATTCTTTCTTGAACAAAATCAAGTGTAACCCGGTAATACGTCCAAAAATGTAATCTTTTTATTTATTTTTCATGCTGGGCTTGTATAGGAGTTTGTTTCTCATATAATTCACACCCAAAATTTATTCTGGGTTTATATGAGAAGAGATCAGTTTGATCTATTTTCAAGCGTCTGGAGCATGTAGAAAACCAAGCTGCACCGATGAGTGTAAGGTTTTCTGCTGACACGAAACGCTTCTTCTTCTGCCTTTTCTTCTTTATTTTTCAGCCCACTGCGTAGCGTATACAGGGTTCATTCGCTTCGAATGAATTTAAACTTTTTTAATAAATAAAAAAATTGTTTTTTCTATTTTTCGCCAAATTTTCATTTCTTTCTTCTCTTTTCCATTTTTTTCATTTGTTTTTTAAATCACCCAATTTCGCTATTTGGGACCTGCTGATGAATCACACCAAGACTTGAAACTTGTCACCAAAAATTAATGGGCTGTTTGATGAAATAACAAATTAGAACATTTTTTAGCTTTTGCTATATACCGGAGAATCCCAAAGAATTCTTTCCTGAACAAAATTAAGTGTAACCCGGTAAAAAGTCCAAAAGAGTAATCTCTTTATTTATTTTTCCTCCTGGGCTTGTATATGAGTGTTTTTCCTCATATAATTCACACCCAGAATTTATTCTGAGTTCATATGAGAAGAGACCAGTGTGATCTCTTTTCAAGCGTCTGCAGCAGGCAGAAAACCAAGCTGCACCCATGAGTGTAAGGTTTTCTGCTGACACGAAATGCTTCTTCTTCTACCTTTTCTTCTTTATTTTTCAGCCCACTGCGTTGCGTATACAGGTTCGGTTCGCTTCGAATGAATGTTTCTTTAAAAAAAATTTAAATTTTTATAATAAATACAAAAACAAATTTAATTTTTTAAATAAATAAAAAAAAAAATTTTTCTAATTTTCTCAATCTTTTCATTTCTTTCTTCTTTTTTTCATTTTTTTCATTTGTTTTTCAAATCACCAAATTTCGCTATTTTCATTTGTTTTTCAAATCACCAAATTTCGCTATGATGAGTCAAGCCAAGACTTGAAACTTGTAACCAAAAATTAATGGGTTGTGTGATGAAATAACAAATTAGAACATTTTTTAGCTTTTGCTATATACCGGAGAATCCCAAAAAATTCTTTCTTGAACAAAATTAAGAGTAACCCGGCAATAAGTCCAATAGAGTAATCTTTTTATTTATTTTTCCTCCTGGGCTTGTATAGGAGAGTTTTTTCCTCATATAATTCACACCCAGAATTTATTCTGAGTTTATATGAGAAGAGATCAGTTTGATCTATTTTCAAGCATCTGCAGCAGGCAGAAATCCAAGCTGCACGATGAGTGTAAGGTTTTCTGCTGACACGAAACGCTTCCTCTTCTACCTTTTCTTCCTTATTTTTCAGCCCACTGCGTGGCGTATACAGGTTCGATTCGCTTCGAATGAATCTGTTTCTTTAAAAAAAATTTTAAATTTTTTTTAATAAATAAAAAAATTGTTTTTTTTATTTTTCTCAAACTTTTCATTTCTTTCTTCTTTTTTTCATTTTTTTCATTTGTTTTTCAAATCACCCAATTTCGCTATTTGGGACCTGTTGTTGATTCAAACCAAGACTTGAAACTTGTCACCAAAAATTCTTGGGTTGTGTGATGAAACAACAAATTAGAACAT
Organism: Dioctria linearis; assembly: GCA_963930735.1. Lineage (NCBI taxonomy): Eukaryota > Metazoa > Arthropoda > Insecta > Diptera > Asilidae > Dioctria > Dioctria linearis. The sequence continues at coordinate 140,062,024 of OZ005741.1, forward strand.
TTTTTAGCTTTTGCTATATACCGGAGAATCCCAAAAAAAAAAAGTCTTTCTTGAACAAAATCAAGTGTAACCCGGTAATAAGTCCAAAAGAGTAATGTTTTTATTTATTTTTCATCCTGGGCTTGTATAGGAGTGTTTTTTCCTCATATAATTCACACTCAAAATTTATTCTGAATTTATATGAGAAGAGATCACTTTGATCTATTTTCAAGCGTCTGCAGCAGGCAGAAAACCAAGCTGCACGGATGAGTGTAAGGTTTTCTGCTGACGCGAAAAGCTTCTTCTTCTACCTTTTCTTCTTTATTTTTCAGCCCACTGCGTGGCGTATACAGGTTCGATTCGCTACGAATGAATGTTACTTTAAAAAAAAATTTAAATTTTTTTAATAAATAAATTTTTTTTTTTTTTTTTTTAATAAATAAAAAAATTGTGTTTTCTATTTTTCTCAAACTTTTCATTTCTTTCTTCTTTTTTTCATTTTTTTTATTTGTTTTTCAAATCACCCAATTTCGCCATTTGGGACCTGTTGATGAGTCAAACCAAGACTTGAAACTTGTAACCAAAAATTAATGGGTTGTGTGATGAAATAACAAATTAGAACATTTTTTAGCTTTTGCTATATACCGGAGAATCCCAAAAAAAATAAAAGTCTTTCTTGAACAAAATCAAGTGTAACCCGGTAATAAGTCCAAAAGAGTAATGTTTTTATTTATTTTTCATCCTGGGCTTGTATAGGAGTGTTTTTTCCTCATATAATTCACACTCAAAATTTATTCTAAATTTATATGAGAAGAAATAAATTTGATCTATTTTCAAGCGTATGCAGCAGGCAGAAAACCAGGCTGCACCGATGTGTGTAAGGTTTTCTGCTGACACGAAACGCTTCTTGTTCTACATTTTCTTCTTTATTTTTCAGCCCACTGCGTGGCGTATACAGGTTCGATTCGCTTCGAATGAATGTTTCTTTAAAAAAAATTTTTTTTTTAATTTTTTTAATAAATAAAAAAATTGTTTTTTCTATTTTTCTCAAACTTTTCTTTTCTTTCTTCTTTTTTTCATTTTTTTATTTGTTTTTCAAATCACCCAATTTCGCTATTTGAGACCTGTTGATGAGTCAAACCAAGACTTGAAACTTGTAACCAAAAATTAATGGGTTGTGTGATGAAATGACAAACTAGAAGATTTTTTTGGCATTTGCTATGTACCGGAGAATCCCAAAAAATTCTTTCTTGAACAAAATTAAGTGTAACCCGGTAAAAAGTCCAAAAGAGTAATCTCTTTATTTATTTTTCCTCCTGGGCTTGTATAGGAGTGTTTTTTCCTCATATAATTCACACCCAGAATTTATTCTGAGTTCATATGAGAAGAGATCAGTGTGATCTCTTTTCAAGCGTTTGCAGCAGGCAGAAAACCAAGCTGAGTGTAAGGTTTTCTGCTGACACGAAATGCTTCTTCTACCTTTTCTTCTTTATTTTTCAGCCCACTGCGTTGCGTATACAGGTTCGGTTCGCTTCGAATGAATGTTTCTTTAAAAAAAATTAAATTTTTATAATAAATAAAAAAAAAATTTAATTTTTTAAATAAATAAAAAAATTGTTTTTTCTAATTTTCTCAATCTTTTCATTACTTTCTTCTTTTTTTCATTTTTTTCATTTGTTTTTCAAATCACCAAATTTCGCTATTTGGGACCTGTGGATGAGTCAAGCCAAGACTTGAAACTTGTAACCAAAAATTAATGGGTTGTGTGATGAAATAACAAATTAGAACATTTTTTAGCTTTTGCTATATACCGGAGAATCCCAAAAAAAATAAAAGTCTTTCTTGAACAAAATCAAGTGTAACCCGGTAATAAGTCCAAAAGAGTAATGTTTTTATTTATTTTTCATCCTGGGCTTGTATAGGAGTGTTCTTTCCTCATATAATTCACACTCAAAATTTATTCTGAATTTATATATGAGAAGAAATCAATTTGATCTATTTTCAAGCGTATGCAGCAGGCAGAAAACCCAGGCTGCACCGATGTGTGTAAGGTTTTCTGCTGACACGAAACGCTTCTTGTTCTACATTTTCTTCTTTATTTTTCAGCCCACTGCGTGGCGTATACAGGTTCGATTCGCTTCGAATGAACGTTTCTTTAAAAAAAATTTTTTTTAATTTTTTTAATAAATAAAAAAATTGTTTTTTCTTATTTTTCTCAAACTTTTCTTTTCTTTCTTCTTTTTTTCATTTTTTTATTTGTTTTTCAAATCACCCAATTTCGCTATTTGAGACCTGTTGATTAGTCAAACCAAGACTTGAAACTTGTAACCAAAAAATTAATGGGTTGTGTGATGAAATGACAAACTAGAACATTTTTTTGGCATTTGCTATGTACCGGAGAATCCCAAAAAATTCTTTCTTGAACAAAATTAAGTGTAACCCCGGTAAAAAGTCCAAAAGAGTAATCTCTTTATTTATTTTTCCTCCTGGGCTTGTATAGGAGTGTTTTTTCCTCATATAATTCACACCCAGAATTTATTCTGAGTTTATATGAGAAGAGATCAATTTGATCAATTTTCAAGCGTGTGCAGCAGGCAGAAAACCAAGCTGAACCGATGAGTGTAAGGTTTTCTGCTGACACGAAACGCTTCTTCTTCTGCCTTTTCTTCTTTATTTTTTAGCCCACTGCGTGGCGTATACAGGTTCCATTCGCTTCGAATGAATCTGTTTCTTTAAAAAAAAATTAAGTTTTTTTAATAAACAAAAAAATTGTTTTTTCTATTTTTCTCCAAATTTTCATTTCTTTCTTCTTTTTTCCATTTTTTTTTCATTTGTTTTTTAAATCACCCAATTTCGCTTTTTGGGACGTGTTGATGAGTCCAAACCAAGACTTGAAACTTGTCACCAAAAATTAAAGGATTGTGTGATGAAATAACAAATTAGAACATTTTTTAGCTTATGCTATATACCGGAGAATCCCAAAAAAAAAACCTTTCTTGAAGAAAATCAAGTGTAACCCGGTAATAAGTCCAGAAAAGTAAATCTTTTTTTATTTTTCATGCTGGGCTTGTATAGGAGTTTGTTTCTAATATAATTCACACCCAAAATTTATTCTGGGTTTATATGAGAAGAGATCAGTTTGATCTATTTTCAAGCGTCTGGAGCATGCAGAAAACCAAGCTGCACCGATGAGTGTAAGGTTTTCTGCTGACACGAAACGCTTCTTCTTCTGAATTTTCTTCTTTATTTTTCAGCCCACTACGTAGCGTATAAAGGGTCATTCGCTTCGAATGAATCAGTTTCTTTAAAAAAAAATTTAAACTTTTTTAATAAATAAAAAAATTGTTTTTCCTATTTTTCGCCCAAATTTTCATTTCTTTCTTCTCTTTTCCATTTTTTTCATTTGTTTTTTAAATCACCCAATTTCGCTATTTGGGACCTGTTGATGAATCACACCAAGACTTGAAACTTGTCACCAAAAATTAATGGGTTGTTTGATGAAATAACAAATTAGAACATTTTTTAGCTTTTGCTATATACCGGAGAATCCCAAAAAATTCTTTCTTGAACAAAATTAAGTGTAACCTGGTAAAAAGTCCAAAACAGTAATCTTTTTATTTATTTTTCCTCCTGGGCTTGTTTAGGAGTGTTTTTTCCTCATATAATTCACACCCACAATTTATTCTGAGTTTATATGAGAAGAAATCAATTTGATCTATTTTCAAGCGTATGCAGCAGGCAGAAAACCAAGCTGCACAGATGAGTGTAAGGTTTTCTGCTGGCACGAAACGCTTCTTCTTCTACCTTTTCTTTATTTTTCAGTCCACCGCGTGGCGTATACAGGTTCGATTCGCTTCGAATGAATCTGTTTCTTTAAAACAAATTTAATTTTTTTTTAATAAATAAAAAAATTGTTTTCCTATTTTTCTCAAACTTGTCATTTTTTTCTTCTTTTTTCCATTTTTTTCATTTGTTTTTCAAATCACCCAATTTCGCTATTTGGGACCTGTTGATGAGTCAAGCCAAGACTTGAAACTTGTCACCAAAAATTAATGGGTTGTGTGATGAAATAACAAATTAGAACATTTTTAGCTTTTGCTATATACCGGAGAATCCCAAAAAATTCTTTCTTGAACAAAATTAAGTGTAATCCGGTAATAAGTCCAAAAGAGTAAGCTTTTCATTTATTTTTCCTCCTGGGCTTATATATGAGTGTTTTTTCCTCATATAATTCACACCCAGAATTTATTCTGAGTTTATATGAGAAGAGATCAGTTTGATCTATTTTCAAGCGTCTGCAGCAGGCAGAAAACCAAGCAGCACCGATGAGTGTAAGGTTTTCTGCTGACACGAAATGCTTCTTCTTCTACCTTTTCTTCTTTATTTTTCAGCCCACTGCGTGGCGTTATACAGGTTCGGTTCGGTTCGCTTCAAATGAATGTTTCTTTAAAAAAAATCGTTTTTTCTATTTTTCTCAAACTTTTCATTTCTTTCCTCTTTTTTCATTTTTTTTATTTTGTTTTTTGAAATCACCCAATTTCGCTATTTGGGACCTGTCGATCAGTCAAACCAAGACTTGAAACTTGTCACCAAAAATTAATGGGTTGTATGATGAAATAACAAATTAGAACATTTTTTATCTTTTGCTATATACCGGAGAATCCCAAAAAATTCTTTCTTGAACAAAATTATGTGTAACCGGTAAAAAGTCCAAAAGAGTAATCTTTTTATTTATTTTTCCTCCTGGGCTTGAATAGGAGTGTTTTTTCCTCATATAATTCACACCCAGAATTTATTCTGAGTTTATATGAGAAGAAATCAGTTTGATCTATTTTCAAGTGTCTGCAGCAGGCAGAAAACCAAGCTACACCGATGAGTGTAAGCTTTTCTGCTGATACGAAACGCTTCTTCTTCTACATTTTCTTCCTTATTTTTCAGCCCACTGCGTGGCGTATACAGGTTCGATTCGCTTCGAATGAATGTTTCTTTAAAAAAATTTTTAAATTTTTTTTAATAAATAAAAAAAATTGTTTTTCTATTTTTCTCAAACTTTTCATTTCTTTCTTCTTTTTTTCATTTTTTTCATTTGTTTTTCAAATCACCCAATTTCGCTATTTGGAGGTGTTGATGAGTCAAACGAAGACTTGAAATTTGTCACCAAAATTAAATGGGTTGTGTGATGAAGTAACAAATTAGAAACATTTTTTAGCTTTTGCTATATACCGGAGAATCCCAAAAAATCTTTCTTGAACAAAATTAAGCGTAACCCGGTAATAAGTCCAAAAGAGTAAGCTTTTTATTTATTCTTCCTCGTGGGCTTGTATAGGAGTGTTTTTTTCCTCATATAATTCATACCCAGAATTTATTCTGGGTTTATATGAGAAGAGATCAGTTTGATCAATTTTTAAGCGTCTGCAGCAGGCAGAAAACCAAGCTGCACCGATGAGTGTAAGGTTTTCTGCTGACACGAAACGCTTCTTCTTCTACCATTTCTTCTTTATTTTTCAGCCACACTGCGTGGCGATATACAGGTTCGATTCGCTTCGAATGAATGTTTCTTTAAAAAAATTTAAAATTTTTTTAATAAATAAAAAAAATTGTTTTTCTATTTTTTCTCAAACTTTTCATTTCTTTCTTCTTTTTTTCATTTTTTTTCATTTGTTTTTCAATCACCCAATTTCGCTATTTGGGAGGTGTTGATGAGTCAAACGAAGACTTGAAATTTGTCACCAAAATTAAATGGGTTGTGTTGATGAAGTATCAAATTAGAACATTTTTTAGCTTTTGCTATATACCGGAGAATCCCAAAAAAATCTTTCTTGAACAAAATTAAGCGTAACCCGGTAATAAGTCCAAAAGAGTAAGCTTTTTATTTATTCTTCCTCGTGGCTTGTATAGGAGTGTTTTTTCCTCATATAATTCATACCCAGAATTTATTCTGAGTTTATATGAGAAGAGATCAGTTTGGTCAATTTTTAAGCGTCTGCAGCAGGCAGAAAACCAAGCTGCACCGATGAGTGTAAGGTTTTCTGCTGACACGAAACGCTTCTTCTTCTACCACTTCTTTATTTTTCAGCCCACTGCGTGGCGTATACAGGTTCGATTCGCTTCGAATGAATGTTTCTTTAAAACAAAATTTAAATTTTTTTAATAAATAAAAAAAATTGTTTTTCTATTTTTCTCAAACTTTTCATTTCTTTCTTCTTTTTTTCATTTTTTTCATTTGTTTTTCAAATCACCCAATTTCGCTATTTGGGAGGTGTTGATGAGTCATACGAAGACTTGAAATTTGTCACCAAAATTTAATGGGTTGTGTGATGAAGAAACAAACTAGAACATTTTTTAGCTTTTGCTATATACCGGAGAATCCCAAAAAATTCTTTCTTGAACAAAATTAAGTGTAACCCGGTAAAATGTCCAATAGAGTAATCGTTTTATTTATTTTTCCTCCTGGGCTTGTATTGGAGTGTTTTTTCCTCCTATAATTCACACCCAGAATTTATTCTGAATTTATATGAGAAGAGATCAGTTTGATCTATTTTCAAGCGTCTGCAGCAGGCAGAAAACCAAGCTGCAACGATGAGTGTAAGGTTTTCTGCTGACACGAAACGCTTCTTCTTCTACCATTTCTTCTTTATTTTTCAGCCCACTGCGTGGCGTATACAGGTTCGATTCGCTTCGAATGAATGTTTCTTTAAAAAAAAATTTAAATTTTTTTAATAAATAAAAAAAATTGTTTTTCTATTTTTCTCAAACTTTTCATTTCTTTCTTCTTTTTTTAATTTTTTTCATTTGTTTTTCAAATCACCCAATTTCGCTATTTGGGAGGTGTTGATGAGTCAAACGAAGACTTGAAACTTGTCACCAAAAATTAATGGGTTCTGTGATGAAATAAAAACTTAGAACATTTTTTAGATTTTGTTATATACCGGAGAATCCCAAAAATTCTTTCTTGAACAAAATGATGTGTAACCCTGTAAAAGCTCTAAAACAGTAATCCGTTTATTTATTTTTCCTCCTGGGCTTGTATAGGAGTGTTTTTTTCCTCATATAATTCACACCCAGAATTTATTTAGAGTTTATATGAGAAGAGATCAGTTTGATCTATTTTCAGGCGTCTGCAGCAGGCAGAAAACCAAGCTGCACCGATGAGTGTAAGGTTTTCTGCTGACACGAAACGCGTCTTCTTCTAATTTTTCTTCTTTTTTTTTCAGCCCACTGCGTGGCGTATACAGGTTCGATTCGGTTCGAATGAATCTGTTTCTTTAAAAAAAAATTGTTTTTTCTATTTTTCTCAAACTTTTCATTTCTTTCTTCTTGTCTTAATTTTTTTCATTTGTTTTTCAAATCACCCAATTTCGCTATTGGGAACCTGTTGATGAGTCAAACCAGGACTTGAAACTTGTCACCAAAAATTAATGGGTTGTGTGATGAAATAAAAACTTAGAACATTTTTTAGATTTTGTTATATACCGGAGAATCCCAAAAAATTCTTTCTTGAACAAAATTAAGTGTAACCCGGTAAAAAGTCCAAAACAGTAATCCCTTTATTAATTTTTTCCTCCTGGGCTTGTATAGGAGTGTTTTTTTCCTCATATAATTCACACCCAGAGTTTATTCTGAGTTTATATGAAAAGAGATCAGTTTGATCTATTTTCAAGCGATGAAAAGAGATCAGTTTGATCTATTTTCAAGCGTCTGCAGCAGGCAGAAAACCAAGCTGCACCGATGAGTGCAAGGTTTTCTGCTGACTCGAAACGCTTCTTCTTCTACCTTTTCTTCCTTATTTTCCTGCCCACTGCGTGGCGTATACAGGTTCGATTCGCTTCGAATGAATCTGTTTCTTTAAAAAAAATTTAAAACTTTTTTAATAAATAAAAAAATTGTTTTTTCTATTTTTCTCAAACTTTTCACTTATTTCTTCTTTTTTTTCATTTTTTTTCATTTGTTTTTCAAATCACCCAATTTCGCTATTTGGGACCTGTTGATGAGTCAAACCAAGACATGAAACTTGTCACCAAAAATTAAAGAATCCCAAAAAAAGAAATTCTTTCTTGAACAAAATCAAGTGTAACCCGGTTATAAGTCCAAAAGAGTAATCTTTTTATTTATTTTTCCTCCTGGGCTTGTATAGGAGTGTTTTTTCCTCATATAATTCACACCCAAAATTTATTCTGAGTTTATATGAGAAGAGATCAGTTTGATCTATTTTCAAGTGTCTGCAGCAGGCAGAAAACAAAAGCTGCACCGATGAGTGTAAGGTTTTCTGCTGACACGAAACGCTTCTTCTTCTACCTTTCCTTCTTTATTTTTCAGCCCACTGCGTGGCGTATACAGATTCGATTCGCTTCGAATGAATCTGTTTCTTTAAAAAAAAATTTAAATTTTTTTAATAAATAAAAAAATTGTTTTTCTATTTTTCTCAAACTTTTCATATCTTTCTTCTTTTTTTCATTTTTTCATTTGTTTTTCAAATCACCCAATTTCGCTATTTGGGAACTGTTGATGAGCCAAACCAAGACTTCAAACTTGTCACCAAAAATTAATAGGTTGTGTGATGAAATAACAAATTAGAACATTTTTTAGCTTAAGCTATATACCGGAGAATCCAAAAAAAAAAATTCCTTCTTGAACAAAATCAAGTGTAACCGGGTAATAAGTCCAAAAAAGTAATCTTTTTATTTATTTTTCATCCTGGCCTTATATAGGAGTGTTTTTTCCTCATATAATTCACACCCAAAATTTATTCTGGGTTTATATGAGAAGATATCAGTTTGATCTATTTTCAAGCGTCTGCAGCATGCAGAAAACCAAGCTGCACCGATGAGTGTAAGGTTTTCTGCTGACACGAAACGCTTCTTCTTCTACCTTTTCTTCTTTATTTTTCAGCCCACTGCGTGGCGTATACAGGTTCCATTCGCTTCGAATGAATCTGTTTCTGTAAAAAAAAAATTTAATTTTTTTTAATAAATAAAAAAAATGTTTTTTCTATTTTTCTCCAACTTTTCATTTCTTTCTTCTTGTTTCCATTTTATTTCATTTGTTTTTCAAATCACCCAATTTCGCTATTTGGGACCTGTTGATGAGTCAAAGCAAGACTTGAAATTTGTCACCAAAAATTAATGGGTTGTGTGATGAAATAACAAATTAGAACATTTTTTAGCTTTGGCTATATACCGGAGAATCCCAAAAAAATCTTTCTTGAACAAAATTAAGTGTAACCCGGTAAAAAGTCCAAAACAGTAATCTCTTTATTTATTTTTCCTCCTGGGCTTGTGTAGGAGTGATTTTTCCTCATATAACTCACACGCAGAATTTATTCTGAGTTTATATGAGAAGAGATCTGATTGATCTATTTTCAAGCAGGCAGAAAACCAAAGCTGCACCGATGAGTGTAAGGTTTTCTGCTGACACGTAACGCTTCTACTTCCACCTTTTCTTCTTTATTTTTCAGCCCACTGCGTGGCGTATACAGGTTCGATTCGCTTCGAATGAGTCTGTTTCTTTAAAAAAAAATTTAAATTTTTTTTAATAAATAAAAAAATTGTTTTTTCTATTTTTCTCCAACTTTTCATTTCTTTCTTCCTTTTTTTATTTTTTTTATTTGTTTTTAAAGTCACCCAATTTCGCTATTTGGGACCTGTTGATGAGTCAAACCAAGACTTGAAACCTGTCACCAAAAATTAATGGGTTGTGTGATGAAATAACAAATTAGAACATTTTTTAGCTTTGGCTATATACCGGAGAATCCCAAAAAAATTCTTTCTTGAACAAAATTAAGTGTAACCCGGTAAAAAGTCCAAAACAGTAATCTCTTTATTTATTTTTCCTCCTGGGCTTGTGTAGGAGTGATTTTTCCTCATATAACTCACACGCAGAATTTATTCTGAGTTTATATGAGAAGAGATCAGATTGATCTATTTTCAACCGTCTGTAGCAGGCAGAAAACCAAGCTGCACCGATGTGTGTAAGGTTTTCTGCTGACACGAAACGCTTCTTGTTGTACCTTTTCGTCTTTATTTTCCAGCCCACTGCGTGGCGTATACAGGTTCGATTCGCTTCGAATGAATCTGTTTCTTTAAAAAAAAATTTAAATTTTTTTAATAAATAAAAAAATTGTTTTTTTATTTTTCTCAAACTTTTCATTTCTTTCTTCTTTTTTCATTTTTTTCATTTGTTTTTCAAATCACCCAATATCGCTATTTGGGACCTGTTGATGAGTCAAACCAAGACTTGAAACTTGTCACCAAAAATTAATGGGTTGTGTGACGAAATAACAAATAAGAACACTTTTTAGCTTTTGCTATATACCGGAGACTGCCAAAATATTCTTTCTTGAACAAAATTAAGTGTAACCCGGTAAAAGTCCAAAAGAGTAATCTTTTTATTTATTTTTCCACCTGGGCTTGTATAGGAGTGTTTTTTCCTCATATATTTCACACCCAGAATTTATTCTGAGTTTATATAAGAAGGGATCAGTTTGATCAATTTTCAAGCGTCTGCAGCAGGCAGAAAACCAAGCTGCACCGATGAGTGCAAGGTTTTCTGCTGACACGAAACGCTTCTTCTTCAACCTTTTCTTCCTTATTTTCCAGCCCACTTCGTGGCGTATACAGGTTCGATTCGCTTCGAATGAATCTGTTTCTTTAAAAAAAATTTAAAAATTTTTTAATAAATAAAAAAATTGTTTTTCTATTTTTCTCAAACTTTTCATTTCTTTTTTTTTTATTTTTTTCATTTGTTTTTCAATTCATCCAATTTCGCTATTGGGGACCTGTTGATGAACCAAACCAAGACTTCAAACTTGTCACCAAAAATTAATGGTTTGCGTGATGAAATACCAAATTAGAACATTTTTTAGCTTATGCTATATACCGGAGAATCCCAAAAAAAAATTCCTTCTTGAACAAAATCAAGTGTAACCCGGTAATAAGTCCAAAAATGTAATCTTTTTATTTATTTTTCATGCTGGGCTTGTATAGGAGTTTTTTTCCACATATAATTCACACCCAAAATTTATTCTGGGTTTATATGAGAAGAGATCAGTTTGATCTATTTTCAAGCGTCTGCAGCATGCAGAAAACCAAGCTGCACCGATGAGTGTAAGGTTTTCTGCTGACACGAAACGCTTCCTCTTCTGCTTTTTCTTCTTTATTTTTCAGCCCACTGGGTGGCGCATACAGGTTCCATTCGCTTCGAATGAATCTGTTTCTTTAAAAAAAAATTTTAATTTTTTTAATAAATAAAAAAAATTGTTTTTTCTATTTTTCTCCATATTTTCATTTCTTTCTTCTTTTTTCCATTTTTTTCATTTGTTTTTCAAATCACCCAATTTCGCTATTTGGGACCTGTTGATGAGTCAAACCAGGACTTGAAACTTTTCACCAAAAATTAATGGATTGTGTGATGAAATAACAACTTAGAAAATTTTTTAGCTTTTGCTATATACCGGAGAATCCCAAAAATTCTTTCTTGAACAAAATGATGTGTAACCCTGTAAAAAGTCCAAAACAGTAATCCCTTTATATATTTTTCCTCCTGGGCTTGTATAGGAGTGTTTTTTCCTCATATAATTCACACCCAGAATTTATTCTGAGTTTATATGAGAAGAGATCAGTTTGATCTATTTTCAAGCGTCTGCAGCAGGCAGAAAACCAAGCTGCACCGATGAGTGTAAGGTTTTCTGCTGACATTAAACGCTTCTTCTTCTACCTTTTCTTTATTTTTCAGCCCACTGCGTGGCGTATACAGGTTCGATTCGCTTCAAATGAATCTGTTTCTTTAAAAAAAAATTAAATTTTTTTTAATAAATAAAAAAATTGTTTTTCTATTTTTCTCAAACTTTTCATTTCTTTCTTCTTTTTTCATTTTTTTCATTTGTTTTTCAAATCACCCAATATCGCTATTCGGGACCTGTTGATGAGTCAAACCAAGACTTAACACTTGTCACCAAAAATTATTGGGTTGTGTGACGAAATAACAAATAAGAACATTTTTTAGCTTTTGCTATATACCGGAGAAAACCAAAAAAAAGAAATTCTTTCTTGAACAAAATCAAGTCTAACCCGGTAATAAGTCCAAAAGAGTAAACTTTTTATATATTTTTCCTCCTGCGCTTGTATAGGGGTGTTTTTTCCTCATATAACTCACACCCAAAATTTAATCTGAGTTTATATGAGAAGAGATCAGTTTGATCTATTTTCAAGCGTCTGCAGCATGCAGAAAACCAAGCTGCACCGATGAGTGTAAGGTTTTCTGCTGACTCGAAACGCTTCTTCTTCTACCTTTTCTTCTTTATTTTTCAGCCCACTGCGTGGCGTATACAGGTTCGATTCGCTTCGAATGAATCTGTTTCTTTCAAAAAAAATTTAAATTTTTTTTAATAAATAAAAAAAAATTGTTTTTTCTATTTTTCTCAAACTTTTCATTTCTTTTTTTCATTTTTTTCATTTGTTTATCAAATCACCCAAATTCGCTATTTGGGACCTGTTGATGAGCCAAACCAAGACTTGAAACTTGTCACCAAAAATTAATGGGTTGTGTGATGAAATAACAACTTAGAACATTTTTTAGCTTATGCTATATACCGGAGAATCCCAAAAAAAAAATTCCTTCTTGAACAAAATCAAGTGTATCCCGGTAATAAGTCCAAAATTGTAATCTTTTTATCTATTTTTCATCCTGTCCTTGTATAGGAGTGTTTTTTCCTCATTTAATTCACACCCAAAATTTATTCTGGGTTTATAAGAGAAGAGATCAGTTTGATCTATTTTCAAGCGTCTGCAGCATGCAGAAAACCAAGCTGCACCGATGAGTGTAAGGTTTTCTGCTGACACGAAACGCTTCTTCTTCTACCTTTTCTTCTTTATTTTTCAGCCCACTGCGTGGCGTATACAGGTTCCATTCGCATCGAATGAATCTGTTTCTTTAATAAAATTTTAAATTTATTTAATAAATAAAAAAATTGTTTTTTCTATTTTTCTCCAACTTTTCATTTCTTTCTTTTTGTTTCCATTTTTTTTCATTTGTTTTTCAATTCACCCAATTCCGCTATTAGGGACCTGTTGATGAGCCAAACCAAGACTTCAAACTTGTTACCAAAAATTAATGGGTTGTGTGATGAAATAACAACTTAGAACATTTTTTAGCTTATGCTATATACCGGAGAATCCCAAAAAAAAAAAATCCTTCTTGAAGAAAATCAAGTGTAACCCGGTAATAAGTCCAAAAATGTAATCTTTTTATCTATTTTTCATCTGGCCTTGTATAGGAGTGTTTTTTCCTCATTTAATTCACACCCAAAATTTATTCTGGGTTTATATGAGAAGAAATCAGTTTGATCTATTTTCAAGCGTCTGCAGCATGCAGAAAACCAAGCTGCACCGATGAGTGTAAGGTTTTCTGCTGACACGAAACGCTTCTTCTTCTACCTTTTCTTCTTTATTTTTCAGCCCACTGCGTGGCGTATACAGGTTCCATTCGCATCGAATGAATCTGTTTCTTTAAAAAAAAATTAAAAATTTTTTTAATAAATAAAAAAATTGTTTTTTCTATTTTTCTCAAACTTTTCATTTCTTTCTTCTTTTTTTAATTTTTGCATTTGTTTTTCAAATCACCCAATTTCGGTATTTGGGACCTGTTGATGAGTCAAAGCAAGACTTGAAATTTGTCACCAAAAATTAATGGGTTGTGTGATGAAATAACAAATTAGAACATTTTTTAGCTTTGGCTATATACCGGAGAATCCCAAAAAAATCTTTCTTGAACAAAATTAAGTATAACTCACAGGCAGAATTTATTCTGAGTTTATATGAGAAGAGATCAGTTTGAACTATTTTCAAGCGTCTGCAGCAGGCAGAAAACCAAGCTGCACCGATGAGTGTAAGGTTTTCTGCTGACACGAAACGCTTCTACTTCTACCTTTTCTTCTTTATTTTTCAGCCCCACGGCGTGGCGTATACAGGTTCGATTCGCTTCGAATGAGTCTGTTTCTTTAAAAAAAAATTAAAAATTTTTTTAATAAATAAAAAAATTGTTTTTTCTATTTTTCTCAAACTTTTCATTTCTTTCTTCTTTTTTTAATTTTTGCATTTGTTTTTCAAATCACCCAAATTCGCTATTTGGGACCTGTTGATGAGCCAAACCAAGACTTGAAACTTGTCACCAAAAATTAATGGGTTGTGTGATGAAATAACAACTTAGAACATTTTTTAGCTTATGCTATATACCGGAGAATCCCAAAAAAAAAATTCCTTCTTGAACAAAATCAAGTGTATCCCGGTAATAAGTCCAAAATTGTAATCTTTTTATCTATTTTTCATCCTGTCCTTGTATAGGAGTGTTTTTTCCTCATTTAATTCACACCCAAAATTTATTCTGGGTTTATATGAGAAGAGATCAGTTTGATCTATTTTCAAGCGTCTGCAGCATGCAGAAAACCAAGCTGCACCGATGAGTGTAAGGTTTTCTGCTGACACGAAACGCTTCTACTTCTACCTTTTCTTCTTTATTTTTCAGCCCACGGCGTGGCGTATACAGGTTCGATTCGTTTCGAATGAGTCTGTTTCTTTAAAAAAAATTTAAAATTTTTTTTTAATAAATAAAAAAATTGTTTTTTCTATTTTTCTCCAACTTTTCATTTCTTTCTTCCTTTTTTCATTTTTTTTATTTGCTTTTCAAATCACCCAGTTTCGCTATTTGGGTCCTGTTGATGAGTCAAACCAAGACTTGAAACTTGTCACCAAAAATTAATGGGTTGTGTGATGAAATAACAAATCAGAACATTTTATAGCTTTTGCTATATACCGGAGAATCCCAAAAAATTCTTTCTTGAACAAAATGAAGTGTAACCCGGTAAAAAGTCCACAACAGTAATCTCTATATTTATTTTTCCTCCTGTCGCGCTGTCTGTAGGCAACAGGACGAGGGAGTGCTTCTCTATATTTGAGGAAGATCACCTGCCCTTTTTCTTAGCGATTGGGTTTTCTTTATTAAAAATGCTCCTTTGGTGTAGGCTTTCGATTTTTATTCGCAGCTTCCCAACTTATAATTTCACAATGTTTGTTTTATTTGATATCTTATAACTTAACTTCACTAAATTTGTTCTATTCGATAATTTACAACTTCACAATGTTTATTCTTTACTTTTTTATCTGACTGTTAAGATTCCTTACCGTTCGTCGGGGGAATTTTAGCAGTTGATCTTTTAAAAATCGATTGAAAAATACTGGACCGATCATACAAATTGATCGAGAATTTATACTTACAGATTGCGCCATCTTCTTATGATCAACAGCTAACATTCCTATTTACTAGAGACCACGCCCCCTTTACGTTAAGTCTCTAGCGAATCGCAGACGCAACAAGACATTTTGAGTTTTCCCCTCCGGGAAATTCTTATAGGAATTAGCGAGTATCTCTTCGATACTCGTTCTTAATTTATGTTTGTTCCTATAAGTTTTCAAGCTTTCCCACTGAGAACGTTTGAAAAGAAAAATTTCTTGAATACTTAATGCTTTCGTTGCTTTCTTAAGACATTCCCCTCCGAGAATGCTTGAAATATTCTCATGTAAACAATTTCATGTATGTACATAGTATCTCAGTGGCCCAGCTCACCATATGTTGGGGGTTTTGACTGAGGAAGAGAAATTGTTTACTGCACTCATTTGTTATGCCAATTTGATACGCTCGATTGTTAGCAATTGAGCGTTGCTATTTCCTCATGTTTGAGGAAGTAAAAACAATTGAGTTTTTCTTTAGTTGCTTCACGACACATATGGCACATTTAGATTTTTATTTTGGTTGCTTCGCAGCAACGATTATTAGGAAATTCTCACGGCCGCTTTTGTAATGTGTATTACTGGCTTGGCTTAATTATCACATGTCTTGCGTGCTGCTTTTTATGTCTCTTTTTCCATATTTTTTAGGGAAAGTATATTTTATCTTTTCTAGGGAAAGTAATGAGTGGCTGAAATGTTCTAGATGCGATAAGTGTGCAAAAGTGTGCAAAAAATGGGTGTTTTCGGGGTTTTGGAGCCGCCACTCATTACACCATCCCCCTAGGAAAAGAAAATTCAGGGAATTTTCGAAAAAAAAAACAGAGTGAATGCGTTTCTTGTTGGTTGCTATTTAATCAGAGAAGACGCTTCTTAACCTATTGGCGTTTGTTTGCCTTTATTACAAATTTGATTTAATTACGTTCGATGTATAAAAAGGTAGGCAATTATGCGTTACTTAGACTTAGTTACATTCTAGTATTTTGTATATAAAAAGGTGGATAATTAGGCGTTATTTAAACTTGTTCACTTATTTATTACATAAAAAAAAATCGTTATTCCATACTACGCTTATTTGGCTATGTCTACAATGTTATGGGGATAAAACTTATTTGCGTAAAGAAAACTTGCAATCTTAATCTTGGTGTATAAAAATTCCAGTTTTGTAGATTAATTCTATTTGCATATATCTAGGCGTATGGCCACAAATTGCTATATTTTAACAGTATAAAGCATGATATTATTAGAAACTTTTGTTGCGCTTATTACTTTTATCCTATCTTAATTTAATTATATTATTATTTTTATTTGCGACTTACATTTTGTTATTGTAATTTTGTATATATGATTAATTAAAAAGAAAAAGACTCTCTCTCTTGCATACGAGCTTTTGCATTTGTTGCGAGTGTGCTTTTTGTTTGTGCTTTTTAGCTTTATTTTATATTTCTGACCTTAACCTTGTATGGTTATGCGATAATCGCTTTTCTGCTGCCTCATTAAGTTCTATAGACGGGCTTTCTGTGTTTATATGTTGCGTTCTGTATTTTTTTATGACTTTATACATGCTGTAGGTAAGCATTATAGCTGCAAGTAAGTATAATGTAGTGTAATGATGGATGATATGCGGAATTACTTGGTGATGTTTTAATACTTCTTGGTGCTTTTGTTTTTCGATAGCGGCACTGAGTTGTGACAACTCTTGATCGTTATGGAATTTTACTACCTGTACTTGGGACTGTATGGGGCTTTGTTGTTGTGTGTATGTAGGTTTCTCGTACGTGAGGTTGATTGAAGGTAGGTAATGGCTATTTAACTCAAGTTTCTTGACATTGTGAGCTTGGATTATTAAATCTTTGGTTCGTAAGTAGCATCCTACAGATAATTCAATCACACCAGTATTGTTTAATTGGTGGGGGGTTATTTCACTGTTACATACAGTGTCGACCCTTACAGGCTCTTTCATTGAGAACAACCAGTTGTACTGGAATGTACATTAAATATCGGGTGTACGATGCGACAAAGGTAGTGGGTTAAATCTGAAGTTTGGCAGTTTTGTAAATCAAAATTATTTAAAGAATAATAATGTTCTCTGTTATAATCTATTACATGATATTCGAGAGAGGGTTTTATATAGGCAAAATTTTCTTTATGTGCCGTGGGGAATGGGTATACCTTCAGTAGCTGATAATAATCTCTGAAATGCAACGGGAGTTTGAGGAGAAAAATTATTTTATTGTTAATGACTGCTGTTCGTACATTACTAACTTGGTAAATCTGTAAGAGATCGTTTTTCTCTTTATTGATGGGTAGAGTAAGGGAGTTGGGTATTTCTTTTTGCAAGAAGTGACATTTGTCTGGCTGAAGCTTGAGCCTATGTTCTCTTAGTCTTTTGAATACCTGTATAAGCTTGGCATTATGGTCTTTTAAATTATAGCCGTAGATGACTATATCGTCTAGGTAGACAAAACAGCGAATGCCTTGGAGACCTGTAAGAGCGGTATTCATTAATCTTTGAAACGTGGCTGGGGCACACTTTAAACCGAATGGCATCCGTTTGAAGTTAAAGTGACCAAATGGAGTACTGAAAGCTGTTTTATCTTTATCCTTACTACTCATAGGAATCTGGTGGAAACCGCTAGCTAGATCCAGAGTCGAGAAATACTTAGACCTTCCTAACTGATCCAATATCTCTGTTATATTGGGTAGAGGGTAAGCATCTCCGATAGTTACTTCATTTAACCTTCTGAAATCAACGACAACTCGCCATCGCTTCTTGCGGGTTTCGTCTGGTTTCTTTGGAACTAACAGTAGTGGAGAACTCCACGGGCTTCGACTTGGGCTAATAATTCCTTTCTCTAGCATGTCATTTATTTGACGATTTATTTCCTCTTTTTGGGATTCAGGCAAACGATATGGTTTCACATATACCGGCCCTGTATTACTGAGAATGGGTATTTCGTGGCTAGCAGCATCAGTGCATGTAAGGTGATCTCCTTCAAAGAAGAACAAATTATTAAATTCGCGGCAGATTTTAAGAACAGATTGCCGTTCTTCTAGGTTACAGCGCTCCAGAGCTAAATGGTTCTCTAATTTATGTAACCGATTTACTACAGGATCTTGATCATATTTTATTTGGAGGACCTTGTAATCTCTCAGGTCCTCCCAAATGGGTTTAATATCTAGAACATCTATTTTTACTGATTCTGATGTGGATTTCATCATTAATGAGCTTGCAACCTTGTTTTTAGAGCTTACTATTGTATTCCCTATAAAAACGCCTGGCTGTAATTCTTTCTTTGGGCAAAAAGCTTCTCCGTTTCTTTCTATGGGTATTGCTACAATTACTTCTGAGCGAGGAGGAAGGTCAATAATGTTCGGGGATGAAGGGTTATTGCTTATTTCTGGATTACTATTGGTATAGTCCATTTTTTCGGCTTCCCATTGTGTACTCATTATATTTGCTTGATCATCTTTATTACCATTACTCAACGTAATTTGTGTAATTTTCCCTTCTTTGTGGGGATTTTGTTTCTCAAAAAACTCCTTTCCACAGGCCACAGTCTTAGTATCGTGTGCTTGTGGTGTATACAGCTCATTTGACTGTTTCTTGATTTTATCTTCCCTTGAGACATCTTCTCCTGTACAACTCACATAGGCAGTAGAATCCGTCGATTTAATTTTCGAATTCTCACTTACCGAATTGGACGGCATTTTAGATATTCTAGGTAGATAGTTTACCATTATTATGAAAAGGTAATAAAATACTTGGATGATCATTCTGAAATTTATGGACTGTTGAGCATTTGAATCTAAATTTCCTTTTCGCAAATCCCTTTGTTTACTTAGCTCCAGATCGCTAATTACCTTTTCCTCCTTCTTGATTTTATTATTTTTATTGACTGCCATCATATCACCTTTCATTTCCCTTTCCCTAGGTATTTTACTCCTTAAACAAACCTCTAGACACATGTCTGAGTAATTTATTGCGCAGTTGTATTCTTTCAGGAAATAGTTCCCTAGAATACCGTCGCAAGGTAGTTTACTGCCTTCCGGGACTATATGAAATGGGTGATTTAAATTGAACTCGCTTCCTTGTGTGACTAATGTAATTTCACCATAAGTAATTCCGTAAGAAGGAAAACTATCTCCAGCCAAGGTAGTGATAAAACAGCGTTTATCCTCGTATACAAGTGCCTCGTCGTGGGTAGACTCAGCTTTTATCAAGCTGATTTCAGCCCCTGTATCGAGTAGGAATGTAGCTGGGGTATTTATTGAGAAGTTTACTGGAATTGTCACTGTCAAGGAATGGTTAAGAGCCTTTATAGGTACCCTTAATTTCGTAAAAACCCTATGATCATTTATTGGGGATTTTCGTGAACGATTGCTTGAGTAGTCATATGGCGGGAAGGTTCGTCGTCCGATACCTCCCGCGTAAACTCGTTTTTCGGAAATTGATTCCGTGCATCTGACCATCTGACTTGTCTAAAATTTGTCGGTTGGCTATGGGGAGTATTTCCTTGACGGGGGATTTGTTGCCTCGGAGAGAATTGTGTTCGATCTCTGTCGAAGTTTGATCGCCTTGTCCGTTCATCCTAGAGCAGGCTCCGACATTCATTTTGCCTGTGATTAGGCTTATGGCAATAGCTACAGATTACTCTATTTACTTCTCTTTTAACATTAAGGAAAGTAGAAAACATTGGGAGTTGTTTTCTCTTATAACAGGTCTCTTTATTATGACCCTTTTTGCCAAAATATTCACAGACATTCGGTGAACTTATGCGAGACGCGCTTTGATGTGCATCCTCGATTCTGTGTGAATGTTCACTAGCAAAAGTGATTATCTTTTGTAGTTCGTTTTCAGATCGAGCTTTTACAATTGTTTTCAATTGTTCATTCCTAAGGCCATCTTCAAATGCACGTACAGCATTTTGTTCGTTTTCTTTGAGTAAATAATTTCTCGAGGTCGCTTCTGTTGCTTCGTTGAAAGTGGCTGAATTCAAATCAGATAACGCTTTCGTTATCTTATTTGCAAACGACGTCCGACCATCACGAGTACCTTGCTTAAGGCGCATTAGCTCTCCTTGTATAGCCACTCGCGGTCTTTTTTCTCGAAATTGGGCTTTCAACTCTGCTTTGAGTGTATCCCAAGAAGAAAATTCTTTGAATTGAGATTCAAATCGTACGCGGGACCTGTCAGCTTTGTTTTCACAATGGTGAGAAAAATATTTTGGTCTGGGACAGTCTTGGCTTGCGTGAATAACAAGTCACAGCAAGTAGTGAAACGGTGTAGATCTTCGGTTCTGCCATCGAACTCGGGGACCATACTCCGTGCATCAGTCAGGGATATTCTAAGATCCGTGGCTGTGCCTGTGCCTTCTGTGTTTTGATTTCCAGGCGCCATTTTTGAGGGTTTAGTGGTTTTTAAAAACCGTGCAGCTCGAGCCAAACGAGTTGCAGAAAGCCTGTTACTGTGGGCTGAATAATTTCTAGCGCGTGTCGCTACAATTTTGAAGGTAAAAAGATGGAACTTGCACTCAAATCTTTTTCCACTTCACTTGTTATATTTAATGAATAATAATAAAAAAAAAATTGTCATTTAACACGAGGGTTGGCTCGAAGCGCCCTGTGTAAAAAGAAACTTCGGGGTCTGAATTAAACTTTATAAAAATGTTGTCTTTCCTTTTTTTTTAAATACTAAAAAGAGGGAGTTTTAATGCTAGTAACACAAGGGTTGGCTCGGAGCGCCCTTTGTACTTGAAAATGCGGAACTTTATAGAATTTTAACTTTTGAACACTAAACCTGTTACTGTTTGTAGCTCAGACTGATTATTTTCATGAGTGAAAGCAAATTTAGCATGAAAAAAAAAACAAAATACAAAACAAAATACAGGACACGATTTGGTACTTAATCTGGGTGAATATTTAACCTCTTTTTTTTTTATAAAAAAAATTTATTATACGCGTAATGCGACTGAGAGAGAGTTTTTTGTAGAGTTACATATATGGTTCATTTTTCAAAAAAAAAATTTTTTATATATATATTTTCACTTCTATAATATTTATATATGGTATAATAGTAAAATATAAGAATATAATTTTTTTTTTAAATCATTAATTAATTAAGTTCTAAAAAGAATTTGACTTACTGCTGCTTCCTCATGATGATAATGGTTTCTGTTCCCTTTGTAGCTTTATTTCTGGCTCCTCACTGGCACTATTATTTCTCACTTGCACTTTATTTAAAATTTTTTCCGCTTTGCTGTGTCCCCTCGTTAATTTGCTCCTTCGTTTTTGCACGGTTTACTGGTTGTAGTTGCTGTTAAGCACTTTTCGTACTTCTTCGTATGTGTTGAAGTCCCACGTTATTTCGTCATCGTCAGGGTTGTTTCTTCGGAGTATAGTTTGGTATACTTCTTCTGCAGAGGCCTCGTTATTTAGCAGATAGTCAGCTCTCTGTCCCAAGGACATCTTCGGCGTCACTGGTCCCAGATTCGATGTCAATATCGCTGTCTTCTCCTTCGAACTCTAGATCCTCGAATTCGCTTGGATCCTCTTCGAATTCTACGTCCTCAATGATTTCTTCAATGACGTTGACGTTTTCCTCCGCCTCTTCTGCGGGTAAATCTTCTTGGTGCCTAGGATAGCACATGGAGTGGAGATTTTCTTCTTCCGTTACTTAGGTGATATTCTCCTTCTGAGAACACACGTGGAAATCGGCACCGCTGCCACCAATTTTTGTCGCGCTGTCTGTAGGCAACAGGACGAGGGAGTGCTTCTCTATATTTGAGGAAGATCACCTGCCCTTTTTCTTAGCGATTGGGTTTTCTTTATTAAAATGCTCCTTTGGTGTAGGCTTTCGATTTTTATTCGCAGCTTCCCAACTTATAATTTCACAATGTTTGTTTTATTTGATAACTTATAACTTAACTTCACTAAGTTTGTTCTATTCGATAATTTACAACTTCACAATGTTTATTCTTTACTTTTTTATCTGACTGTTAAGATTCCTTACCGTTCGTCGGGGGAATCTTAGCAGTTGTTCTTTTAAAAATCGATTGAAAAATACTGCTCCGATCATACAAATTGATCTAGAATTTATACTTACAGATTGCGCCATCTTCTTATGATCAACAGCTAGAATTCCTATTTACTAGAGACCACGCCCCCTTTACGTTAAGTCTCTAGCGAATCGCAGACGCAACAAGACATTTTGAGTTTTCCCCTCCGGGAAATTCTTATAGGAATAAGCGAGTATCTCTTCGATACTCGTTCTTAATTTATGTTTGTTCCTATCAGTTTTCAAGCTTTCCCCACTGAGAACGTTTGAAAAGAAAAAGTTCTTGAGTACTTAATGCTTTCGTTGCTTTCTTAAGACATTCCCCTCCGAGAATGCTTGAAATATTCTCATGTAAACAATTTCATGTATGTACATAGTATCTCAGTGGCCCAGCTGAGCATATGTTGGGGTTTTTGACTGAGGAAGAGAAATTGTTTACTGCACTCATTTGTTATGCAATTTGATACGCTCGATTTTTAGCAATTGAGCGTTGCTATTTCCTCATGTTTGAGGAAGTAAAACAATTGAGTTTTTCTTTAGTTGCTTCACGACACATATGGCACATTTAGATTTTTATTTTGGTTGCTTCGCAGCAACGATTATAAGGAAATTCTCACGGCCGCCTTTTGTAATGTGTATTACTGGCTTGGCTTGATTATCACATGTCTTGCGTGCTGCTTTTATTTCTCTTTTTCCATATTTTTTAAGGAAAGTATATTTTATCTTTTCTACGGAAAGTAATGAGTGGCTGAAATGTTCTAGATGCCATAAGTATACAAAAGTGTGCAAAAAATGGGTGTTTTCGTGGTTTCGGAGCCGCCACTCATTACACTCCTGGTCTTGTATAGGATTGTTTTTTCCTCATATAATTCACACCCTGAATTTATTCTGAGTTTATATGAGAAGAGATCAATTTGATCTATTTTCAAGCGTCTGCAGCAGGCAGAAAACGAAGCTGCACCGATGAGTGTAAGGTTTTTTGCTGACACGAAACGCTTCTTATTCTACCTTTTCGTCTTTATTTTCCAGCCCACTGCGTGGCGTATACAGGTTCAATTCGCTTCGAATGAATCTGTTTCTTTAAAAAAAATTGTTTTATCTATTTTTCTCCAACTTTTCATTTCTTTCTTCTTGTTTCCATTTTTTTTCATTTGTTTTTCAAATCACCCAATACCGCTATTTGGGACCTGATGATGAGCCAAACCAAGACTTCAAACATGTCACCAAAAATTAATGGGTTGTGTGATGGAATAACAAATTAGAACATTTTTTAGCTTATGCTATATACCGGAGAATCCAAAAAAAAATTCCTTCTTGAACAAAATCAAGTGTAACCCAGTAATAAGTCCAAAAAAGTAATCTTTTTATTTATTTTTCATCCTGGCCTTGTATAGGAGTGTTTTTTCCTCAAAAAATTCACACCCAAAATTTATTCTCGGTTTGTATGAGAAGAGATCAGTCTGATCTATTTTCAAGCGTCTGCAGCATGCAGAAAACCAAGCTGCACCGATGATTGTAAGATTTTCTGCTGACACGAAACGCTTCTTCTTCTACCTTTTCTTCTTTATTTTTCAGCCCACTGCGTGGCGTATACAGGTTGGATTCGCCTCGAATTAGTCTGTTTCTTTAAAAAAAAATTTAAATTTTTTTTAATAAATAAAAAAATTGTTTTTACTATTTTTCTCAAACTTTTCATTTCTTTCTTCTTTTTTTCATTTTTTTCGTTTGTTTTTCAAATCACCCAATTTCGCTATTTGGGACCTGTTGATGAGCCAAACCAAGACTTCAAACTTGTCACCAAAAATTAATGGGTTGTGTGATGAAATATCCCAAAAAAAAAATTCTTTCTTGAACAAAATCAAGTGTAACTCGGTAATAAGTCCAAAAAAGTAATCTCTTTATTTATTTTTCCTCCTGGGCTTGTATAGGAGTGTTTTTTCCTCATATAATTCACACCCAGAATTTATTCTGAGTTCATATGAGAAGAGATCAATTTGATCTATTTTCAAGCGTCTGCAGCAGGCAGAAAACCAAGCTGCACCGATGAGTGAAAGGTTTTCTGCTGACACGAAACGCTTCTTGTTCTACCTTTTCGTCTTTATTTTCCAGCCCACTGCGTGGCGTATACAGATTCGATTCGCTTCGAATGAATCTGTTTCTTTAAAAAAATTTAAAAATTTTTTTAATAAATAAAAAAATTGTTTTTTCTATTTTTCTCCAACTTTTCATTTCTTTCTTCCTTTTTTCATTTTTTTTATTTGTTTTTCAAATCACCCAATTTCGCTATTTGGGACCTGTTGATGAGTCAAACCAAGACTTAAAACTTGTCACCAAAAATTAATGGGTTGTGTGATGAAATAACAAATTAGAACATTTTATAGCTTTTGCTATATACGGAGAATCCCAAAAAATTCTTTGTTGAACAAAATTAAGTGTAGCCCGGTAAAAAGTCCGCAACAGTAATCTCTTTATTTATTTTTCCTCCTGGGCTTGTATAGGAGTGTTTTTTCCTCATATAATTCACACCCAGAATTTATTCTGAGTTTATATGAGAAGAGATCAATTTGAACTATTTTCAAGCGTCTGCAGCAGGCAGAAAACCAAGCTGCACCGATGAGTTTAAGGTTTTCTGCAGACACGAAACGCTTCTTGTTCTACCTTTTCGTCTTTATTTTCCAGCCCACTGCGTGGCGTATACAGGTTCGAATCGCTTCGAATGAATTTGTTTCTTTAAAAAAAATTTTAAATTTTTTTAATAAATAAAAAAATTGTTTTTTTCTATTTTTCTCCAACTTTTCATTTCTTTCTTCTTGTTTCCATTTTTTTTCATTTGTTTTTCAAATCACCCAATTCCGCTATTTGGGACCAGTTGTTGAGCCGAACCAAGACTTCAAATCTGTCACCAAAAATTAATGGGTTGTGTGATGGAATAACAAATTAGAACATTTTTTATCTTATGCTATATACCGGAGAATCCCAAAAAAAAAATTCCTTCTTGAACAAAATCAAGTGTAACCCGGTAATAAGTCCAAAAAAGTAACCTTTTTATTTATTTTTCATCCTGGCCTTGTGTAGGAGTGTTTTTTTCCTCATATAATTCACATCCAAAATTTATTCTGGGTTTATATGAGAAGAGATCAGTTTGGTCTATTTTCAAGCGTCTGCAGCATGCAGAAAACCAAGCTGCACCGATGAGTGTAAGGTTTTCTGCTGAAACGAAACGCTTCTTCTTCTACCTTTTCTTCTTTATTTTTCAGCCCACTGCGTGCCGTATACAGGTTCCATTCGCTTCGAATGAGTCTGTTTCTTTAAAAAAAAATTAAAATTTTTTTTAGTAAATAAAAAAATTGTTTTTCTATTTTTCTCAAACTTTTCATTTCTTTCTTCATTTTTTCATTTTTTTCATTTGTTTTTCAAATCACCCAATTTCGCTATTTGGGACCTGTTGATGAGTCAAAGCAAGACTAGAAATTTGTCACCAAAAATTAATGGGTTGTGTGAAAGAAATAACAAATTAGAACATTTTTTAGCTTTGGCTATATACCGGAGAATCCCAAAAAAATCTTTCTTGAACAAAATTAAGTGTAACCCGGTAAAAAGTCCAAAACAGTAATCTCTTTATTTATTTTTCCTCCTGGGCTTGTATAGGAGTGTTTTTTCCTCATATAACTCACACGCAGAATTTATTCTGAGTTTATATGAGAAGAGATCAGTTTGATCTATTTTCAAGCGTCTGCAGTAGGCAGAAAACCAAAGCTGCACCGATGAGTGTAAGGTTTTCTGCTGACACGAAACGCTTCTACTTCTAACTTTTCTTCTTTATTTTTCAGCCCATTGCGTGGCGTATACAGGTTCGATTCGCTTCGAATGAGTCTGTTTCTTTAAAAATAAATTAAAATTACTTTTAATAAATAAAAAAATTGTTTTTTCTATTTTTCTCAAACTTTTCATTTCTTTATTCTTTTTTTCATTTTTTTCATTTGATTTTCAAATCAGCCAATTTCGCTATTTGGGACCTGTTGATGAGTCAAACCAAGACTTGAAACTTGTCACCAAAAATTAATGGGTTGGTTGTGTGAAAGAAATAACAAATTAGAACATTTTTTAGCTTTGGCTATATACCGGAGAATCCCAAAAAACTCTTTCTTGGACAAAATTAAGTGTAACCCGGTAAAAAGTCCAAAACAGTAATCTCTTTATTTATTTTTCCTCCTGCGCTTGTATAGGAGTGTTTTTTCCTCATATAACTCACACGCAGAATTTATTCTGAGTTTATATGAGAAGAGATCAGTTTGATCTCTTTTCAAGCGTCTGCAGCAGGCAGAATACCAAGCTGCACCGATGAGTGTAAGGTTTTCTGCTGACACGAAACGCTTCTTCTTCTACCTTTTCATCTTTATTTTTCAGCCCACTGCGTCGCGTATACAGGTTCGGTTCGCTTCTAATGAATGTTTTTTTAAAAAAAATTTTAAATTTTTTTAATAAATAAAAAAATTGTTTTTTCTATTTTTTCAAACTTTTCATTTCTTTCTTCTTTTTTTCATTTTTTCCATTTGTTTTTCAAATCACCCAATTTCGCTATTTGGGACCTGTTGATGAGTCAAACCAACACTTGAAACTTGTCACCAAAAATTAATGGGTTGTGTGATGAAATAACAAATTAGAACATTTTTTAGCTTTTGCTATATACCGGAGAATCCAAAAATAAAAAAAAAATCTTTCTTGAACAAAATCAAGTGTAACCCGGTAATAAGTCCAAAAGAGTAATGTTTTTATTTATTTTTCTTCCTGGGCTTGTAGAGGAGTGTTTTTTCCTCATATAGTTCACACCCAAAATTTATCCGAATTTATATGAGAAAAGATCAGTTTGATCTATTTTCAAGCGTCTGCAGCAGGCAGAAAACCAAGCTGCACCGATGAGTGTAAGGTTTTCTGCTGACACGAAACGCTTCTTCTTCTACCGTTTCTTCTTTATTTTTCAGCCCACTGCGTGGCGTATACAGGTTCGATTCGCTTCGAATGAATGTTTCTTAAAAAAATTTTAAATTTTTTTAATAAATACAAAAATTTTTAAATTTTTTTAATAAATAAAAAAAAAATTTCTATTTTTCTCAAACTTTTCATTTCTTTCTTCTTTTTTTCATTTTTTTAATTTGTTTTTCAAATCAGCCAATTTCGCTATTTGGGACCTGTTGATGAGTCAAACCAAGACTTGAAACTTGTCACCAAAAATTAATGGGTTGTTTGTGTGATGAAATAACAAATTAGAACATTTTTTGGCTTTTGCTATATACCGGAGAATCCAAAAAAACTCTTTCTTGGACAAAATTAAGTGTAACCCGGTAAAAAGTCCAAAAGAGTATTCTTTTGATTTATTTTTCCTGCTGGGCTTGTATAGGAGTGTTTTTTCGGCATATAACTCACACGCAGAATTTATTCTGAGTTTATATGAGAAGAGATCAGTTTGATCTATTTTCAAGCAGAAAACCAAGCTGCACCGATGAGTTTAAGGCTTTCTGCTGACACGAAACGCTTCTTCTTCTGCCTTTTCTTCTTTATTTTTCAGCCCACTGGATGGCGTATACAGGTTCCATTCGCTGCGAATGAATCTGTTTCTTAAAAAAAAAATTAAAATTTTTCTAATAAATAAAAAAATTGTTTTTTCTATTTTTCTCCAAATTTTCATTTATTTCTTCTCTTTCCATTTTTTGTCATTTGTTCTCAAATCACCCCAATTTCGCTATTTGGGACCAGTTGATGAGTCAAACCAAGACTTGAAACTTGTCACCAAAAATTAATGGGTTGTGTGATGAAATAACGAATTAGAACATTTTATATATTTTGCTATATACCGGAGAATCCAAAAAAAAATTTCTTGAACAAAATTAAGTGTAACCCGGTAAAAAGTCCAAAACAGTAATCTCTTTATTTATTTTTCCTCCTGGGCTTGTATAGGAGTGTTTTTTTCCTCATATAACTCACACCCAGAATTTATTCTGAGTTTATCTGAGAAGAGATCAGTTTGATCTATTTTCAGGCGTCTGCAGCAGGCAGAAAACCACGCTGCACCGATGAGTGTAAGGTTTTCTCCTGACACGAAACGCTTCTTCTTCTACCTTTTCTTCTTTATTTCTCAGCCCACTGCGTGGCGTATACAGGGTTCGTTTCGCTTCGAATGAATCTGTTTCTTTAAAAAAAATTTTGAGTTGTTGTAATAAATAAAAAAAATTGTTTTTTCTATTTTTCTCCAACTTTTCATTTCTTTCTTCTTTTTTTCATTTTTTTTATTTGTTTTTCAAATCTCCCAATTTCGCTATTTGGGACCTGTTGATGAGTCAAACCAAGACTTGAAACTTGTCACCAAAAATTAATGGGTTGTGTGATGAAATAACAAATTAGAACATTTTATAGCTTTTGCTATATACCGGAGAATCCCAAAAAATTCTTTCTTGAACAAAATTAAATGTAACCCGGTAAAAAGTCCAAAACAGTAATCTTTTTATTTATTTTTCCTCTGGGCTTGTATAGGAGTGTTTTTTCCTCATATAATTCACACCCGGAATTTATTCTGAGTTTATATGAGAAGAGATCAATTTGATCTATTTTCAAGCGTCTGCAGCAGGCAGAAAACCAAGCTGCACCGATGAGTGTAAGGATTTCTGCTGACACGAAATGCTTCTTCTTCTACCTTTTCTTCTTTATTTTTCAGCACACTGCGTGGTGTATACAGGTTCGATTTGCTTCGAATGAATCTGTTTCTTTAAAAAAAATTTTAAATTTATTTAATAAATAAAAAAAATTGTTTTTTCTATTTTTCTCCAACTTTTCATTTCTTTCTTCTTTTCTGCTTTTTTTTCATTTGTTTTTCAAATCACCCAATTTAGCTATTTGGGACTTGTTGATGAGTCAAACCAAGACTTGAAACTTGTCACCAAAAATAAATGGGTTGTGCGCTGAAATAACAAATTAGAACATTTTTTAGCTTTTGCTATATACCGAAGAATCCCAAAAAAATCTTTCTTGAACAAAATTAAGTATAACCCGGTAAGAAGTCCAAAAGAGTAATTTTTTATTTATTTTTCCTCCTGGGGTTTTATAGGAGTGTTTTTTCCTCATATAATTCACACCCAGAATTTATTCTGAGTTTATATGAGAAGAGATCAGTTTGATCTATTTTCAAGCGTCTGCAGCAGGCAGAAAACCAAGCTGCACCGATGAGTGTAAGGTTTTCTGCTGACACGAAACGCTTCTTCTTCTACCTTTTCTTCTTTATTTTTCAGCCCACTGCGTGCGTATACAGGTTCGGTTCGCTTCGAATGAATGTTTCTTTAAAAAAAATTTTAAATTTTTTTAATAAATAAAAATTTTTTAAATTTTTATAATAAATAAAAAAATTGTTTTTTATTTTTTTCTCAAACTTTTCATTTCTTTCTTCTTTTTTTCATTTTTTTCATTTGTTTTTCAAATCACCCAATTTCGCTATTTGGGACCTGTTGGTGAGTCAAACCAAGACTTGAAACTTGTCACCAAAAATTAATGGGTTGTGTGATGAAATAACAAATTAGAACATTTTTGGCTTTTGCTATATACCGGGGAATCCAAAAAATTCTTTCTTGAACAAAATTAAATGTAACCCGGTAAAAAGTCCAAAACAGTAATCTTTTTATTTATTTTTCCTCTGGGCTTGTATAGGAGTGTTTTTTCCTCATATAATTCACACCCGGAATTTATTCTGAGTTTATATGAGAAGAGATCAATTTGATCTATTTTCAAGCGTCTGCAGCAGGCAGAAACCAAGCTGCACCGATGAGTGTAAGGATTTCTGCTGGCACGAAATGCTTCTTCTTCTACCTTTTCTTCTTTATTTTTCAGCACACTGCGTGGCGTATACAGGTTCGATTTGCTTCGAATGAATCTGTTTCTTTAAAAAAAATTTTAAATTTATTTAATAAATAAAAAAAATTGTTTTTTTCTATTTTTCTCCAACTTTTCATTTCTTTCTTCTTTTTGCTCTTTTTTCATTTGTTTTTCAAATCACCCAATTTAGCTATTTGGGACCTGTTGATGAGTCAAAACCAAGACTTGAAACTTGTCACCAAAAATTAATGGGTTGTGTGATGAAATAACAAATTAGAACATTTTTTAGCTTTTGTTATATACCGAAGAATCCCAAAAAAATCTTTCTTGAACAAAATTAAGTATAACCCGGTAAGAAGTCCAAAAGAGTAATTTTTTATTTATTTTTCCTCCTGGGGTTGTATAGGAGTGTTTTTTCCTCATATAATTCACACCCAGAATTTATTCTGAGTTTATATGAGAAGAGATCAGTTTGATCTATTTTCAATCGTCTGCAGTAGGCAGAAAACCAAGCTGCACCGATGAGTGTAAGGTTTTCTGCTGACACGAAACGCTTCTGATTCTACCTTTTCTTCTTTATTTTTCAGCCCACTGCGTGGCGTATACAGGTTCGGTTCGCTTCGAATGAATGTTTCTTTAAAAAAAATTTTAAATTTTTTTAATAAATAAAAAAATTTTTAAATTTTTATAATAAATAAAAAAATTGTTTTTTATTTTTTTCTCAAACTTTTCATTTCTTTCTTCTTTTTTTCATTTTTTTCATTTGTTTTTCAAATCACCCAATTTCGCTATTTGGGACCTGTTGGTGAGTCAAACCAAGACTTGAAACTTGTCACCAAAAATTAATGGGTTGTGTGATGAAATAACAAATTAGAACATTTTTTAGCTTTTGTTATATACCGAAGAATCCCAAAAAAATCTTTCTTGAACAAAATTAAGTATAACCCGGTAAGAAGTCCACAAGAGTAATTTTTTATTTATTTTTCCTCCTGGGGTTGTATAGGAGTGTTTTTTCCTCATATAATTCACACCCAGAATTTATTCTGAGTTTATATGAGAAGAGATCAGTTTGATCTATTTTCAAGCGTCTGCAGCAGGCAGAAAACCAAGCTGCACCGATGAGTGTAAGGTTTTCTGCTGACACGAAACGCTTCTTCTTCTACCTTTTCTTCTTTATTTTTCAGCCCACTGCGTGGCGTATACAGGTTCGGTTCGCTTCGAATGAATGTTTCTTAAAAAAAATTTTAAATTTTTTTAATAAATAAAAAATTTTTTAAATTTTTATAATAAATAAAAAAAATTGTTTTTTATTTTTTTCTCAAACTTTTCATTTCTTTCTTCTTTTTTCATTTTTTTCATTTGTTTTTCAAATCACCCAATTTCGCTATTTGGGACCTGTTGGTGAGTCAAACCAAGACTTGAAACTTGTCACCAAAAATTAATGGGTTGTGTGATGAAATAACAAATTAGAACATTTTATAGCTTTTGCTATATACGGAGAATCCCAAAAACTTCTTTCTTGAACAAAATTAAGTGTAACCCGGTAAGAAGTCCAAAAGAGTAATTTTTTTTATTTATTTTTCCTCTTGGGCTTGTATAGGAGTGTTTTTTCCTCATATAATTCACACCCAGAATTTATTCTGAGTTTATCTGAGAAGAGATCAGTTTGATCTATTTTCAGGCGTCTGCAGCAGGCAGAAAACCACGCTGCACCGATGAGTGTAAGGTTTCTCCTGACACGAAACGCTTCTTCTTCTACCTTTTCTTCTTTATTTCTCAGCCCACTGCGTGGCGTATACAGGTTCGTTTCGCTTCGAATGAATCTGTTTCTTTAAAAAAAATTTTGAGTTGTTGTAATAAATAAAAAAAATGTTTTTTCTATTTTTCTCCAACTTTCCATTTCTTTCTTCTTTTCTGCTTTTTTTTCATTTGTTTTTCAAATCACCCAATTTAGCTATTTGGGACCTGTTGATGAGTCAAACCAAGACTTGAAACTTGTCACCAAAAATAAATGGGTTGTGCGCTGAAATAACAAATTAGAACATTTTTTAGCTTTTGCTATATACCGAAGAATCCCAAAAAAATCTTTCTTGAACAAAATTAAGTATAAACCCGGTAAGAAGTCCAAAAGAGTAATTTTTTATTTATTTTTTCTGCCTGGTTGTATAGGAGTGTTTTTTCCTCATATAATTCACACCCAGAATTTATTCTGAGTTTATATGAGAAGAGATCAGTTTGATCTATTTTCAAGCGTCTGCAGCAGGCAGAAAACCAAGCTGCACCGATGAGTGTAAGGTTTTCTGCTGACACGAAACGCTCTTCTTCTACCTTTTCTTCTTTATTTTTCAGCCCACTGCGTGGCGTATACAGGTTCGGTTCGCTTCGAATGAATGTTTCTTTAAAAAAAATTTTAAATTTTTTTAATAAATAAAAATTTTTTAAATTTTTATAATAAATAAAAAAATTGTTTTTTATTTTTTTCTCAAACTTTCATTTCTTTCTTCTTTTTTTTCATTTTTTTCATTTGTTTTTCAAATCACCCAATTTCGCTATTTGGGACCTGTTGGTGAGTCAAACCAAGACTTGAAACTTGTCACCAAAAATTAATGGGTTGTGTGATGAAATAACAAATTAGAACATTTTTTGGCTTTTGCTATATATCGGGGAATCCCAAAAAATTCTTTCTTGAACAAAATTAAATGTAACCCGGTAAAAAGTCCAAAACAGTAATCTTTTTATTTATTTTTCCTCTGGGCTTGTATAGGAGTGTTTTTTCCTCATATAATTCACACCCGGAATTTATTCTGAGTTTATATGAGAAGAGATCAATTTGATCTATTTTCAAGCGTCCTGCAGCAGGCAGAAAACCAAGCTGCACCGATGAGTGTAAGGATTTCTGCTGGCACGAAATGCTTCTTGTTCTACCTTTTCTTCTTTATTTTTCAGCCCACTGCGTGGCGTATACAGGTTCGGTTCGCTTCGAATGAATGTTTCTTTAAAAAAAATTTTAAATTTTTTTAATAAATAAAAATTTTTTTAAATTTTTATAATAAATAAAAAAATTGTTTTTATTTTTTTCTCAAACTTTTCATTTCTTTCTTCTTTTTTTCATTTTTTTCATTTGTTTTTCAAATCACCCAATTTCGCTATTTGGGACCTGTTGGTGAGTCAAACCAAGACTTGAAACTTGTCACCAAAAATTAATGGGTTGTGTGATGAAATAACAAATTAGAACATTTTTTGGCTTTTGCTATATACCGGGGAATCCCAAAAAACTCTTTCTTGAACAAAATTAAGTTTAACGCGGTAAAAAGTCCAAAAGAGTAATCTCTTTATTTATTTTTCCTCCTGGGGTTGTATAGGAGTGTTTTCTCCTCATATAATTCACACCCAGATTTTATTCTGAGTTTATATGAGAAGAGATCAGTTTGATCTATTTTCAAGCGTCTGCAGTAGGCAGAAAACCAAGCTGCACCGATGAGTGTAAGGTTTTCTGCTGACACGAAACGCTTCTTATTCTACCTTTTCTTCCTTATTTTTCAGCCCAATGCGTGGCGTATACAGGTTCGATTCGCTTCGAATGAATCTGTTTTCTTTAAAAAAAAATTAAAATTATTTTTAATAAACAAAAAAAATTGTGTTTTTCTATTTTTCTCCAAATTTTCATTTCTTTCTTCTTTTTTCCATTTTTTTTCATTTGTTTTCAGATCACCCAATTTCGCTATTTGGGAGCTGTTGATGAGTCAAACCAAGACTTGAAACTTGTCACCAAAATTAATGGGTTGTGTGATGAAATAACGAATTAGAACATTTTATATATTTTACTATATACCGGAGAATCCCAAAAAATTCTTTCTTGAACAAAATTAAGTGTAACCCGGTAAAAAGTCCAAAACAGTAATCTTTTTATTTATTTTTCCTCTGGGCTTGTATAGGGAGTGTTTTTTTCCTCATATAACTCACACCCAGAATTTATTCTGAGTTTATCTGAGAAGAGATCAGTTTGATCTATTTTCAGGCGTCTGCAGCAGGCAGAAGACCACGCTGCACCGATGAGTGTAAGGTTTTCTCCTGACACGAAACGCTTCTTCTTCTACCTTTTCTTCATTATTTTTCAGCCCACTGCGTGGCGTATACAGGTCCGATTCGCTTCGAATGAATCTGTTTCTTTACAAAAAATTTTGAGTTGTTGTAATAAATAAAAAAATTGTTTTTTCTATTTTTCTCCAACTTTTCATTTCTTTCTTCTTTTTTCATTTTTTTTTATTTGTTTTTCAAATCTCCCAATTTCGCTATTTGGGGACCTGTTGATGAGTCAAACCAAGACTTGAAACTTGTCACCAAAAATTAATGGGTTGTGTGATGAAATAACAAATTAGAACATATTATAGCTTTTGCTATATACCGGAGAATCCCAAAAAATTCTTTCTTGAACAAAATTAAGTGTAACCCGGTAAAAAAGTCCAAAAGAGTAATCTTTTTATTTATCTTTCCTGCTGGGCTTGTATAGGAGTGTTTTTTCCTCATATAAACTCACACGCAGAATTTATTCTGAGTTAATATGAGAAGAGATCAGATTGATCTATCTTCAAGCAGAAAACCAAGCTGCACCGATGAGTGTAAGGTTTTCTGCTGACACGAAACGCTTCTTCTTCTGCCTTTTCTTCTTTATTTTTCAGCTCACTGGGTGGCGTAAATTTTTTTAATAAATAAAAAAATTGTTTTTTCTATTTTTCTCCAAATTTTCATTTCTTTCTTCTTTTTTCCATTTTTTTTCATTTGTTTCTCAAATCACCCAATTTCGCTATTTGGGACCAGTTGATGAGTCAAACCAAGACTTGAAACTTGTCACCAAAAATAATTGGGTTGTGTGATGAATTAAAGAATTAGAACATTTTATATATTTTACTATATACCGGAGAATCACAAAAAATTCTTTCTTGAACAAAGTGAAGTGTAACCCGGTAAAAAGTCCAAAACAGTAATCTCTTTATTTATTTTTCCTCCTGGGCTTGTATAGGAGTGTTTTTTCCTCATATAACTCACACCCAGAATTTATTCTGAGTTTATCTGAGAAGAGATCAGTTTGATCTATTTTCAGGCGTCTGCAGGAGGCAGAAAACCACGCTGCACCGATGAGTGTAAGGTTTTCTCCTGACACGAAACGCTTCTTCTTCTACCTTTTCTTCATTATTTTTCAGCCCACTGCGTGGCGTATACAGGTTCGATTCGCTTCGAATGAATCTGTTTCTTTAAAAAAAATTTTGAGTTGTTGTAATAAATAAAAAAATTGTTTTTTCTATTTTTTCTCCAACTTTTCATTTCTTTCTTCTTTTTTTCATTTTTTTTTTATTTGTTTTTCAAATCTCCCGATTTCGCTATTTGGGACCTGTTGATGAGTCAAACCAAGACTTGAAAATTGTCACCAAAAATAATGGGTTGTGTGATGAAATAACAAATTAGAACATTTTATAGCTTTTGCTATATACCGAAGAATCCCAAAAAATTCTTTCTTGAACAAAATTAAGTGTAACCCGGTAAAAAGTCCAAAACAGTAATCTTTTTATTTATTTTTCCTCTGGGCTTGTATAGGAGTGTTTTTTTCCTTATATAATTCACACCCAGAACTTATTCTGAGTTTATATGAGGAGAGATCAATATGATCTATTTTCAAGCGTCTGCAGCAGGCGGAAAACCAAGCTGCACCGATGAGTGTAATGTTTTCTGCGGACACGAAGCGCTTCTTCTTCTACCTTTTCTTCTTTATTTTTCAGCACACTGCGTGGCGTATACTGGTTCGATTTGCTTCGAATGAATCTGTTTCTTTAAAAAAAAATTTAAATTTTTTTAATAAATAACAAAATTGTTTTTTCTATTTTTCTCCAACTTTTCATTTCTTTCTTCTTTTCTGCATTTTTTTCATTTGTTTTTCAAATCACCCAATTTAGCTATTTGGGACCTGTTGATGAGTCAAACCAAGACTTGAAACTTGTCACCAAAAATAAATGGGTTGTGTGCTGAAATAACAAATTAGAACATTTTTTAGCTTTTGCTATATACCGAAGAATCCCAAAAAATTCTTTCTTGAACAAAATTAAGTGTAACCCGGTAAAGAGTCCAAAAGAGTAATCTTTTCATTTATTTTTCTTCGTGGGCTTTAATAGGAGTGTTTTTTCCTCATATAATTCACACCCAGAATTTATTCTGAGTTGATATGAGAAGAGATCAGTTTGATCTATTTTCAAGCGACTGCAGCAGGCAGAAAACCAAGCTGCACCGATGAGTGTAAGGTTTTCTGCTGACACGAAACGCATCTTCTTCTACCTTTTCTTCTTTGTTTTTCAGTCCATTGCGTGGCGTATAAAGGTTCGATTCGCTTCGAATGAATCTGTTTCGTTAAAAAAAATTTTAAATTTTTTTAATAAATAAAAAAATTCTTTTTTCTATTTTTCTCAAACTTTTCATTTCTTTCTACTTTTTTTGATTTTTTTCGTTTGTTTTTCAAATCACCCAAATTCGCTATTTGGGACCTGTTGATGAATCAAACTAAGACTTGAAATTTGTCACCAAATATTAATGGGTTGTGTGATGAAATAACAAATTGGAACATTTTTAGCTTTTGGTATATACCGGAGAATCCCAAAAAAAAAATCTTTCTTGAACAAAATTAAGTTTAACCCGGTAATAATTCCAAAGGAGTAATCTTTTTATATATTTTTCATCCTGGGCTTGTATAAGAGTGTTTGTTCCTCATATAACTCACACCCATAATTTATTCTGAGTTTATATGAGAAGAGATCACTTTGATCTATTTTCAAGCGTCTGCAGCAGGCAGAAGACCAAACTACACCGATGAGTGTAATTTTTTCTGCTGACACGAAACGCTTCTTCGTCTACCTTTTCTTCTTTATTTTTCAGCCCACTGCGTGGCGTTCGATTCGCTTCGAATGAATCTGTTTCTTTAAAAAAATGTTTCGATTTTTTTAAAAAATAAAAAAATAGTTTTTTCTATTTTCTCAAACTTTTCATTTCTTTCTTCTTTTTTCATTTTTTTCATTTGTTTTTCAAATCACCCAATTTCGCTATTTGGGACCTGTTGATGAGTCAAACCAAGACTTGAAACTTCTCACCAAAAATTAATGGGTTGTGTGATGAAATAACAAATTAGAACATTTTTAGCTTTTGCTATATACGGGAGAATCCCAACAAATTCTTTCTTGAACAAAATTAAGTGTAACCCGGTAAAGAGTCCAAAAGAGTAATCTTTTCATTTATTTTTCCTCCTGGTCTTTAATAGGAGTGTTTTTGCCTCATATAATTCACACCCAGAATTTATTCTGAGTTTATATGAGAAGAGATCAGTTTGATCTATTTTCAAGGGTCTGCAGCAGGCAGAAAACCAACCTGCACCGATGAGTGTAAGGTTTTCTGCTGACACGAAACGCTTCTTATTCTACCTTTTCTTCTTTATTTTTCAGCACACTGCGTGGCGTATATAGGTTCGATTTGCTTCGAATGAATCTGTTTCTTTAAAAAAAAATTTAAATTTATTTAATAAATAAAAAAATTGTTTTTTCTATTTTTTTCCAACTTTTCATTTCTTTCTTCTTTTCTGCATTTTTTTTATTTGTTTTTCAAATCACCCAATTTAGCTATTTGGAACCAGTAGATGAGTCAAACCAAGACTTGAAACTTGTCACCAAAAATTAATGGGCTGTGTGATGAAATAACAAATTAGAACATTTTTTAGCTTTTGCTATATACCGGAGAATCCCAAAAAATTCTTTCTTGAACAAAATTAAGTGTAACCTGGTAAAAAGTCCAAAACAGTACTCTCTTTAATTATTTGTCCTCCTGGTTTTGTATAGGAGTGTTTTTTCTTCATATAATTCACACCCAGAATTTATTCTGAGTTTATATGAAAAGAGATCAGTTTGATCTATTTTCAAGCGTCTGCAGCAGGCAGAAAACCAAGCTGCACCGATGAGTGTAAGGTTTTCTGCTGACACGAAACGCTTCTTCTTCTACCTTTTCTTCTTTATATTGCAGCCAACTGCGTGGCGTTCGTTTCGCTTCGGACGAATCTGTTTCTTTAAAAAAATGTTTAGATTTTTTTAATAAATAAAAAAATTGTTTTTTCTATTTTCTCAAACTTTTCATTTCTTTCTTCTTTTTTTCATTTTTTTCGTTTGTTTTTCAAATCACCCAATTTCGCTATTTGGGACCAGTTGATGAGTCAAACCAAGACATGAAACTTGTCACCAAAAATTAATGGGTTGTATGATGAAATAACAAATTAGAACATGTTAGCTTTTGCTATATACCGGAGTATCCCAAAAAATTCTTTCTTGAACAAAATTATGTGTAACCGGGGAAAAAGTCCAAAACAGTGATCTCTTTATTTATTTTTCCTCCTGGGTTTGTATAGGAGTGTTTTTTCCTCATATAATTCACACCCAGAATCTATTCTGAGTTTATATGAGAAGAGATCAGTTTGATCTTTTTTCAAGCGGCCGCAGCAGGCAGAAAACCAAGCTGCACCGATGAGTGTAAGGCTTTGTGCTGACACGAATCGCTTCTTCTTCTACCTTTTCTTCTTTATATTTCAGCCCACTACGTGGCGTATACAACTTCGATTCGTTTCGAATGAATCTGTTTCTTTAAAAAAAATGTTTAGATTTTTTTAATAAATAAAAAAATTGTTTTTTCTATTTTCTCAAACTTTTCATTTCTTTCTTCTTTTTTCATTTTTTTCGTTTGTTTTTCAAATCACCCAATTTCGCTATTTGGGACCAGTTGATGAGTCAAACCAAGACTTGAAACTTGTCACCATAAACTAATGGGTTGTGTGATGAAATAACAAATTAGAACATTTTAGCTTTTGCTATATACTGGAGTATCCCAAAAAATTCTTTCTTGAACAAAATTATGTGCAACCTGGTAAAAAGTCCAAAACAGTGAACTCTTTATTTATTTTTCCTACTGGGTTTGTATAGGAGTGTTTTTTCCTCATATAATTCACACCCAGAATCTATTCTGAGTTTATATGAGAAGAGATCAGTTTGATCTTTTTTCAAGCGGCCGCAGCAGGCTGAAAACCAAGCTGCACCGATGAGTGTAAGGCTTTGTGCTGACACGAATCGCTTCTTCTTCTACCTTTTCTTCTTTATATTTCAGCCCACTACGTGGCGTATACAGGTTCGATTCGTTTCGAATGAATCTGTTTCTTTAAAAAAATGTTTAGATTTTTTTAATAAATCAAAAAAATTGTTTTTTCTTTTTTCTCAAACGTTTCATTTCTTTCTTCTTTTTTTCATTTGTTTTTCAAATCACCCAATTTCGCTATTTGGGACCTGTTGATGAGTCAAACCAAGACTTGAAACTTGTCACCAAAAATAAATGGGTTATGTAATGAAATAACAAATTAGAGCATTTTTTAGCTATTGCTATATACCGGAGAATCCCAAAAACTTCTTTCTTGAACAAAATTAAGTGTAACCCGGTAAGAAGTCCAAAAGAGTAATTTTTTTATTTATTTTTCCTCTTGGGCTTGTATAGGAGTGTTTTTTCCTCATATAATTCACACCCAGAATTTATTGTGAGTTTATGTGAGAAGAGATCAGTTTGATCTTTTTTCAAGCGGCCGCAGCAGGCAGAAAACCAAGCTGCACCGATGAGTTT
This sequence comes from Dioctria linearis, assembly GCA_963930735.1. Taxonomy (NCBI): domain Eukaryota; kingdom Metazoa; phylum Arthropoda; class Insecta; order Diptera; family Asilidae; genus Dioctria; species Dioctria linearis. The sequence continues at coordinate 140,101,873 of OZ005741.1, forward strand.
AAGGTATTCTGCTGACACGAAACGCTTCTTCTTCTACCTTTTCTTCTTTATTTTTCAGCCCACTGCATGGCGTATACAGGTTCGATTGGTTTCGAATGAATCTGTTTCTTTAAAAAAATGTTTAGATTTTTTTAATAAATAAAACAAAATGTTTTTTCTATTTTGTCAAACTTTTCACTTCGTTCTTCTTTTTTTCATTTTTTTCATTTGTTTCTCCAATCACCCAATTTCGCTATTTGGGACCAGTTGATGAGTCAAACCACGACTTGAAACTTGTCACCAAAAATTAATGGGTTGTGTGATGAAATAACAAATTAGAACATTTTTAGCTTTTGCTATATACAGGAGAATCCCAAAAAATTCTTTCTTGAACAAAGTTAAGTGTAACCCGGTAAGAAGTCTTTTATTTATTTTTCCTGCTGGGCTTGTATAGGAGTGTTTTTTCCTCATATAATTCACACCCAGAATCTATTCTGAGTTTATATGAGAAGAGATCAGTTTGATCTTTTTTCAAGCGGCCGCAGCAGGCAGAAAACCAAGCTGCACCGATGAGTTTAAGGTATTCTGCTGACACGAAACGCTTCTTCTTCTACCTTTTCTTCTTTATTTTTCAGCGCACTGCGTGGCGTATACAGGTTCGATTCGCTTCGAATGAATCTGTTTCTTTAAAAAAAAAATTTAAATTTTTTTAATAAATAAAAAAATTGTTTTTTCTATTTTTCTCAAACTTTTCATTTCTATCGTCTTTTCTTCATTTTTTTCATTTGTTTTTCAAATCACCCAATTTAGCTATTTTGGACCTGTTGATGAGTCAAACCAGGACTTGAAACTTGTCACCAAAAATAAATGGGTTGTGTAATGAAATAACAAATTAGAACATTTTTTAGCTTCTGCTATATACCGGAGAATCCCAAAAACTTCTTTCTTGAACAAAATTAAGTGTAACCCGGTAAGAAGTCCAAAAGAGTAATTTTTTTATTTATTTTTCCTCCTGGGCGTGTATAGGAGTATTTTTTCCTCATATAATTCACACCCAGAATTTATTCTGAGTTTATGTGAGAAGAGATCAGTTTAATCTATTTTCAAGCGGCCGCAGCAGGCAGAAAACCAAGCTGCACCGATGAGTGTAAGTCTTTTTGTGCTGACACGAAACGCTTCTTGTTCTACCTTTTCTTCCTTATTTTTCAGCCCACTGCGTGGCGTATACAGGTTCGATTCGCTTCGAATGAATCTTTTTCTTTAAGAAAAATTTTAAATTTTTTTAATAAATAAAAAAATTGTTTTTTCTATTTTTCTCAAACTTTTCATTTCTTTCTTCTTTTTTTCATTTTTTTCATTTGTTTTTCAAATCACCCAATTTCGCTATTTGGGACCTGTTGATGAGTCAAACCAAGACTTGAAACTTGTCACCAAAAATTAATGGGTTGTGTGATGAAAAAACAAATTAGAACATTTTTAGCTTTTGCTATATACGGGAGAATCCCAACATATTCTTTCTTGAACAAAATTAAGTGTAACCCGGTAAAGAGTCCAAAAGAGTAATCTTTTCATTTATTTCTCCTCCTGGGCTTTAATAGGAGTGTTTTTTCCTCATATAATTCACACCCAGAATTTATTCTGAGTTTATATGAGAAGAGATCAGTTTGATCTATTTTCAAGCGTCTGCAGCAGGCAGAAAACCAAGCTGCACCGATGAGTGTAAGGTTTTCTGCTGACACGAAACGCTTCTTATTCTACCTTTTCTTCTTTATTTTTCAGCACACTGCGTGGCGTATATAGGTTCGAATTGCTTCGAATGAATCTGTTTCTTTTAAAAAAAAATTTTAATTTATTTAATAAATAAAAAAATTGTTTTTTCTATTTTTCTCCAACTTTTCATTTCTTTCTTCTTTTCTGCATTTTTTTCATTTGTTTTTCAAATCACCCAATTTAGCTATTTGGAACCAGTAGATGAGTCAAACCAAGACTTGAAACTTGTCACCAAAAATTAATGGGCTGTGTGATGAAATAACAAATTAGAACATTTTTTAGCTTTTGCTATATACCGGAGAATCCCAAAAAAATCTTTCTTGAACAAAATTAAGTGTAACCTTGTAAAAAGTCCAAAACAGTAATCTCTTTAATTATTTGTCCTCCTGGGTTTGTATAGGAGTGTTTTTTCCTCATATAATTCACACCCAGAATTTATTCTGAGTTTATATGAAAAGAGATCAGTTTGATCTATTTTCAAGCGTCTGCAGCAGGCAAAAAACCAAGCTGCACCGATGAGTGGAAGGTTTTCTGCTGACACGAAACGCTTCTTATTCTACCTTTTCTTCTTTATTTTTCAGCACACTGCGTGGCGTATATAGGTTCGATTTGCTTCGAATGAACCTGTTTCTTTAAAAAAAAATTTAAATTTATTTAATAAATAAAAAAAATGTTTTTTCTATTTTTCTCCAACTTTTCATTTCTTTCTTCTTTTCTGCATTTTTTTCATTTGTTTTTCAAATCACCCAATTTAGCTATTTGGGACCTGTTGATGAGTCAAACCAATACTTGAAACTTGTCACCAAAAATTAATGGGTTGTGTGATCAAATAACAAATTAAAACATTTTTTAGCTTTTGTTATATACCGGAGAATCCCAAAAAATTCTTTCTTGAACAAAATTAAGTGTAACCCGGTAAGAAGTCCAAAAGAGTAATTTTTTTATTTATTTTTCCTCCTGGGCGTGTATAGGAGTATTTTTTCCTCATATAATTCACACCCAGAATTTATTCTGAGTTTATGTGAGAAGAGATCAGTTTAATCTATTTTCAAGCGGCCGCAGCAGGCAGAAAACCAAGCTGCACCGATGAGTGTAAGTCTTTCTGCTGACACGAAACGCTTCTTGTTCTACCTTTTCTTCCTTATTTTTCAGCCCACTGCGTGGCGTATACAGGTTCGATTCGCTTCGAATGAATCTTTTTCTTTAAGAAAAATTTTAAATTTTTTTAATAAATAAAAAAATTGTTTTTTCTATTTTTCTCCAACTTTTCATTTCTTTCTTCTTTTCTGCATTTTTTTCATTTGTTTTTCAAATCACCCAATTTAGCTATTTGGAACCAGTAGATGAGTCAAACCAAGACTTGAAACTTGTCACTAAAAATTAATGGGTTGTGTGATGAAATAACAAATTAGAACATTTTTAGCTTTTGCTATATACGGGAGAATCCCAACATATTCTTTGTTGAACAAAATTAAGTGTAACCCGGTAAAGAGTCCAAAAGAGTAATCTTTTCATTTATTTTTCCTCCTGGGCTTTAATAGGGGTGTTTTTACCTCATATAATTCACACCCAGAATTTATTCTGAGTTTATATGAGAAGAGTTCAGTTTGATTTCAAGCGTCTGCAGCTGGCAGAAAACCAAGCTGCACCGATGAGTGTAAGGTTTTCTGCTGACACGAATCGCTTCTTATTCTACCTTTTCTTCTTTATTTTTCAGCACACTGGGTGACGTATATAGGTTCGATTTGCTTCGAATGAATCTGTTTCTTTAAAAAAAAATTTAAATTTATTTAATAAATAAAAAAATTGTTTTTTCTATTTTTCTCCAACTTTTCACTTCTTTCTTCTTTTCTGCATTTTTTTCATTTGTTTTTCAAATCACCCAATTTAGCTATTTGGAACCAGTAGATGAGTCAAACCAAGACTTGAAACTTGTCACCAAAAATTAATGGGCTGTGTGATGAAATAACAAATTAGAACATTTTTTAGCTTTTGCTATATACCAGAGAATCCCAAAAAATTCTTTCTTGAACAAAATTAAGTGTAACCTGGTAAAAAGTCCAAAACAGTAATCTCTTTAATTATTTGTCCTCCTGGGTTTGTATAGGAGTGTTTTTTCCTCATATAATTCACACCCAGAATTTATTCTGAGTTTATATGAAAAGAGATCAGTTTGATCTATTTTCAAGCGTCTGCAGCAGGCAGAAAACCAAGCTGCACCGATGAGTGTAAGGTTTTCTGGTGACACGAAACGCTTCTTATTCTACCTTTTCTTCTTTATTTTTCAGCACACTGCGTGGCGTATATAGGTTCGATTTGCTTCGAATGAATCTGTTTCTTTAAAAAAAAATTTAAATTTATTTAATAAATAAAAAAAATGTTTTTTCTATTTTTCTCCAACTTTTCATTTCTTTCTTCTTTTCTGCATTTTTTTCATTTGTTTTTCAAATCACCCAATTTAGCTATTTGGGACCTGTTGATGAGTCAAACCAATACTTGAAACTTGTCACCAAAAATTAATGGGTTGTGTGATCAAATAACAAATTAGAACATTTTTTAGCTTTTGTTATATACCGGAGAATCCCAAAAAATTCTTTCTTGAACAAAATTAAGTGTAACCCGGTAAGAAGTCCAAAAGAGTAATCTTTTTATTTATTTTTCCTCCTGGGCTGTATAGGATTGTGTTTTCCTGATATAATTCACACCCAGAATTTATTCTGAGTTTATATGAGAAGAGATCAGTTTGATCTATTTTCAATCGTCTGCAGTAGGCAGAAAACCAAGCTGCACCGATGAGTGTAAGGTTTTCTACTGACACGAAACGCTTCTTCTTCTACCTTTTCTTCTTTATATTGCAGCCCACTGCGTGGCGTTCGATTCGCTTCGGATGAATCTGTTTCTTTAAAAAAATGTTTAGATTTTTTTAATAAATAAAAAAATTGTTTTTTCTATTTTCTCAAACTTTTCATTTCTTTCTTCTTTTTCATTTTTTTCATTTGTTTTTCAAATCACCCAATTTCGCTATTTGGGACCTGTTGATGAGTCAAACCAAGACTTGAAACTTCTCACTAAAAATTAATGGGTTGTGTGATGAAATAACAAATTAGAACATTTTTAGCTTTTGCTATATACGGGAGAATCCCAACATATTCTTTCTTGAACAAAATTAAGTGTAACCCGGTAAAGAGTCCAAAAGAGTAATCTTTTCATTTATTTTTCCTCCTGGGCTTTAATAGGATTGTTTTTACCTCATATAATTCACACCCAGAATTTATTCTGAGTTTATATGAGAAGAGATCAGTTTGATCTATTTTCAAGCGTCTGCAGCTGGCAGAAAACCAAGCTGCACCGATGAGTGTAAGGTTTTATGCTGACACGAAACGCTTCTTATTCTACCTTTTCTTCTTTATTTTTCAGCACACTGCGTGGCGTGTATAGGTTCGATTTGCTTCGAATGAATCTGTTTCTTTAAAAAAAAATTTAAATTTATTTAATAAATAAAAAAATTGTTTTTTCTATTTTTCTCCAACTTTTCACTTCTTTCTTCTTTTCTGCATTTCTTTCATTTGTTTTTCAAATCACCCAATTTAGCTATTTGGAACCAGTAGATGAGTCAAACCAAGACTTGAAACTTGTCACCAAAAATTAATGGGCTGTGTGATGAAATAACAAATTAGAACATTTTTTAGCTTTTGCTATATACCGGAGAATCCCAAAAAATTCTTTCTTGAACAAAATTAAGTGTAACCTGGTAAAAAGTCCAAAACAGTAATCTCTTTAATTATTTGTCCTCCTGGGTTTGTATAGGAGTGTTTTTTCCTCATATAATTCACACCCAGAATTTATTCTGAGTTTATATGAGAAGAGATCAGTTTGATCTTTTTTCAAGCGGCCGCAGCAGGCAGAAAACCAAGCTGCACCGATGAGTGTAAGGCTTTGTGCTGACACGAATCGCTTCTTCTTCTACCTTTTCTTTTTTATATTTCAGCCCGCTACGTGGCGTATACAGCTTCGATTCGTTTCGAATGAATCTGTTTCTTTAAAAAAATGTTTAGATTTTTTTAATAAATAAAACAAAATGTTTTTTATATTTTGTCAAATTTTCACTTCCTTCTTCTTTTTTTCATTTTTTTCATTTGTCTCTCCAATCACCCAATTTCGCTATTTGGGACCAGTTGATGAGTCATACCACGACTTGAAACTTGTCACCAAAAATTAATGGGTTGTGTGATGAAATAACAAATTAGAACATTTTTAGCTTTTGCTATATACCGGAGAATCCCAAAAAATTCTTTCTTGAACAAAGTTAAGTGTAACCCGGTAAGAAGTCTTTTATTTATTTTTCCTGCTCGGCTTGTATAGGAGTGTTTTTTCCTCATATAATTCACACCCAGAATTTATTCTGAGTTTATGTGAGAAGAGATCAGTTTGATCTATTTTCAAGCGGCCGCAGCAGGCAGAAAACCAAGCTGCACCGATGAGTGTAAGGTTTTCTGGTGACACGAAACGCTTCTTATTCTACCTTTTCTTCTTTATTTTTCAGCACACTGCGTGGCGTATATAGGTTCGATTTGCTTCGAATGAATCTGTTTCTTTAAAAAAAAATTTAAATTTATTTAATAAATAAAAAAAATGTTTTTTCTATTTTTCTCCAACTTTTCATTTCTTTCTTCTTTTCTGCATTTTTTTCATTTGTTTTTCAAATCACCCAATTTAGCTATTTGGGACCTGTTGATGAGTCAAACCAATACTTGAAACTTGTCACCAAAAATTAATGGGTTGTGTGATCAAATAACAAATTAGAACATTTTTTAGCTTTTGTTATATACCGGAGAATCCCAAAAAATTCTTTCTTGAACAAAATTAAGTGTAACCCGGTAAGAAGTCCAAAAGAGTAATCTTTTTATTTATTTTTCCTCCTGGGCTGTATAGGATTGTGTTTTCCTGATATAATTCACACCCAGAATTTATTCTTAGTTTATATGAGAAGAGATCAGTTTGATCTATTTTCAATCGTCTGCAGTAGGCAGAAAACCAAGCTGCATCGATGAGTGTAAGGTTTTCTACTGACACGAAACGCTTCTTCTTCTACCTTTTCTTCTTTATATTGCAGCCCACTGCGTGGCGTTCGATTCGCTTCGGATGAATCTGTTTCTTTAAAAAAATGTTTAGATTTTTTTAATAAATAAAAAAAATGTTTTTTCTATTTTCTCAAACTTTTCATTTCTTTCTTCTTTTTTTCATTTTTTTCGTTTGTTTTTCAAATCACCCAATTTCGCTATTTTGGACCAGTTGATGAGTCAAACCAAGACTTGAAACTTGTCACCAAAAATTAATGGGTTGTGTGATGAAATAACAAATTAGAACATTTTAGCTTTTGCTATATACCGGAGAATCCCAAAAAATTCTTTCTTGAACAAAATTATGTGTAACCTGGTAAAAAATCCAAAACAGTGATCTCTTTATTTATTTTTCCTCCTTGGTTTGTATAGGAGTGTTTTTTCCTCATATAATTCACACCCAGAATCTATTCTGAGTTTATATGAGATGAGATCAGTTTGATCTTTTTTCAAGCGGCCGCAGCAGGCAGAAAACCAAGCTGCACCGATGAGTGTAAGGCTTTGTGCTGACACGAATCGCTTCTTCTTCTACCTTTTCTTTTTTATATTTCAGCCCGCTACGTGGCGTATACAGCTTCGATTCGTTTCGAATGAATCTGTTTCTTTAAAAAAATGTTTAGATTTTTTTAATAAATAAAACAAAATGTTTTTTCTATTTTGTCAAACTTTTCACTTCGTTCTTCTTTTTTTCATTTTTTTCATTTGTGTCTCCAATCACCCAATTTCGATATTTGGGACCAGTTGATGAGTCATACCACGACTTGAAACTTGTCACCAAAAATTAATGGGTTGTGTGATGAAATAACAAATTAGAACATTTTTAGCTTTTGCTATATACCGGAGAATCCCAAAAAATTCTTTCTTGAACAAAGTTAAGTGTAACCCGGTAAGAAGTCTTTTATTTATTTTTCCTGCTGGGCTTGTATAGGAGTGTTTTTTCCTCATATAAGTCACACCCAGAATTTATTCTGAGTTTATGTGAGAAGAGATCAGTTTGATCTATTTTCAAGCGGCCGCAGCAGGCAGAAAACCAAGCTGCACCGATGAGTGTAAGGTTTTCTACTGACACGAAACGCTTCTTCTTCTACCTTTTCTTCTTTATATTGCAGCCCACTGCGTGGCGTTCGATTCGCTTCGGATGAATCTGTTTCTTTAAAAAAATGTTTAGATTTTTTTAATAAATAAAAAAATTGTTTTTTCTATTTTCTCAAACTTTTCATTTCTTTCTTCTTTTTTTCATTTTTTTCGTTTGTTTTTCAAATCACCCAATTTCGCTATTTTCGACCAGTTGATGAGTCAAACCAAGACTTGAAACTTGTCACCAAAAATTAATGGGTTGTGTGATGAAATAACAAATTAGAACATTTTAGCTTTTGCTATATACCGGAGAATCCCAAAAAATTCTTTCTTGAACAAAATTATGTGTAACCTGGTAAAAAATCCAAAACAGTGATCTCTTTATTTATTTTTCCTCCTTGGTTTGTATAGGAGTGTTTTTTCCTCATATAATTCACACCCAGAATCTATTCTGAGTTTATATGAGAAGAGATCAGTTTGATCTTTTTTCAAGCGGCCGCAGCAGGCAGAAAACCAAGCTGCACCGATGAGTGTAAGGCTTTGTGCTGACACGAAACGCTTCTTCTTCTACCTTTTCTTCTTTATTTTTCAGCGCACTGCGTGGCGTATACAGGTTCGATTCGCTTCGAATGAATCTGATTCTTTAAAAAAAAATTTAAATTTTTTTAATAAATAAAAAAAATGTTTTTTCTATTTTTCTCAAACTTTTCATTTCTTTCTTCTTTTCTTCATTTTTTTCATTTGTTTTTCAAATCACCCAATTTAGCTATTTGGGACCTTTTGATGAGTCAAACCAAGACTTGAAACTTGTCACCAAAAACTAATGGGTTGTGTGATGAAATAACAAATTTAACATTTTTTAGGTTTTGCTATATACCGGAGAATCCCAAAAAATTCTTTCTTGAACAAAATTAAGTGTAACCCGGTAAAAAGTCCAAAACAGTGATCTCTTTATTTATTTTTCCTCCTGGGTTTGTATAGGAGTGTTTTTTCCTCATACAATTCACACCCAGAATTTATTCTGAGTTTATATGAGAAGAGATCAGTTTGATCTATTTTCAAGCGTCTGCAGCAGGCAGAAAACCAAGCTGCACCGATGAGTGTAAGGTTTTCTCCTGACACGAAACGCTTCTTCTTCTACCTTTTCTTCCTTATTTTTCAGCACACTGCGTGGCGTATACAGGTTCGATTCGCTTCGAATGAATCTGTTTCTTAAAAAAAAATTTTAAATTTTTTTAATAAATAAAAAAATTTTGTTTTCTATTTTTCTCAAACTTTTAATTTCTATCGTCTTTTCTTCATTTTTTTCATTTGTTTTTCAAATCACCCAATTTATCTATTTGGGACCTATTGATGAGTCAAACCAAGACTTGAAACTTGTCACCAAAAATAAATGGGTTGTGTAATGAAATAACAAATTAGAACATTTTTTAGCTTTTGCTATATACCGGAGAATCCCAAAAACTTCTTTCTTGAACAAAATTAAGTGTAACCCGGTAAGAAGTCCAAAAGAGTAATTTTTTTATTTATTTTTCCTCCTGGTCGTGTATAGGAGTATTTTTTCCTCATATAATTCACACCCAGAATTTATTCTGAGTTTATGTGAGAAGAGATCAGTTTAATCTATTTTCAAGCGGCCGCAGCAGGCAGAAAACCAAGCTGCACCGATGAGTGTAAGTCTTTCTGCTGACACGAAACGCTTCTTGTTCTACCTTTTCTTCCTTATTTTTCAGCCCTCTGCGTGGCGTATACAGGTTCGATTCGCTTCGAATGAATCTTTTTCTTAAAGAAAAATTTTAAATTTTTTTAAATAAATAAAAAAATTGTTTTTTCTATTTTTCTCAAACTTTTCATTTCTTTCTTCTTTTTTTCATTTTTTTCATTTGTTTTTCAAATCACCCAATTTCGCTATTTGGGACCTGTTGATGAGTCAAACCAAGACTTGAAACTTGTCACCAAAAATTAATGGGTTGTGTGATGAAATAACAAATTAGAACATTTTTAGCTTTTGCTATATACGGGAGAATCCCAACATATTCTTTCTTGAACAAAATTAAGTGTAACCCGGTAAAGAGTCCAAAAGAGTAATCTTTTCATTTATTTTTCCTCCTGGGCTTTAATAGGAGTGTTTTTTCCTCATATAATTCACACCCAGAATTTATTCTGAGTTTATATGAGAAGAGATCAGTTTGATCTATTTTCAAGCGTCTGCAGCAGGCAGAAAACCAAGCTGCACCGATGAGTGTAAGGTTTGCTGCTGACACGAAACGCTTCTTATTCTACCTTTTCTTCTTTATTTTTCAGCACACTGCGTGGCGTATATAGGTTCGATTTGCTTCGAATGAATCTGTTTCTTTAAAAAAAAATTTAAATTTATTTAATAAATAAAAAAATTCTTTTTTCTATTTTTCTCCAACTTTTCATTTCTTTCTTCTTTTCTGCATTTTTTTCATTTGTTTTTCAAATCACCCAATTTAGCTATTTGGAACCAGTAGATGAGTCAAACCAAGACTTGAAACTTCTCACCAAAAATTAATGGGCTGTGTGATGAAATAACAAATTAGAACATTTTTTAGCTTTTGCTATATACCGGAGAATCCAAAAAATTCTTTCTTGAACAAAATTAAGTGTAACCTGGTAAAAAGTCCAAAACAGTAATCTCTTTAATTATTTGTCCTCCTGGGTTTGTATAGGAGTGTTTTTTCCTCATATAATTCACACCCAGAATTTATTCTGAGTTTATATGAAAAGAGATTAGTTTGATCTATTTTCAAGCGTCTGCAGCAGGCAGAAAACCAAGCTGCACCGATGAGTGTAAGGTTTTCTGCTGACACGAAACGCTTCTTATTCTACCTTTTCTTCTTTATTTTTCAGCACACTGCGTGGCGTATATAGGTTCGATTTGCTTCGAATGAATCTGTTTCTTTAAAAAAAAAAATTTAAATTTATTTAATAAATAAAAAAAATGTTTTTTCTATTTTTCTCCAACTTTTCATTTCTTTCTTCTTTTCTGCATTTTTTTCATTTGTTTTTCAAATCACCCCAATTTAGCTATTTGGGACCTGTTGATGAGTCAAACCAATACTTGAAACTTGTCACCAAAAATTAATGGGTTGTGTGATCAAATAACAAATTAGAACATTTTTTAGCTTTTGTTATATACCGGAGAATCCCAAAAAATTCTTTCTTGAACAAAATTAAGTGTAACCCGGTAAGAAGTCCAAAAGAGTAATCTTTTTATTTATTTTTCCTGCTGGGCTGTATAGGATTGTTTTTTCCTGATATATTTCACACCTAGAATTTATTCTGAGTTTACATGAGAAGAGATCAGTTTGATCTATTTTCAAGCGTCTGCAGCAGGCAGAAAACCAAGCTGCACCGATGAGTGTAAGGTTTTCTACTGACACGACACGCTTCTTCTTCTACCTTTTCTTCTTTATATTGCAGCCAACTGCGTGGCGTTCGATTCGCTTCGGATGAATCTGTTTCTTTAAAAAAATGTTTAGATTTTTTTAATAAATAAAAAAATTGTTTTTTCTATTTTCTCAAACTTTTCATTTATTTCTTCTTTTTTTCATTTTTTCGTTTGTTTTTCAAATCACCCAATTTCGCTATTTGGGACCAGTTGATGAGTCAAACCAAGACTTGAAACTTGTCACCAAAAATTAATGGGTTGTGTGATGAAATAACAAATTAGAACATTTTAGCTTTTGCTATATACCGGAGTATCCAAGAAAATTCTTTCTTGAACAAAATTATGTGCAACCTGGTAAAAAGTCCAAAACAGTGATCTCTTTATTTATTTTTCCTCCTGGGTTTGTATAGGAGTGTTTTTTCCTCATATAATTCACACCCAGAATCTATTCTGAGTTTATATGAGAAGAGATCAGTTTGATCTTTTTTCAAGCGTCTTTCTTGAACTAAATTAAGTGTAACCCGGTAAGAAGTCCAAAACAGTGATCTCTTTATTTATTTTTCCTCCTGGGTTTGTATAGGAGTGTTTTTTCCTCATATAATTCACACCCAGAATTTATTCTGAGTTTATGTGAGAAGAGATCAGTTTAATCTATTTTCAAGCGGCGGCAGCAGGCAGAAAACCAAGCTGCACCGATGAGTGTAAGTCTTTCTGCTGACACGAAGCGCTTCTTGTTCTACCTTTTCTTCCTTATTTTTCAGCCCACTGCGTGGCGTATACAGGTTCGATTCGCTTCGAATGAATCTTTTTCTTTAAGAAAAATTTAAAATTTTTTTAATAAATAAAAAAATTGTTTTTTCTATTTTTCTCAAACTTTTCATTTCTTTCTTCTTTTTTTTTCATTTTTTTCATTTGTTTTTCAAATCACCCAATTTCGCTATTTGGGACCTGTTGATGAGTCAAACCAAGACTTGAAACTTCTCACAAAAAATTAATGGGTTGTGTGATGAAATAACAAATTAGAACATTTTTAGCTTTTGCTATATACGGGAGAATCCCAACATATTCTTTCTTGAACAAAATTAAGTGTAACCCGGTAAAGAGTCCAAAAGAGTAATCTTTTCATTTATTTTTCCTCCTGGGCTTTAATAGGAGTGTTTTTTCCTCATATAATTCACACCCAGAATTTATTCTGAGTTTATATGAGAAGAGATCAGTTTGATCTATTTTCAAGCGTCTGCAGCAGGCAGAAAACCAAGCTGCACCGATGAGTGTAAGGCTTTGTGCTGACACGAATCGCTTCTTCTTCTACCTTTTCTTCTTTATATTTCAGCCCACTACGTGGCGTATACAGGTTCGATTCGTTTCGAATGAATCTGTTTCTTTAAAAAAATGTTTAGATTTTTTTAATAAATAAAAAAATGGTTTTTTCTTTTTTCTCAAACTTTTCATTTCTTTCTTTTTTTTTCATTTTTTTCATTTGTTTTTCAAATCACCCAATTTCGCTATTTGGGACCTGTTGATGAGTCAAACCAAGACTTGAAACTTGTCACCAAAAATAAATGGGTTATGTAATGAAATAACAAATTAGAGCATTTTTTAGCTTTTGCTATATACCGGAGAATCCCAAAAACTTCTTTCTTGAACAAAATTAAGTGTAACCCGGTAAGAAGTCCAAAAGAGTAATTTTTTTATTTATTTTTCCTCTTGGGCTTGTATAGGAGTGTTTTTTCCTCATATAATTCATACCCAGAATTTATTCTGAGTTTATGTGAGAAGAGATCAGTTTGATCTATTTTCAAGCGGCCGCAGCAGGCAGAAAACCAAGCTGCACCGATGAGTGTAAGGCTTTCTGCTGACACGAAACGCTTCATCTTCTACATTTTCTTCTTTATTTTTCAGCCCACTGCATAGCGTATACAGGTTCGATTGGTTTCGAATGAATCTGTTTCTTTAAAAAAATGTTTAGATTTTTTTAATAAATAAAGAAATTGTTTTTTCTATTTTCTCAAACTTTTCATTTCTTTCTTCTTTTTTTCATTTTTTTTCTTTGTTTTTCAAATCACCCAATTTCGCTATATTGGACCAGTTTATGAGTCAAACCAAGACTTGAAACTTGTCACCAAAAATTAATGGGTCGTGTGATGAAATAACAAATTAGAACATTTTAGCTTTTGCTATATACCCGAGAATCCCAAAAAATTCTTTCTTGAACAAAATTATGTGTAACCTGGTAAAAAATCCAAAACAGTGATCTCTTTATTTATTTTTCCTCCTTGGTTTGTATAGGAGTGTTTTTTCCTCATATAATTTACACCCAGAATCTATTCTGAGTTTATATGAGAAGAGATCAGTTTGATCTTTTTTCAAGCGGCCGCAGCAGGCAGAAAACCAAGCTGCACCGATGAGTTTAAGGTATTCTGCTGACACGAAACGCTTCTTCTTCTATCTTTTCTTCTTTATTTTTCAGCGCACTGCGTGGCGTATACAGGTTCGATTCGCTTCGAATGAATCTGTTTCTTTAAAAAAAATTTTAAATATTTTTAATAAATAAAAAAAATTGTTTTTTCTATTTTTCTCAAACTTTTCATTTCTTTCTTCTTTTCTTCATTTTTTTCATTTGTTTTTCAAATCACCCAATTTAGCTATTTGGGACCTTTTGATGAGTCAAACCAAGACTTGAAACTTGTCACCAAAAACTAATGGGTTGTGTGATGAAATAACAAATTTAACATTTTTTAGGTTTTGCTATATACCGGAGAATCCCAAAAAATTCTTTCTTGAACAAAATTAAGTGTAACCCGGTAAAAAGTCCAAAACAGTGATCTCTTTATTTATTTTTCCTCCTGGGTTTGTATAGGAGTGTTTTTTCCTCATACAATTCACACCCAGAATTTATTCTGAGTTTATATGAGAAGAGATCAGTTTGATCTATTTTCAAGCGTCTGCAGCAGGCAGAAAACCAAGCTGCACCGATGAGTGTAAGGTTTTCTACTGACACGACACGCTTCTTCTTCTACCTTTTCTTCTTTATATTGCAGCCAACTGCGTGGCGTTCGATTCGCTTCGGATGAATCTGTTTCTTTAAAAAAATGTTTAGATTTTTTTAATAAATAAAAAAATTGTTTTTTCTATTTTCTCAAACTTTTCATTTATTTCTTCTTTTTTTCATTTTTTCGTTTGTTTTTCAAATCACCCAATTTCGCTATTTGGGACCAGTTGATGAGTCAAACCAAGACTTGAAACTTGTCACCAAAAATTAATGGGTTGTGTGATGAAATAACAAATTAGAACATTTTAGCTTTTGCTATATACCGGAGTATCCAAGAAAATTCTTTCTTGAACAAAATTATGTGCAACCTGGTAAAAAGTCCAAAACAGTGATCTCTTTATTTATTTTTCCTCCTGGGTTTGTATAGGAGTGTTTTTTCCTCATATAATTCACACCCAGAATCTATTCTGAGTTTATATGAGAAGAGATCAGTTTGATCTTTTTTCAAGCGTCTTTCTTGAACTAAATTAAGTGTAACCCGGTAAGAAGTCCAAAAGAGTAATCTTTTTATTTATTTTTCCTCCTGGGCTGTATAGGATTGTTTTTTCCTGATATAATTCACACCCAGAATTTATTCTGAGTTTATATGAGAAGAGATCAGTTTGATCTATTTTCAAGCGTCTGCAGCAGGCAGAAAACCAAGCTGCACCGATGAGTGTAAGGTTTTCTACTGACACGAAACGCTTCTTCTTCTACCTTTTCTTCTTTATATTGCAGCCAACTGCGTGGAGTTCGATTCGCTTCGGATGAATCTGTTTCTTTAAAAAAATGTTTAGATTTTTTTAATAAATAAAAAAATTGTTTTTTCTATTTTCTCAAACTTTTCATTTCTTTCTTCTTTTTTTCATTTTTTTCGTTTGTTTTTCAAATCACCCAATTTCGCTATTTGGGACCAGTTGATGCGTCAAACCAAGACTTGAAACTTGTCACCAAAAATTAATGGGTTGTGTGATGAAATAACAAATTAGAACATTTTAGCTTTTGCTATATACCGGAGTATCCCAAAAAATTCTTTCTTGAACAAAATTATGTGCAACCTGGTAAAAAGTCCAAAACAGTGATCTCTTTATTTATTTTTCCTCCTGGGTTTGTATAGGAGTGTTTTTTCCTCATATAATTCACACCCAGAATTTATTCTGAGTTTATGTGAGAAGAGATCAGTTTAATCTATTTTCAAGCGGCGGCAGCAGGCAGAAAACCAAGCTGCACCGATGAGTGTAAGTCTTTCTGCTGACACGAAGCGCTTCTTGTTCTACCTTTTCTTCCTTATTTTTCAGCCCACTGCGTGGCGTATACAGGTTCGATTCGCTTCGAATGAATCTTTTTCTTTAAGAAAAATTTAAAATTTTTTTAATAAATAAAAAAATTGTTTTTTCTATTTTTCTCAAACTTTTCATTTCTTTCTTCTTTTTTTCATTTTTTTCATTTGTTTTTCAAATCACCCAATTTCGCTATTTGGGACCTGTTGATGAGTCAAACCAAGACTTGAAACTTCTCACAAAAAATTAATGGGTTGTGTGATGAAATAACAAATTAGAACATTTTTAGCTTTTGCTATATACGGGAGAATCCCAACATATTCTTTCTTGAACAAAATTAAGTGTAACCCGGTAAAGAGTCCAAAAGAGTAATCTTTTCATTTATTTTTCCTCCTGGGCTTTAATAGGAGTGTTTTTTTCCTCATATAATTCACACCCAGAATTTATTCTGAGTTTATATGAGAAGAGATCAGTTTGATCTATTTTCAAGCGTCTGCAGCAGGCAGAAAACCAAGCTGCACCGATGAGTGTAAGGCTTTGTGCTGACACGAATCGCTTCTTCTTCTACCTTTTCTTCTTTATATTTCAGCCCACTACGTGGCGTATACAGGTTCGATTCGTTTCGAATGAATCTGTTTCTTTAAAAAAATGTTTAGATTTTTTTAATAAATAAAAAAATGGTTTTTTTCTTTTTTCTCAAACTTTTCATTTCTTTCTTTTTTTTTCATTTTTTTCATTTGTTTTTCAAATCACCCAATTTCGCTATTTGGGACCTGTTGATGAGTCAAACCAATACTTGAAACTTGTCACCAAAAATTAATGGGTTGTGTGATCAAATAACAAATTAGAACATTTTTTAGCTTTTGTTATATACCGGAGAATCCCAAAAAATTCTTTCTTGAACAAAATTAAGTGTAACCCGGTAAGAAGTCCAAAAGAGTAATCTTTTTATTTATTTTTCCTGCTGGGCTGTATAGGATTGTTTTTTCCTGATATATTTCACACCTAGAATTTATTCTGAGTTTACATGAGAAGAGATCAGTTTGATCTATTTTCAAGCGTCTGCAGCAGGCAGAAAACCAAGCTGCACCGATGAGTGTAAGGTTTTCTACTGACACGACACGCTTCTTCTTCTACCTTTTCTTCTTTATATTGCAGCCAACTGCGTGGCGTTCGATTCGCTTCGGATGAATCTGTTTCTTTAAAAAAATGTTTAGATTTTTTTAATAAATAAAAAAATTGTTTTTTCTATTTTCTCAAACTTTTCATTTCTTTCTTCTTTTTTTCATTTTTTCGTTTGTTTTTCAAATCACCCAATTTCGCTATTTGGGACCAGTTGATGAGTCAAACCAAGACTTGAAACTTGTCACCAAAAATTAATGGGTTGTGTGATGAAATAACAAATTAGAACATTTTAGCTTTTGCTATATACCGGAGTATCCAAGAAAATTCTTTCTTGAACAAAATTATGTGCAACCTGGTAAAAAGTCCAAAACAGTGATCTCTTTATTTATTTTTCCTCCTGGGTTTGTATAGGAGTGTTTTTTCCTCATATAATTCACACCCAGAATCTATTCTGAGTTTATATGAGAAGAGATCAGTTTGATCTTTTTTCAAGCGTCTTTCTTGAACTAAATTAAGTGTAACCCGGTAAGAAGTCCAAAAGAGTAATCTTTTTATTTATTTTTCCTCCTGGGCTGTATAGGATTGTTTTTTCCTGATATAATTCACACCCAGAATTTATTCTGAGTTTATATGAGAAGAGATCAGTTTGATCTATTTTCAAGCGTCTGCAGCAGGCAGAAAACCAAGCTGCACCGATGAGTGTAAGGTTTTCTACTGACACGAAACGCTTCTTCTTCTACCTTTTCTTCTTTATATTGCAGCCAACTGCGTGGAGTTCGATTCGCTTCGGATGAATCTGTTTCTTTAAAAAAATGTTTAGATTTTTTTAATAAATAAAAAAATATTTTTTTCTATTTTCTCAAACTTTTCATTTCTTTCTTCTTTTTTT
This sequence comes from Dioctria linearis, assembly GCA_963930735.1. Classification (NCBI taxonomy): domain Eukaryota; kingdom Metazoa; phylum Arthropoda; class Insecta; order Diptera; family Asilidae; genus Dioctria; species Dioctria linearis. The sequence continues at coordinate 140,119,559 of OZ005741.1, forward strand.
CATTTTTTTCGTTTGTTTTTCAAATCACCCAATTTCGCTATTTGGGACCAGTTGATGCGTCAAACCAAGACTTGAAACTTGTCACCAAAAATTAATGGGTTGTGTGATGAAATAACAAATTAGAACATTTTAGCTTTTGCTATATACCGGAGTATCCCAAAAAATTCTTTCTTGAACAAAATTATGTGCAACCCGGTAAAGAGTCCAAAAGAGTAATCTTTTCATTTATTTTTCCTCCTGGGCTTTAATAGGAGTGTTTTTTCCTCATATAATTCACACCCAGAATTTATTCTGAGTTTATATGAGAAGAGATCAGTTCGATCTATTTTCAAGCGGCAGCAGAAGGCAGAATACCAAGCTGCACCGATGAGTGTAAGGCTTTCTGCTGACACGAAACGCTTCTTCTTCTACCTTTTCTTCTTTATTTTTCAGCACACTGCGTGGCGTATACAGGTTCGATTCCCTTCGAATGAATCTGTTTCTTTAAAAAAAAATTTAAATTTGTTTAATAAATAAAAAAATTGTTTTTTCTATTTCTCTCAAACTTTTCATTTCTTTCTTCTTTCTTCATTTTTTCATTTGTTTTTCAAATCACCCAATTTAGCTATTTGGGACCTGTTGATGAGTCAAACCAAGACTTGAAACTTATCACCAAAAATAAATGGGTTGTGTGATGAAATAACAAATTAGAACATTTTTTAGCTTTTGCTATATACCGGAGAATCCCAAAAAATTCTTTCTTGAACAAAGTTAAGTGTAACCCGGTAAGAAGTCCAAAAGAGTAATCTTTTATTTATTTTTCCTGCTGGGCTTGTATAGGAGTGTTTTTTCCTCATAAAATTCACACCCAGAATTTATTCTGACTTTATATGAGAAGAGATCAGTTTGATCTATTTTCAAGCGGCCGCAGAAGGCAGAAAACCAACCTGCACCGATGAGTGTAAGGTTTTCTGCTGACACGAAACGCTTCTTCTTCTACCTTTTCTTCTTTATTTTTCAGCACACTGCGTGGCGTATACAGGTTCGATTCGCTTCGAATGAATCTGTTTCTTTAAAAAAAATTATAAATTTTTTTAATAAATAAAAAAATTGTTTTTTCTATTTTTCTCAAACTTTTCATTTCTATCGTCTTTTTTCATTTTTTTCATTTGTTTTTCAAATCACCTAATTTCGCTATTTGGTATCAGTTGATGAGTCAAACCAAGACTTGAAACTTGTCACCAAAAATTAATGGGTTGTGTGATGAAATAACAAATTAGAACATTTTTAGCTTTAGCTATATACCGGAGAATCCCAAAAATTTCTTTCTTGAACAAAATTAAGTGTAACCCGGTAAGAAGTCCAAAAGAGTAATTTTTTTATTTATTTTTCCTCCTGGGCTTGTATATGAGTGTTTTTTCCTCATATAATTCACACCCAGAATTTATTCTGAGTTTATGTGAGAAGAGATCAGTTTGATCTATTTTCAAGCGGCCGCAGCAGGCAGAAAACCAAGCTGCACCGATGAGTGTAAGGCTTTCTGCTGACACGAAACGCTTCTTCTTCTACATTTTCTTCTTTATTTTTCAGCCCACTGCGTAGCATATACAGGTTCGATTGGTTTCGAATGAATCTGTTTCTTTAAAAAAAATTTTATATTTTTTGTTAATAAATAAAACAAAATGTTTTTTCTATTTTGTCAAACTTTTCACTTCGTTCTTCTTTTTTCATTTTTTTCATTTGTTTTTCAAATCACCCAATTTCGCTATTGGGACCTGTTGATGAGTCAAACGAAGACTTGAAACTTGTAACTAAAAATTAATGGGTTGTGTGATGAAATAACAAATTAGAGCATTTGTTAGCTTTTGCTATATACCGGAGAATCCCAAAAACTTCTTTCTTGAACAAAATTAAGTGTAACCTGGTAAAAAGTCCAAAACAGTAATCTCTTTATTTATTTTTCCTCCTGGGTTTCTATAGGTGTGTTTTTTCCTCAGATAATTCTCATCCAGAATTTATTCTGAGTTTATATGAGAAGAGATCAGTTTCGTCTATTTTCAAGCGTCTGCAGCAGGCAGAAAACCAAGCTGCACCGATGAGTGTAAGGTTTGCTGCTGACACGAAACGCTTCTTCTTCTACCTTTTCTTCTTTATTTTACAGCCCACTGCGTGGCGTATACAGGCTCGATTCGCTTTGAATGAATCTGTTTCTTTACAAAAATTTTTAAATTTTTTTAATGAATAAAAAAATTGTTTTTTCTATTTTTCTCAAACTTTTCATTTCTTTCTTCTTTTTTTCAATTTTTTCATTTGTTTTTCAAATCACCCAATTTCGCTATTTGTGACCTGTTGATGAGTCAAACCAAGACTTGAAACTTGTCACCAAAAATTAATGGGTGGTGTGATGAAATAACAAATTAGAACATTTTTTAGCTTTTGCTATATACCGGAGAATCCCAAAAAATTCTTTCTTGAACAAAATTAAGTGTAACCCGATAAAAAGTTCAAAAGAGTAATCTTTTTATTTATTTTTCCTCCTGGGCTTGTATAGGAGTGTTTTTTCCTCATATAATTCACACCCAGAATTTATTCTGAGTTTATATGAGAAGAGATCAGTTTGGTCTATTTTCAAGCGTCTGCAGCAGGCAGAAAAGCAAGCTGCACCGATGAGTGTAAGGTTTTCTGCTGACACGAAACGCTTCTTCTTCTACCTTTTCTTCTTTATTTTACAGCCCACTGCGTGGCGTATACAGGTTCGATTCGCTTTGAATGAATCTGTGTCTGTAAAAAAAATCCCAAAAAATTCTTTCTTGAACAAAAAAAATGATAATAATAATGAATGAGAATAAAACGAGGAAAATAACGCCGAAAAAATCACGTTTCTTGTATGTGGGCCCCCTTTAATTTTATTTTATTTTTATTATTTGTTGTTATATCGCCAATTGAAAACACAGTCTGTGAAAATTTCAACTGTCTACCTATTACGGTTCATGAGATACAACCTGGTGACGGACGGAGAAATGATAAAAAGTGTCGAACTTGTACTTGCCTTACCGTCACACAACTATCTGTTGATAGTGCACTCAAAGATAGGAAGCAACTCGAAAACTGCGCGAAACTGTCCGAAGCATAAAAACTTACAGTGCGTTTTTTAATATATTGGTCTCACATGAAGATACGACACCACTTCTGGGTTAAGTGATAGTAAAACTTCCTTTCATTTGAAAACCCAGGATTACTTGCATCTGATTCTCGATATCTTGAGAGAGTTAATATCGCTGTAATTTCGGAATGCTGATATGTAGCATATTGGGAGCAATGAAATTTATTCTATTACATTTAGACATTATTTTTCATCTGAGGGTGTAGAATCTTTACCATAACCATAGCAGAGATTAGACAAAAACATGGTTTAATTAAGTGGGACAACTTTAGGTAGAAATTATGGCAAATTAAGGTCTCTGTCTAATTATAAGCTATTTCAGAATAACTTTAAATAGTAAATTATCATTGTCATATAACGTAATACATATCTTACAGCTTTTTTTCATTGCTTGAAATCGACGATAGACGGCAGTCCTGTCTATCTAAAAAAACCTCATCACAAGCTAATATTTTTAATTTCCGCCTAATTACCATACTCTGTTTCTTACCGAAAGCACTGAAAAATTTATGTATTGGCAAATTCGAGGAGAATCGATTATTAACATCCTGGCAGTTGATGAATCACCCGTAACCCGCGGAATATATTAAAAGCCATGACATCACCGTAGGCACCGATATATTAAAAGGCCTTAACGTACCGGGTCAAAACCCTCGAGAATACTACACAAGCCATGAAATAGAAATCTATATGTATGCGTTGTGAGACCGTTTTCTAAAATGTTCTATATTGATACTTATGGAAAAGTGCAAACATTGACTTTATATACGCTATAGAGCCTAAACTACTATCCATACAGGAAAATAGTCTTCCAGTAATTTAAAGCTAGGTTCCTTACCTTCCCAAAGGCTACACTTCCTATATACCTTACTTAAGAAAATAATAAAATAGTTCTGATTACAAAGTAACCTTACCATTTTACGCTCCCTAACTCTCAGGTGAGTAATAATTACATTTGTGTATGTGCAGCCGGAGTCCGAAATCTGTAGCCAGCTACATACGATATCATCATCTCACGGCATCCCACAACAGCATAGCGCCATATCCAATGATTATTCAGCTGAGAGTTTTTGTTTGAGAAATCGTAGTCATTTGGTTAAGATAAATTTTTTTAAATAATTTTTTTAGGAAAGGTATGAAAATTTTATTACGGTTTGGAATATAAGAAGTCAAGCTTAAGATTATCAGAAAGCCATTTTTCTGTATGAATAGTAGTTTAGAGCGGAGGAACTTTTACCAGTTTTACATAAGAACACTGCAAATATTTTAGAATGTAAGGATAAGAAATCAAGCTTAAGATTATCAGAACACCATTTTTGTGTATGAATAGTAGTTTAGCGCGGAGGAGCTTTTGTCAGTTTTACATAAGAACACTGCAATATTTTAGAATATAAGGACTCCGATGGGCCTCGCATGTGGTATGGAGGAAGTCTGTTTCATGGCTTGTGAAGTATTCTCGAGGGTTTTTGCCGGGTACAACATGCAGTAAGAGCTCACCCTCGCTACTTTTTGTATACTCGTCATGGAGGAAAAAATAAGTTTCATCTTAAACAGGTCCTAAAGCCCTATACTGTCGCTCATACAGCAAAATGGAGGTAAAGCAAATTGCAGCCAAATCTGTTTTCTTTCTAATAAGTAGATGTTCTATGTTCATTCTGGTGCACAGTTTTTACTGCAGATGGCGCCACAATCGCTAGGTGGTGTTACTACGTACCAAATGTTGGTTCGTATCTTGACTATACTGGTGTATGTCTTGGGTGCACCATTGGGTCTTGCTTGCTGGTTAATGTCTTGGATGCACCATTGAGTCCTTACTGGCTCATGTCTTGGATACACCATTGAGTCTTGACTGGCTTATGTCTTGGATGTGTCATTTGGTCTTGACTGCACCCTAGCGGCATTAGCCGGTACTACCAGCATGTTCCGTTACTACGGCTTTCTTGGATAGATATGGAGGCTTTTTATTATGATTTTTCTTGAGCGCCTAAATGTAAGCTTTTGATTTTGAACTAATATTAGTAATAATTAAAGATAACGCTAGGAAATTTTTGTTCATGCCAATGGATTTTAGATGGTTGGTAGGTGGGGGTATTATAATATAGGACAGACAAGAGAGTTATCGTCAAAAGTAGGTAGTAAAACAATGTCCACTAATTTTACCAAAAGAGAACACCAAACGGGTTCCTCTTCCGGAACAAGATCACCAATTAAGAGTGGGAGAAATGACACAAATATCTGCATTTCTAATGCTGAAATTTTGAATTTACATTTATCTCTTGCTTAATTTCAACTGATATATTGTTTTTTTCAGAATGATGGTATTGATAATATTTTTTTCCATAATTAAGCGAATTTAAAGAAGAGAAGTTCTTGTAATTTATTACCCGAGCTAAATCATAGTGACAAACACCTTCGTGAGGGTCTTGGGCAACATCAACGGTGATACTATTGATAACATTACACGATGGAATCGCATTAAAAATGCACATCTTTTTAATGCTGGTTTTTGAAAAATTGTTTTCCTGAAGATATTTTTGATTACTATCTTTATGTCTAAGAACCATTGAGTCTTCCTCAGCCATCTGATCTTTATGACAATTACATATTCCGCAAAAATAGTTGGCCGAAAAGTTTCTTACAAAGCCCATAATGGTGTTCAATCCTAAATTGTCACCTGTTATATTAGCCAACATAAAATGAATTCTAAATATTTCACCATCACTAACAATTTCTAGCCTTTTAGTTTCCAGATATTTCAACTCCTGTACTAATATTTTAAAGTTATTAGCTGTACCAACGCATAGATCTTCCGATTTAAGCAAGGCAGCAACAAAAATATTGTCTAACTTGGATATTTCTTCTGAGTTTAAAAACGGAACTTGTATGTAAAATGTAGATAACTTATGAAAAGCACTATGAGATCCAAGGGGATTGTTAATTTCTATGTCATCATAGTATAGTACGATAGGAAAAACTATTTTATTAGTGAAATGTCCTATTTTTCCTTTCCAGACGGAGCCGTTGACAATATTGCATATTATATCATACTTATATAATGACTTCAATCTCTTCATGTAGTTTGACAAACAGCTTTTTTTAGGAAAATAGTTACATTTTGGCGTAGTGGCATCCAAACCCCTTTTCTCACCCGACCTTCGGTATTTGCATCTATTATAAATTCTTGGTGATCTATCAACTTACCTGTCGATGATAAATATTTTTTGAACATATACTCGTTTGAAATATGTTCAAATAAATCTTGATGAATTTTATAAGTCACTGATAACGTCTTCAAAAAGCTGGGGAAAGCAAGTATGCCATTAAAGCAACAACGAATCTCTTGCAGCTTGGTTTTGTCCTCACCAATAACGACAATGTATGGTTGTAAAGCTATACGAAGGTCGGCATACTTCTTCTGCTGGGCCTAAAGTAAAACATTTATATCGTTAATTGTCTGTAAATTAAAATACGTGATCAGTACTATTATCTATTTTGCTTTTATAATCTTACAGTTGCATGCAAAGCAAAACTACGCTGCGCATCCAAAATAGAAGCTTTCCATGTAATCTTCTAACCATCGTGTTTAAAAGTCAACACTTTCGGTATTAGAATACTGCTAAGAAGAATACATATAATGTAGTTCTTACCATCTACAGAAAGCAACAGAAATGGATTGACATTAGTTAACTAAGAAAACGAATTTATTAATAATATTTTGCTAATTAATCTACATTCCAACTTTTGAGCTGGATTGAAACCAGCTAATTTTGGCACTGTTTTTGCCTTTGGGAGGGCTGATCTCTAGAAGAATGCTGCGTACATGACTAATTCAGAGTTAACCCATTCGTGCTATCGCTAGCTCGGATCTAATACAAAGCAAAGTGCATTTTTCTCGTTTGTATCAAAAGTTTTAATTAAATTCCTTTTGATAAAAATTATTAGAATTTTTTACCAAAAAAAAACAGACAGTTGTTTTGTTAGCATGCATTTATCAAAATATTATCAAAGACAAATTAATTAAAAATATAGTTCTCAAATATATAAATAATGTACTTATATAAATAACATCAAGTTAGATTATTATGCATAAAATATCACAACTGAGATATTTACATTAATTTATATTCCCATTTAGCAATGCAAGTAATTCCTTCCTATGTCGCTAGATCTTTGATATTCTTCTCAAAAATAGGAAGAATTTTCTATATTAAAGTTGGCCACTTGGAAAAAAGCAATACGTCTCTCTCGGGAAAAAGCCTTTCAAAGTCAAGCTCGATCTAGTAATAAAAATAATCATTACTATACAGCTTTTAGTAAAAGAAAAATAGTTCCCACTTCTCGTTGACAATACTTTCAGGTTGAGTATTTGTTTTTAGCCACAATTTCGCCTGAATTTGCCTTTCGTCATCAACTGTATGTAAAAGTTTGGTTTATTAATTACTATATAATATGTATTAAGAAAAAAATAAACTTTTTACCTTCATCGAATATTTCATCGCATTGTTTTGACGAATATGGCGTAATACTTCTTTCTCCATATCGACTTTTAATAAAACCAAGCTTTTGATACTTTTTTGATCTTTAATAATATTTATCAATCAACTTGCCTCTCGGAGCAATATTGTCACAATGGGGAGTGTAATATGTTTCCTAGGGATAAAGCTGCAGTTTGAGTCATAAAAACATTGTTATTGATATAGCGAACCTTGCTCTCGTTAAGGAAAGTTCTTTTTGTTTCCTCAGCTGCATTAATAAATGTTGAGCGTCTAACAGGTGATTTTTCCGACAACCAATTATCAATCATAATATTTGTTAAAGTTGCTCGAGATGTTTGGTATTGGCGTACTGGTTAGCAATCGCTTTTCCTGCCACACTTTTCTGAAGTAAACGTTTTAAACAAAAATCAAATTGTATAAATGCAAATGATGTTCTTGATGTGAATCTACCAGAGGAGTTCTATCGCTTTGAGGTGAGTTTGGACAAGTTTCTAGCAACGACGACTGAATACTATTAGAAATAGTAGATTCCTGGTATTTTTCGCCAAAATTCGATAGTTTGGAGGTGAATCCCTTAAATGTAATAAGAAAACCTTCTTACTTATGAAATTTGAAAATATTGTGTGAAATGACGATCATATTAAGTGTATGGTTAATATAAGGAAGTGCGGAGCAAAAACGGATTAATCCATTCAACTTTTAGATTAAAAATTTCTTGGATCTAGTGGTTCTTGAACCAACCTTATGATTTCAAACATTATTTTCGAAGTTATTCGGGGATTCTGATAAACTTTCTTTGCAGTATTTTATTTGTGGTACCGCTTAATTGGAAAAAAAATCCAAAAATAGTGATAAAAGTGGATTTGTGGGCTTTCGTCCTTATCTCCTTGTATAATGCTATATACTAGCTTACATTTCTAATACGCCAGTCGTTCAGACGCTGTTTTAAATTTATCCTTCAGATCTAGTTTTTCCTTTGGTATTAAATCCCTTATATCGTCGTCTTAGATTACTTTTAAAACTTCCAGGTCATCCCTGGCTAATTCGTGAAATTTGATACATATACAAATATATGAGGTAGATATATAATCGATTCGGTATATGTAGATAAAAAATTTACGAACTTTTGAAATCATTATCTAACTCTTGAAGATCCCATTCACTGAGTAGTTTATGGATTATTTCATCTTCAGTAATAACTTCTAAATTATCATTCGCAATGCTCTCCATTTTAATATGTAGTTAATGCGTATTGCAAAATTATTGAAACTTCTGTAAAAATTAGAAAAATACAGTACACTGTTATTGTAGTATGTCTTTTCTTAACATAAAGTTAATAAAAGTGCTTTGTTGCCACGCTTTGCACTTATACATGGCGCCCGGCTTAACCATGGATATATTGAATGGGAGGATAGATCAGGTCGAGATAAACAAACAGTTATATGGGAGGGAAGGCATAATGAATACTTCCACAATTCGGGGGGATTTGAAATTTTAAGAACTTTCTCGTCTAACAGAGTGTTATTTTCTTGATATATGTATATCTTTTGAAGGTGACAAATCTCAGATGATAGTAAGTAAACTATAAACCGTCTAGGCGTTTAACTTAACGCCTGATCAACTTTTCATTCCAGTGTCATCTGCAGTTATACGATGAATAAGTCTAAAATTTTGAAACATTCAATTGTTTCTTTTTAATTATATAACTTCTTTGTAAGATTTAGAAACTTCAGAATGTATCCTTTCATTTGATCCTGAACATATACCAATCTATATGCAGTGGTTCTTAAGACAAACCTGTTTTTCTACAATTAACTCATAGAACTATCTCAAGAAATTCCTGGAATGAAGGGCAATGCCTACTTTCAGTTCCAGAAAATTCTTATAGAAAAGATGGCGTATATGCAGAAAACAGGATTATCTTAAAAATAGTTGCATGTAAGATAGGTTCAAGCAAAGGATTAAATTAAGGTAACATTCTAAGTGTGAGAGCTAGTCTCGGACGTGGGAGGGAGTGCCGGTTTAATGAACAACTCAGTCGTTTTAAAATATAATATTTTTATTCAAACTAAATGCTTAAAGGAGAAATTCAGAACTAAAAACTAACCTACTAACTACCATACAATTCAATAAACTTCAAGTGAAAAAAGATAAAAGTAATAAAAAATAATAAAAAAAGACGAAAAAAATTCAAATTAAAGCTCAATGAGCTCCTGCTCAGGCGCTGCCAATGTTCTCCTCGTTCTGAAAAAAGGGAGAAGACTGGAATTATATTTGTCATCAAAACACAGAAAAAGGGAAATATTGATCCTGCTAGTGCGTGAGGGCACAAGGGCAGCAAAATGCTGTTGCTCGTTTGTGAGGGCACAAGGAAGTAGCAAGGTGCTATAGTCAGTGAACGAGTCAGATTAGTCTCTGACAGTATTCTGAGCGTGCGCAGAAGTGTAGCATTATGCTACTATAACGAAGAAGGCAGATTAGGCTCTGCAGCAGAATTATTCTTCTGCTTAGACGTGGGCAGGAATATTGCAGATTAATCTCTGCGCAGAATTAAACTTCTGCTTAGGTGTGGGATGGAATTTTGGAAATGATAAGATTTTCAAATTAATCTCTGAAATATAGAATTAATCTCCTATAATGAGGTTGGGAATATTATTCTTTTTACTCGGATTACACTCTGAATCAGATGAGCTCTGAACCAAGAATGATTTTCTGCTGCGGCTCGTCGGCTTTATATGGCCGCCGCATCAAGTTATGAGCTCTCGCCTCTCGGTGTTGCCCTAGCAACGTTTGTTGAATTTGATGACTAAGGCGAAATCAAATTATTTGACGTCACTTCATGACATTATAAAAAATGTAAATATTCTGGAGGTACGTATACGTGGTGCATTTTAATAATATTTATATAATTTGTTTGTATTTATTCGCTCTTTTGATTGTTTTTAGATAAAATACGAGCCATGGTGGAAGAAATTCAGCCTGTAATAAGATTTGTCGCAGCATTTACGTTTGTTGGCAGCAAATTTTTGAGGTTGTGGAGCTGCCATAGATAATTAGGATTTAGATAAGTATTCTTGTTTATAACTTTTTAAGATTTAAATACTTTGTGTATTCCTTTTCTCTTTTTTCTAGGAATTAATAGTTCATCGAGGGATTTGAAATACGTCTGTGGACTGAACACTAAGGTTTCTTAATCTTGGAAGAAAGTGCTATAACGAAAAGTTGGGCAGAAAAATCGTTAAAACTTAAAAGAGTTAGAAGAATATTTCAAATTTTTGACCTTTTCGTCCAGTACCTGCCGATGGCAGGGCAGTGAAGACGGAAAATCCTATACGGTTTGTTATCATCTAAGATATGTCACCTTTATAGCACGTATATATCAAGTATGCAACATGGTGTTAGGGGAAAAAATTCCTAAAATCATATATCCCCATAAACTTCGAAAGGACTCATCCCCAGAGCTCTCCCCCTTCATTCAAATTATTGTCTATTTCGAGCCTCTATATGTATAATCTCATGCAATATGCCCATGGTTAAATCGGACATCCTGTTTCTTTTGGGGTAAAACACCAGCAAATTTATTAAATTTATGCTAGGACTATTGTGCGGGGTCTAAAAGCAAAAGGAACGTACTTTATTGGTTTTCTTTAAGGTGGTTAATAACTGCACAATAATGGGATGCATACCAATTACACTACAATAGTTAAAACAGTATTTAACACAATGGCCCCCATTCTGATATTCATGTCACTTAATTGACAAAACTATGTAAAAACTACAGAAACACATGAAAAACGAAAGAAAAAATCTATAGGAGCAAAAATAAAAGCAAGAATTGTGCGCTCAGCTCCCGACATTTCGTGCTGTGTTATGTTATGAGTTCCTATGCAATTTACACACTTTAAATATAAGAATAGAGCCAACATAAATAATCCACAAATATGTTATATAATTTCTTCAAAATATTTACATACCTCATAAATAATATATATATTATAACTTCTTAGTATAGTAAAACTCACTTCCAAGCTTCACTTTCTTGCATAAGGCAAACACGCAGTGGTGGCTCGTGATTAAATAAACAAGTGGAGCCAGGAAAACATATTTTAGAGACTACCACTTACTAGTTGATAGCAAAATTTCTCTTTTGCGAAATCTAAGGTAAATAGATCCAATGTAACAAAGTATATAAAATGTAGACAAAAAATAATAATTTTTTCACATACCAGATGTGTATTATTCTATTTAATATATGTCTGTTGTTATGGCTAAATACGGGTATGACCTGAAAAGATGGACTAATTAGAGTGTTTTTCTATAGCATACGAGCTCGATTTACCTGTGTGTGTTCATCTCTTAACTGTTAGCCGTGTAAAGGATTGATTGTGCAAAAGATTCTTGTTTTTATTTCAGATCAACTATAACTTATAATTATGCTCACCAGGGGTATCAGAGTAGAGAATTACCTTGCTAAACCGCCGGAAACAAATTGGGCTCGGATATTCGAGAGACTTAGGAATCGGAATCCTCACCAACGTGGCCATACATACACAGAGTCCATGGTGGAGCTATCAGGCCATTCATTCATGTTACAATGGAGTTGAAATCTAAAAGTAGAAACTGTCTTATCAGTTTACTGTCCATTGTGCTGCTACAATTATATAACGCATGTAAGCTAGCTACGAAATACCATCGTCGATTGCATATCCCTAGGGATTAATCATCACCTTCGAAGGAAATAGTTATAGGACATATTGTACCTTTTCAGCTTATATTATTCTATAGCAGTAGATAGAGTTAAGTAGATGGAGCTGGGTGTTGTTTTAATAGTAACATAGACTAAAAGATTAATAAATTTATTTTAGAGCATTTGGATTAGTTGGATTGGAACTATTGTGTAAGTTGATTTAAGTTAGTTAAACCTTCCCTTAAAAAAAAAAAGAAAAAAAAGAGTTCAAATAAAGATAGAAACAAACAAGCATTTTTTAAAATAAAATTTCAAAAGTCCAAAAAGAAAAAAAAACGAAAGAAAATATTATTCTATGTGGCCGAGTCATAGCAAAAACAAAAACCCAGTAATAATTAAATGTCTAGTATGATAATGGTCCCCGATCTAAAACACTGCCGGAAAAAACCATAATAGGGGGCTGTATGTGGGAATGGAGAGCCTCTGGTAGGTGAAGCGGTCAGTTCGAGTTGAGTGGTTGCCAAGTCAAATACGTAGAGAATGACTTCGAGTTTCTATGTTTAGTAGACAAGATTCAAAAGAAACAAAAATCGTAAATAGTAGAAAAAGTGTAGCATATAACTAAAGGAAGAGCACATATATAAGTAAGGAGTAGGAGATAAAAATAAGCAAAAAGAAAAGCACAATCGAACAGGGACGGAACGGGGTAGTAGAGACGAAGGAGTCTTGAAGGTCGTCTGAAAGATTAAAGATAAGTACTATTATCTGGCATATTGTATTATTATTTTTTTGTTAAATTTAATACAAAATAATATTAAATCCTCGCGGGCTGATTGGCTTGCCCCTTGTAAGAAAAGATTTTTTTTTTTAGGAAATTAGTGTGTGTAATGCTCAGTGCTTAACAGTAGAAATAGATATCGTAGGTGTTTTGGAAGTTTTTTTTTTGCTTTTTTAAAACCTTGGTATCTCCAGTTTCCCGAATAAACTAGAGCTCGTGGACTCAAAAATCACGAGGCGCCCATGGGTACTCTGGGACCGACATCTAATTATCCGACTCATACCTTCAGATAGCCGGCATAGTACGCGTATAAAAGTTGCATGTAACATTTTGGCGCCCAACGTGGGGCCTAATAGCAGGAGCCAGAGCACTTCTTTTTCTTAAAAGAACAAATGAATTTCAATATAAAATCTAATTAAATTATCGGTGAAATTGGCAGAAATCAAGATTAGAATGTTTCGCAACATATGTTTATTGGAGGAAATTGCAACAAGTTAATCGCAACAAAATCAATGAGAGTAAGTGGCCACTAGGCAGCGTTGGTATCTGTGTATGTGAGCTGAACTTACACATGGTATAAATTGTTCTTGAGTGAAAATCTTTATTTACTTTGAGTGGAAATAAAACTGATAATAATGAATGGGTCTTCTTTAAAGTCCAAGTCGCTATCCATAGTATTATTCCTTTTCAGGTACCTACAAATATCACAGTAGCATGACTGTATTTGAATTTTTTTGTGCAATTTTTGTTTTATATTTGCATGCGCTGATGATTTACAATACTCATATAGGTATTATAAAGAATATTTGTTGAAGTTTTTTTTTATGCACGATCCCATATAAATCCATTTCTGTGTTTATCTGGCTTGCCTCATCTGAATTCATTTTCAATCGTATTTAATACACGGATCTCTGGTAGATTCTAAACAATACAATACTGCAGAGTTAACGAAGCCGAAAATTTTACTGTAGCCACAAGTCTAAACGGCACTGCGAATAGCTACCAGCTGTGATTCTGCGGATATTGATAGCTTGGGAATATCAGTATAACATAGAACTGTCTACGTCGAGGGGGCAAAGAAATGCATTGGAAGAATAAGTGCTGGCTATGATATTTTAGTAAACGATTAATTGATCAATCACACAGAACAGGTTACTTTAGGTAATTACAAGTACACGGAGTCCCGGCCTATGACAACATCTAACCTAGTTTCTTATGGATGAACTGCTTCTGCCGTTTTAGGGGTAATAACGTAGGTATTTTGAAGAAAAAAATAATAAAACTGCTCCAGATGATAATGGCGTTTTGTTCACGTTTTGTGAGGAAATATTTAGAAATGTTTAGAATGCTAATGCATACTTGAGTAATTACCGAGTAAAAATAGAAAAGGAATAGAGCTTTTCGTTTCCGTATTTAATTTGAAAGCAAGTGTAACATTGTGTTGAAATACTTCTATTCGCTTTATTTCAGTTTTAGTAGTATACCGTAGTATTATTCTTTTCAGTACAGGTAAACATGAGTGGAGATAAAATTTAGTACTTATTCCAATATATAGGTACATATGTATGCAAATGTAAAAGGTGCTGAGCTTGTTCATGCGACAAGCAATGCGAGAAGATGTCTGAGTGAATGCGAGACGCGCTTGTGATTTTGCATTTGTTTCGTTTTATTATTTTCACTTTATTTAGTTGTGACATTCGGAAAATAAAGTTATGGATTCGTCCGACGAGAAATATTTCGTTTCCCAAAATATTTGCAATTATTTTTTTTTTAGATTTTTGAGAGACAAATCATTTAGTGCACATCCAATAAATGTGCAAAGGAAAGAATATGGGGAATTTCAGCAACATCCAATTTAGACTTACCAAAAATTGGACAAATTTCATTAAAAATTCTATATTACCTTGTGAACAGCTTATTGTAACTCTCAGGTAAGAAGACCACATCTGAATTTTAAAAGAGTTTTAATTCAATAATTTCCAAATCAAAATTTAGAAAATCAATTAAATTCAGTTAAAAAAGTTGAGTCATTTAGTGTTTTTAATTTAAAGAATTATTCGTAGTTGATGGTATATGTTCAGCCTGGACGGGAGTATATTGTATTAACGCATTTGTTACTGAAGTCGGGTCCAATGAATAAGCTTTGTCTGAATGAATGCTCACATGTGAAGATATTGTAGTGTACTGTGTGGACTCGTCGGAAATCGGTGTAGTATTGAAAGAACGGACTATAGGATGAAACTGCTGAACCGGAGCAGACCGTTCAGATTGTTGCGGAGTGCTATATACGTATTTGTTTATGGTATTTTGTATATCCATTCTGCACAGGAATTTCTGAACTGGCTCTAACTTTCTAATGTGTGGCAGTAGACTAGCAAAAATGATTCATCCTCGTCCCTTTCACTTTTTCGACTAGTTTTTATCTCTAACAATTCCAATTTTCGCTTTTCAATTTGAATTAATTTAGCACAATTGTTTACTTGTCTACCACTTGCAGTTTTTGCTGGGGTTTGGGTTTTTACTTCAAAACTGCCGAATTGTTCTTCCGTTTCTTCAAACAATTTCAACGTTTCATCAATTTTTTTTTCAAAACTCTGTTCTTTTTCAACACTCCCATTGAAATTTTCTTCATCTAGTAGGTCAATTATATAATTTGGTCCTTCAAAAAAACTAATGACTTGAAGTATGGCCAACTGCTATATGAATCGGATTCTGCCTGTGAGATACCACCATCACCTGATTTTCCGACAGGAATTTTTCTCAATTCTACAGTCAGTTCATATGGCTCAACCAACAGAGTGTACTTTTAAAACCATTGCGGAAGATTTTTGGAAATTATGCAACTTCCCGAATTGGGTTGGTTCTATCGATGGAAAGCATATTCGGATCAAGTGTCCAGCGCATTCGGGATCAATGTTCTATAATTATAAAAGAAGTTTTTCTCTTTAGTTCTTCAAGGAGTGGCTGATGCGAATTGCAATTTTATAGCAATTGAAGTTGCAGGTTATGGTAAGCAAAGTGACGGTGGAACGTTTAGTTCATCAACTTAGAGCTTCCTCTTGACACCAATCTACCTGGAACAAATATTGCAATGCCCCACGTATTCCTGGGGGATGAAGCATATCCTCCTTTGCACTCCCTACTCAGGCCATACGCTCGAAGAGATTGTAGCGCAAGTAATGAGTATTTTAATGCTCGACTCTCCCGAGCTAGAAAATGCATAAAATGTGCATTTGGCATTATCAACGCGAAATAGCATATGGTATGGAAGCCAATTGAAACTCATCCTTCTCTGGCTGAAATAATAATTAAAAAATAATTAAAAGTATTTGCGTACTCCACAATGTTATCGTTAACCGCGAAGGAATTAATAAAATATTAAGAGAAGCAGATGAGTTTGCACGAATGAATAAAAGGAGCAACAAATCAAAAGTCTCCAAAAAGTTGGCCCAAAGAACTGCCCGGTTAATAAGAGATACTTTTCGCGATTTTGTATGTCGTAATAAATTGAACTAGAAATAAATAGTATATTCCTTTGATACACATAACCATAACTTTTCCACCAAAATTCTGTTGTGGTAACTTTTATTTTCTGACCCCACAGCGCAGGGCGAGAGAAAACTTCACTAATAAGTGTTTCCACGTGTATATCCATTTTAATACTACACAAAACTACGAACTTAAAGAAAAAACCATCTTTGATCACGCGAGAAAGCACTGCAATTAAGTAATTATTATTAAGTATCTATACTACACTTCAAGAAAAAGCATCTGTACACTGCGCAGCCAGCTTTCTCGCTTTGCGCTTTGAAATCAGCCTTGCCCTCGACTTTAGGCTAAGGCTGCTGTCAGGGTGTGCGCGAGAAGCGGAGCCGAGCTGAATGCTGGCCAGTGCGAGAGCTAACGCGACACAATTATGCACATACATTTTCATACAAAGTCGCGCGATCATGTCAAAGTGAAAGCCAAGCGGAACAGAAAGCAAAGCTGATTGCAAAGCGCAAAGCAAGAAAGCTGGCTCTGCATTGTGCAGATGGTTTTTGAAGTGTAGTATAGATACTTAATAATAAATACTTAATTTACGTGTAGGTGATGAAATTCCACATGTTCCCATCCTTTACGAACGAAAATATTACTCGTCAGACGACTCCATAATTTGATTTTCCGAATGTCACAACTAAATATAGTGAAAACTAATTCTGAAACCAAAAAGTACATGTAAAATTATAAGCGCGTCTCGCATTCACTCAGACATCATCTCGTATTGATTGTCGCATGAACAAGCCCCGCTCCGCTTCTCGCGCGAACTCTGACTGCAGCCTAAGAGCCTTCGGATCTACTCCAAGTAGTTTTCAACTCAGTCTGTTTCTTTTTTGGATTTCTTTCAATTCGGGCACATTTCTGCTTTTCAAATAGTTCATATGACTGGAGTAGTTATTAAATAATTTTGTTCAGTTCGATTTGAATACAATTTACTTTAGTTGGAATTTTACCACACGTACATATGTACATAGCAGAAAAAGTATATATATATATATAATAATTTCAAGGAAATTAGTGTTCATAAAGATTTATTCAATAAAACGTTTGAAGTTAGTAGTGTAATGTATACCTACTGCCAATTTTTCGTTTTTGTCTGGTGGCAGCTCTAAAGTAGAATATTCGTAGTAAAGCAAGTTCAAAGTTGATCATTAATTTAGGGTTATGGAAAGTTGATCTTAAGGAGGTAAATTTATAAACACCTATACGTGCCAAAGGTTTTACACACGAATTTTCACGAACAGGATATATTGCAGATATAAAACAATGGAGACTAATAGATTGAGCCAAGATGAGCTCATCTATGAACTTACCATCTGGGGACTGACAACAGGTAAAGTTGATGATATGAGGGTCACCCTCCGATCATCGTTGAAGACAGAAAAAGGAGGTAAGACCTAAGCGGTCACTCCATAACCATATATCTCCGAAGAAGACAAAGATGCTCTAAATAAAAAGATAAACGAAATTGAGGGATTTGTGGAAGATTTTGTAGGCGATTCTTGGTCATCCGACTACAAAAAAATTCTAACAAAGATCGAATTAGCTCTTGGCAGAACTGACCGAGTTACCGCCTTAGGCGTAGAACAAAAAAATGACAAATTCTTGATTCGAACCAAGTTAATTCTAGCGTTAGGGATATTACGTATTACACCGAGGGTGACGGGAACGAAGACGATCTCTCGGATGAAGCCGAAGACCTGTCAGTAACAGCAAAGGCACTAACAAGAGCTCGTACCTTTATAGAAATGGGAAATAAAAATTTCTGGTGAGCATTCACAGTCAGTTAACTCCTTCCTGGAAAGACTAAATGAATGGCGGAGGCTCGGGGAATTGATAAAAAACAACTATTTCGATCAGCTCTGGACCTATTCTCGGGTCGGACACTTTTATGGTACAGAGCTAATAAGTTTAATTTCCACTCGTGGGTTGATCTAGTCAAGGAACTTAAAAAGGAATTCCTGCCGTCGGACTACGACGATCGGTTGACTGAGGAAATTAAAAAAAGAACCCAAGGAAAAGAAGAATCAATGGGCATGTATACGGTCATAACGACTAATATGTTTGCACGTTTGTCTGATCCTCTCTCAGAGGAACAACAACTTAGAATTCTTAAGCGTAGTATAGCTCCTTTCTACCAGACGTAATTGGGTTTGACTAAAATCAAAACCATACAAGAGCTGGTTGACTTAGGTAGACGCCTGAAGTCCATCCGTAATTATGTCGAAGAGTTCAAACCACCTCCTTCGAGGCGAAGTAGTCAACTCCTGGAACCCGATTTAGCCTACGTTTCTAAAGAGCCTCATATAATAGGGGAAATATCTCAAACTTCACCCTCTAACTCCAATAGTCGGAAATGCTTTAAATGTAATCAGACTGGTCATATTGCCTAATTTTGTAGACAGAATTATAGGTGTTTCGGGTGTGGCGCGCCTGGAGTAATTCTTTCAAGATGTAGCCAGTATAACCTTATAAGCAACATAGCCGGAAATAATGCCGACCGTCAAGCAGCACAGATATCGGGAAACGGGAGCGGAACTCGACATGGAGCGGCGAATCGAGCGCTCCGCATAAAGCCGCGAGCTATTCAGGAATACAAAGGAAGAGTTTAGTAGGAGAAAGGCAGACTGCACTAAACACGGTAGTGGATTATATCTTTACGCAGGTAGGGAAAGATGTGTGGCCCCACCTGAAAATCTCTATATTTGGCTTAGGTATTTGCGGCTTACTTGACTCAGGGGCTTCGCGGACTGTAATTGGTGGACCCGGCATAGATTTATTAAAAAATATGAAGCTGACCATAAGAGAGTCAAGTGCGAAAAAGGTAAATTTAGCTAATGGGTTAGCAGTGAGTGTTTTAGTGGAAGTCAGCTTACCTATTACGCTAGAGAAGAGAGTTAAAGTTTGTGAAGTGGTACTTATTCCCAAACTGCCTCAAGTTATTATCCTAGGTATAGATTTTTGGCGAGATTTTAGCTTTCAGGCCAACTTAAAGGAGAATTCGTGGCAATTTGCAAATTCTGAAGAAGATGTTCACGTCTGTGCATTTCAAAGTCAATTTAATTATTACCAGAACAAAAAAGGGAATTGAATGAAATTGTAGGCGAAGGTTAAAATGGTTACAAAGCTTGGTTGTGCAAATAAGGTGGAGAATAGGATTGAGACAGATTCACGGCCAATAAAACAAAGGTTCTACCCGGTTTCGCCAGCAATAAAAAAAGTATTAAATGCAGAGCTCGACCAAATGTTGGAAGCAGGGATTGTAGAGCAATCAAATAGTTTTTGGGCATCGCTTGTGGTACTTGTTAAAAACAAAAATGGCAAATACCGATTCTGCGTGGATTTTAGGAAACTGAATGCGGTGACTAAAAATGATGCATGCCCCCTTCCATACGTGTCTGCTACGCTAGATAAATTGCGCGATGCTAAGTATATGTCCTCCTTAGGCATAAAATCAGCGTTTTGGCAGGTTTCCTTAGAACAGACGTCAAGGCAGTATACCACATTTACTGTTCCTGGTAAGGGTCTGTTCCAGTTCTGCAGAATCCCTTTCGGATTGAGCAATTCTCCAGCTACTTGGCAAAGTATGATTGACCGCGTCCTTTCGGGAGGCTTAGAGAGCAAGGTATTTGTATACTTGGATGATGTTATTATTGTGATGCAATCATTCGAGGAACACAAAAAGGTATTAGTAGATGCTTTGAGTAGATTGCAAGAGGCGGGGCTAGTCATAAATTTTGAAAAATGCGAATTCTGCAGGGCCGAACTCAGATACTTGGGATACGTAGTTGGTGGATATGGTCTGCAGGTTGGTCCAGAAATAGTCCACTGCATTCTAGAAATACCGAGTCCTAAGAGGTCCGTCGATTTATTGATATAATCGCATTCGCATGGTACAGAAGATTCGTGCCTAACTTTTAAACCTTACTCTAGCTCCCATCATCGAGTTACTGAAAAAGAAGAAAAAATTCGAATGGTCTCAGAAATGCGAAGAGGTGTTTCAAAAAGTAAAAGAAAATTTAGTAAGTGCACCGATATTGACTTGCCCAGATTTTGACCACACTTTTATAATTCACACGGACGCATCGGGATACGGGTTAGGGGCAGTTTTGACACAGAGCTTTGGCGCGGAAGATAGAGTTATTGCTTATTTGAGTCGTTCACTAAATAGGCGTGAGCGTAATTTCTCCGCAACGGAACGCGAATGTCTCGCGGTACTGTGGCCCATCTATAAGTGTCGTCCATATATTTAAGGAACCCGATTTTCGGTAATTACAGATCATGCTTCCTTAGTTTGGCTACACAATTTAAACGACCCCACGGGGAAGTTAGCAAGATGGGCAATGAGGCTTCAGCAGAATGAATTAAATATATATCATCGAAAAGGAAAGGAACATCTGCTGTCAGATCTATTGTCGCGATCAGTTTCAGTGCTGGAGTGTGTCAAAGAAAGTAACCATTTTACCGATAAATGGTATAATAAAATGATTACTTGTGTGTCCACCAATCCTTCCAAATATCCGGATTGGAAATATGAACGAGGTGTACTCTGGAAACATTATCTCCCAAAATATCCAGAATTAGCTATGCATAATGATCATTGGAAACAAGTAATCCCAAATTATGAACGTAAGAATTTGATCTTTAGAGCTCATGATATTCCTACCTCACGCCATCGGGGTGTCCAAAAAATATATAATCGCTTAGTTCAGAACTACTATTAGCCAAAAATGAGATCAGATGTGTCTTCTTATTTGAGAGGGTGTGTTACGTGTCAAATGAAAAAGCCTGACCTTATGAAACCGATTGAGCTCATGGCTTCGCGAACGGTAAACAGCAGTCCTTGGGAATTGATTAATGTAGATCTGATCGGTCCTTCACCACGTTCAAACAAAGAGTATAAATATATATTAAAAAGTATTGGGGCCTTTTCAATCTCGAAAACCCCACATATTGCCCAAACTTTTCCCACATTTCCCACAGTTTGAAAGCTGAAATTACCTTAAAAATCCCACCATATACCTATATACCTACTTATTAATTTAAATTTAAATAAAAGATTATACATTTTAATTGTACTACTGTACAAATGTGCATGAATGTATAAGCAGAAGATCTCACACCAGACTATCCGTCCACAAACAAATAGATAAAACTTTGCTAAGAATTTTTAAAAGTCCAACAGACCAACTCAAACCTTTTAGTATAAAACTCTGTTATCCACGAAGCTGGAATCATTTAAAGCTAATGAAATTGAAAAATAAAAAACGCACGAGCTCGAGTTCACTCCTTTATTCATTCGGTTCCAATGCACAAGTGTTCTAATTTTGTACAAAAATGTAATTCTGATCTGATTTGACTATTGCTTATCAGTTAACCGTTACAATTGCGAGAATGGAATTTTGTTATGAGATTACAACAGATTAATAGAGTTAAAACTACAATGAACAGGAATGAACAAATGCAAAATATAATAGCAAGTAGGAAATTTTAAAATGAACAAAATTACGTTGACTGGATGTTTGAAAAGTAGAGACAAAACCGCCCGCCTCGTTTAGTAAACGAAACAACTCCCTTTTCGTAGTAGCTTATGGCAGGGCCGCCCGCCCTGATGATCCGGGTTGTATGACTCATCTGGCGAAGCAGGTAATAGGCAGATCTTGCTGATTGGTCGTTTTATAATGCCTTTTAGACTTCTGATGCTAGCCACACGAACCATGCCGTCAATGCCGCGATGCACTTCTGTTATACGGCCGAGGGCCCACTGCGCTGGCGGTGAGTTGTCGTCACGTATTAGAACCAAATTCCCGCTTTCCAAGTTATCTTGAGCTGTAGTCCACTTAGTACGATTTTGAAGATTATTTAAATACTCCTTGGACCAACGTATCGAAAAATGTTCAGACATTTTATGCACAAGCTTCCATCTGGTTAATCGACTGGAGCTCACTAAAGTTAAGCTTGGCTCTGGGATTGTTAGTGGCGAGGCTCCAATTAAAAACTGACCAGGAGTCAGCGCTTCCATGTCTTTTGGGTCTGAGCTAAGTGCATGAAGTGGCCGCGAGTTAAGGCAGGCCTCAATCTGGGTAAGTAGAGTATATAATTCTTCGAACGTTAGTGTGCAAGTACCGATGACTTTCTTTAGATGAGTTTTCACGGCTTTCACCCCAGCTTCCCAGAGGCCACCAAAATTAGGAGCATACGGTGGTATGAAGTGCCAATCTGTTCCTTGCAATGTCAAAAGCACCCTAAGATCTTCAGGAAGTTTAGCCTTCAGCAAAAAGTGGGATCGCTTTAATTCCGTATCGGTTCAATAAATGTCTTGGCATTGTCACTGTACAGCCTCCTACAAAATCCTCTCCGGGCAGTAAAACGTTTATATGCAGCGATAAATGCTGCTGTAGTAAGGTCTGATACCAATTCGACGGGGATCGCTTTGGTCGCCAAGCAAATAAAAAGGGCTATGTAGGCTTTGTGAGAAGCTCTCCCTCGACCAGGTGCGTCACGTGTTAAAATCGGTCCCGCGTAGTCAATTCCAGTGAAGGAAAAGGGTTTGGATGGCCGTACCCGTTCTGCCGGTAATATTCCCATAAGTTGTTGTCGCGCCGATGCACGTCGACGATAACATGTTAAGCATTTTCGAATGCATCTATTCACCAATGCCTTGCCGTTGACTATCCAGACCTTTTGCCGAGTATAATTCAAAGTTGTTTGAGTACCACCATGAAGTGTTCGTAAGTGTGCGTTTTGGACAATAAGTTCTGACAGCGGACTGTCCTTATCGAGGAGGTATTGATGTTTGGAATCTTCTTCTAGAGCTGATCGATGTAGCCTTCCACCAACTCGAATTGTCTTGGTCTTATCATCCCAGATAGGGGCAAGCCCAACAATAATACTTTTAGCTTCTATTGGCAGGCCAGAAGAGAGTCGTTTGAATTCATCAGGGAAGCTAATTTGCTGGAAGTGTCTAATCAGGGAGATTAGCACATTTTCTATTTCTATCACAGTCAGTGACCCGAAATATCGATCTTCTGCGGTACTTTGAAGATTTTTTCCGTCACTTTTGCACCAAGCGGTGACTTGTAAGTCGGGATAGTGATGAACATTTTGTTAGTAAGTTCCAATTCTCCTGGCTACTAACTGAGCTGACAGTACTCGTAACAGGCTGCTTCTCCTCTAAATATATGTCCATTGGGCTCACCAGAGCTGCTTGCGGCCAAGAACTTGACGGTGATTTTAGCCACGGAGGGCCTTGCCACCATAAAATGTGGTGTGTAAGTTGAGAAGGTGATATCCCTCTGGATGCACAATCTGCTGGATTGAAGATTGTTGGGATATGACGCCATCGAGCAGAAATAGATTGGCGTGTTAACTAATTCCATGGAGGTGTGTAGGGAATTTATTAATCGAGCCATGAGATGAGCCCCTAGAAGCTCTAGCCTTGGAATGGTTAACCTTTTTAGAGGAGCCAAATTTGTTTTTGCGCGTAGTAATGAAATTTGGACGTTATCATAATCATGTAGGACTCTTAAGTACACAGCAGCAGCATAAGCTTTCTCAGAAGCATCGGCGAAAGCGTGTATTTCCATAAAAAGTCCTGAAGTATTATAACCTATCCTTCTAGGTATGACGATCTTTTCCAGCTGCATCAGTTCTTGTCGTAGCAAAAGCCATTCTTGACTGATCTTATCCGGAAGAGGCATGTCCCAATCAAGTCCAAGAAGCCATAGTCTTTGAAACATGGCTTTTGCAAGTAGAATAGATGGAGAAAGAAAGCCTAACGGATCGAACAATTTTGCAACGTCTGAAAGAAGATTCCTTTTGCTAATAACTTCAGGAGGATCAGCAACCGTGACTTTGAATCCAAAATTATCTTGTTGTGGATTCCACTGCAGGCCCAAGGTTTTAACTACAGTATCCTTATTTAGGTTGATCTCCAGCGAGTTCCGATGATCATCTACTGTTCGAAGTAAGTTAATATGATTCGATGACCACTTATGCAGCTGAAATCTACCCTTCTGAAGAATAGCGATAATTCTTGTTGTAAGCTTACTGCGGTTTCAACAATATCGGCGCCAGCCAGAAAGTCATCAACATAAAAGTCGTTTTTAAGTATTTGAGAACCGCGTGGATATTGCACTTTTTCGTCCTCAGCTAACTGCCTTAGGGTACGTATATCTAAATAAGGCGCAGAGGTTGTCCCATAGGTTACAGTATGTAATCTGAAGTCTTGTATTGGATCCAGAGGTGAGTCACGCCGTATGATTCTTTGTAAATTGCAGTCTTGAGGATGAACTTGAATCGGCCTGAACATCATTTTTATGTCTGCGGCGAAGACAACTGGATGTTCTCTCCATCGGAGAAGTATTGAGCACAGGTCTGGTTGAAGCTTTGGACCTGAGGCTAAGTAATCGTTTAGAGAGAGTCCTCCTTTGGATTTCCTAGACCCATTAAAAACCACTCTGAGCTTGGTGGTAATGCTGCTTTCATGAATCACACCATGATGCGGGAGATAGAACACGGTAGCTGGGTCTACATGCTCTTCATTGCCCCGCGCCACTTGCATATGATTTAATGACGAGTATTCCTTCATGAATTGTACGTAGCGATCCTTGAAAAGTGAGTCGAACTTAAAGAAATTCTCCATTCGACGAAGGCTACGAATGGTGTAAGACGTTCAGGGACCAAAAACTACATTATGCTTGTACTCTTGTTTAGTTGGAAGGTGCACAATATAGTCAGAGTCAGTCAGAGTCCCTCGTCGTTGTTTCCCTGTAGAACTCTTCACAAGCTTGGTCTTCTCCCGTTAATAGCGTTTGTGAGTTGGAGATTTCCTCATATTCCCAGAAGTTTCGAATCAAGCCCTCTAGATTTTCTGGTGTTGACGTGGTTAGATGGACATTCACCCCTTTTTGTTGTGCGACAAGTGATGAACTGGTCGGTCCTGATAACACCCACCCCAGTACGGTATTTTGCGCTGTTGGTAACCCTTTTCGAAGACCTTCTAGTAGGATAGAATGATAGTAATCAGCACCAATAATTACTTCGATAGGAGAATTTTCTGCAGGGTCTGGGTAGGCAAGAATGAGATCCTGTAAATGATTATAGTCAGATAGCTTTATTTTGGTAAGACAAGTAAAGTTTGTCAACTTGGGCAAGACTAAAGCATAGCAGTCTAAGGTAAAATACCTATCCACGCATGACTGAATTTGTAGTTGCACTACAGCCTTAACTGAAGCCGCACTGGTTTCTCCAATTCCATTAATAGGGATGCGAACCTTTTACTTAGGAAGACTCAAGAAGGAAACAAGTCTAGATGAAACGAAAGTGGCGTGAGAGCCTTGATCAAGCAGTGCTCGAACTTTAATACTTGTTCCTTTGAGATTTTTATTATAACTGAGCCGTTGCCAGCAAAACAGTGTTACTTAATTTTTGAGTTGTCAATGGATTTGCTGTTAGAGATGTTAAATTTTCTATCGGGCTTTGAATACACTTCACGTTATTTTCAGGGTTTTTCATTGACTGTCGTACTGTAGATGCAGCAGCTTCTAGTACGGCCACATGTAGCATTGTCTGATGTTGTTGCTGACATAATTGCAACGATTTTGTGAAGGACAATCAGATACTGCATGGTTGGGTTTTAGACAATTGAAACAAAGTTTTTTCGTGGCAACATAAGCTCGACGTTGAGCGACCGTCTTTTGTCGAAATTTAGGACAGAATAGTAAGAGATGATTTCCACTACACGAAGAACATTTTCCAAAGCTGGAATTGTGATAAACTTTGACTGAAGATCTATATCGAGCAATGTTTCACCGGGCATTTTAAAGCTTCAAGAGCTCCTAAGGCTTCAATTGTTCCATCGTAAAGTCTTTTGAGCTCTTCTGATGATTCTGATTTCATTGCAGGTAAAGACGTTAGCAATTTTAAAGATGACGTAACAAGCAAGCACTTGTTTTCGTATCGATCGCAAAGTATTTTCCAAGCGGAAGCATAGTTTGAATCCGAAATAGTTATGTTGCGGACGAGTTGTTCTGCGGGTCCGCAGAGACGTTTTTTTAAATAGTAGAGCTCTTGGGAGCCGCTGAACTCTTCATTGGAACCGATTAAGCTTTGAAATAAGTCGCGAAATG
The DNA here is from genome assembly GCA_963930735.1 of Dioctria linearis. Classification (NCBI taxonomy): domain Eukaryota; kingdom Metazoa; phylum Arthropoda; class Insecta; order Diptera; family Asilidae; genus Dioctria; species Dioctria linearis. The sequence continues at coordinate 140,146,332 of OZ005741.1, forward strand.
TAGACAGACCATTCCCTCAAGCTACCATCAAAACGATTAAGTTCTATTTTAGGCAAGGGTTGTGAGGAAGACGTAAGAAAATTACGAGCAGTAGAAGTTAAAGATAATGCATCTCGGAAAGGCTTAGGTTGTTGATCTTTAAGAAGATCTCTTAATGTGCCGGAACTTTCGCATAAAGCCCTCTCAGTTTCTGTTAAATGATCAGTCTTAAAGTAATCATTCGCTAAATCTTGTGTTGTTGCCTGGGACAAAATTTCCTCATGTTGTTCTTGAAATTTGTCCCAATATTTGTTAAGGAGTTCTACTCGGGCTTCCAGAAAGCCTTCGCTTTGTTTTTCCTTATTTGTCCGAAATTTGTCCCAATATTTGTTAAGGAGTTCTACTCGGGCTTCCAGAAAGCCTTCGCTTTGTTTTTCCTTATTTGTCCTACTAGTATTAGCGATAAAAATTTGAAATATAAGTCTTGAGCGTATTTTGAGTAGCAAAAAGTCGCTCCATTGTAAAAAATAAAATCAAAAATATGGAACGTACTCACTTTAAGCTTTATAAGAGAAGCCTCACTATAATTCCAAGTACAAATTTGTTGCTACGCTGATTTCACTTTTCTGTAATTTCCGGATAAAGTACCACTATGATTAGTCAACACGTTTAAAAATTCTATCACCATATGGTAATCTACTACCGTTAGTCACTTGTATGCTACATGAAAAGATCATCCTTTTGTACACTGATAGATGCACTTATTTGAAAATTTGAGAGCAATTCATTAATTGCTTGAGTCAAGCAATTTTCACAGTAGTATCACAGGTATATATGTATAAGAACAAAGATTCTGTACAATTGCCGGCTTTATCGCAACACCACAAGCATCCACTCTCAAATATAGCACAATTTATTATGTTGTGTTCACAGAATAAGCACTACGTACAAAATATATTAATCCTGTTTATGTAGCACATTAATCCCATCTGCACGTAATATTTCAATATTCGCGACGTCGCGTGTAGAATTCGTCGGTTAAGCCAATAGCGTTTGCTTGATTCAATCGCGCACGTAAGCAATTACTCGTTAATTCAACGTCTTTCCCGGGTTTCGGCACCAAAATTTATGTTATCCACGAAGCTGGAATCATTTAAAGCTAATGAAATTGAAAAATAAAAAACGCAAGAGCTCGAGTTCACTTCTTTATTCATTCGGTTCCAATGCACAAGTGTTCTAATTTTGTACAAAAATGTAATTCTGATCTGATTTAACTATTGCTTATCAGTTAACCGTTACAATTGCGAGAATGGAATTTTGTTATGAGATTACAGTAGATTAATAGAGATAAAACTACAATGAAGAGGAATGCAGAAATGCAAAATATAATAGCAAGTAGGAAATTTTAAAATGAACAAAATTACGTTGATTGGATGTTTGAAAAGTGTAAACACTCTTCTACGAAAATATTGGTGATGAATTTTCCAACAAATTGTTCTACTGTAAAAATGTGCACGAATGTATAAGCAGAAGATCTCGCACCAAACTATCCGTCCACAAGTCGATAAAACTCTTCTAAGAATTTCTAAAAGTCCAACAGACCAACTCAGACCTTTTAGTATAAAACTCTTCAAGAAAATTTTGATGAGGAATTTTCCCACAAATTGTTCTACTTTAAAAATGTTTTCCCTTTTTCCCACAGTGATGATTTAGAGGGCAGAAATTCCCACAAAATGGGATTTTTCCCAACACTAAATCAATTCACAAAATTTCCTCTTTTGTTTCCTTTACGTTCGGCAAGTGCTGCTCTAATTTGTCAAGTTTTGGAGAATTCGGTCTTTTTGCTTTTTGGTGTACCAAGAAGTTTAATTTGCGACAACGGCACACAATTTAGAAGTAAGGAACTGAAGAGCTTATATAAAGAATACGGAGTAGAGATTCATTATACGCTTCGAGGAGAGAACTAAAGGAGGCGACATGTGATGAAAAAGCGTAGCAACTTTCGTTCTTTTTCTTGTCTTGTCGAGATGCCAGAGGCGGTGTTAAAAATTGTTGATGCCTTAAATATCACAACAAATTAATGGCGCGAAAATTCAAACACAATTCTTAGAAACTCCACACAATCTTCCGCACCACCAACTGACAAGTATATAAATGGACTGACTGATCTTCTATTTCATGTGGCACCAGTTATGATTTCAGAAAGTATGTTCTCACTGACGATATATTTAAATTATTTGCGAATTTACTAATATATGCATGTCAGTGGCATTTACCGAATTTACCACAAAAGGATTTTTAAAGCATTTTCCTCAACACGGCTTGTTGTATCTAAATCTTCGAGCACATATAACTCTTTTTTATATTACTAACACTTAGTCCAATAGTCATTAACCATTTCCTATAAAAAGTAAATTATGCATTTGTAACTACGTTGTTGTGAATCGTATTTGAACCATCATTCTATTATGCATAGCACTTGTATGTAATCTGCATCTTTTGTTATGATTACTCGCTCATAACCACCCCATTATTCAATCCCAAAGTGAAGTAATTATCAATTCCAAAATGAATTGATTATCATTTTCATTTCACATCATAAAAATTATTCTAAAAAGTCTTTAATCGCTACTTCACGTGTACTTGGCGTATAAGTCACGTACACGAAATGCTAAGGCAAGAGATTCTTCACTCCCACAGCGAAAAATGCCTGATATCAGCGGTGCAAGTGCAAGTAATGCACGAGCGTTGTTTTGTCTGCGCAATGCGCACATGAAACCTTTTCCGGAGCTTTTGCTCAGATAAGCAAAAAGGTAATAAGAATGTCAGCGCAGAGTAGAGAGGGTAGCGACAGTTTTTATTAAAAATTCATACGATCCAGTCGGAAGTGGTGATTATAGATCTAGTTGGTCATATATCGTTTTTTCTTGATAATTACACTAAGTTGAAAATTATTATATTTAATAAAAGCTAATCGAAATTAAATAAAGAACTGTGAAAATTTTAAGGTGGTCTATTAAATTCGATAACCCGGTAATGATTCAAATCCTACGAAGAGCAGGTGGATCTTCCTCCAGCAGGAGAAGCACTCCCTGTCCTGTGTGGTAAAATCACCACTTAAAAAATGGTGGCAGCGATGCTGATTAGCCAGTGAAGCAACTAAAAAATAAAATACAATCAATTCTATTTATGTTAGAGTGATTAAGGGTTTTACTAACCTTCCCTTAGACAAAACAAAAAAAAATTCTTTTAAAAAAAAATTTAAAAAATACAAAAGGTTAAACAGTGAAAAAAAAATTTTTTTTATTAATAAAGTATAAGTTCTATACTGACCCAAAAGAAGAAGGAAGAGCGATTTTTGGCTGAAGGACTGACAGGTGTATCTGCTCTTGGTTCGGATGATAACCTACCAGAATTTACGGCACATTCAAATAATATCTGTTTGAATGCTGATAAAATTATAAAAAAAAAAATTTACAGGAACGACTGGAAAATTTATATACAGGCTTAATATAAGGCCCCAAGTAAGTCTATTTTGCAATTTTGTTGAATTTGAAAGTTATTTAGGCAAATTTAAGGAACCTCATCTAGAGGTGAATAATTCTTTTATAAATAAATTTTGATCTTCAAATAAAATAAATCGATTTTTTTCAAATTGAAAGTGTCTCAGTAAAAATAATGGGATTTTTCTTTTCGCTTACTTGAAATTTTTTTATGAACAAATTTTGATTTTCATATGGTAACTAATTAAGTGCTCTCCTCAAATTATGAACAGTAAGTGTTTGCATTATTTATTTTCGAAAACGTATGAATAATGTGTTTTTCTTTTGCCTGCCTACTGGCAAGAATTAAATCTACAGATGCATTCATTTTAATAAAAAACAAAAAAACATATATTTTTCGTTGGTTTTGCTGCACCTACGGAGTAGTGGTGAGGTCTAAGTGATTTAGTTAATTTTTAAAGCCTAGTTTAAAGTGTTTTCTTTCCCCTTTTTAATGAAAATTGAGTATGGTGCACAGTACCTTAATTTAACGCATAGATAATTTGTTGTATCACCAGTGCGAAGTGTTAGCTAGTTTCCCTTCGAAGCGGACGTGTTGTCCTAAAACAGTTAACAATGCCTGATAATACTCAACTGCAAAATCCTCCAGATGATAATGCACGTGGCAATCCTATGGGCGCAGGAGCCCTACAAGATCAAAACCCTGTACCCTTAACATTCAGTGACGCAAAATTAATTATACCCGAGTTTGATGGTGACCCTCGAACACATCATCGCTTTTTATCCTGTTGCGATATTTTTCAAATTGACTCCCGTCCTGAAAACGAAAGAAACATTCTATTAAATATAATAAAAACTAAGCTCACTGGAAGGGCAAATGAAGCCATTCAGTATGGAACACATTACCGTTGGAGTGAATTAAAAGAAGAACTCCAGGACGAGTTCCTAGAGATACTTTCTCGCACTACCCTACAGAATGAGTTGATGAAAACTCGTCAACTACATCAAGTAAGTTTAAGGGAATACTCGCAAAGAGTAAATAAACAACTCTCTCTTTTGAATAGTGCAACTACTAGCTCTGTGTTTGAGGTCACACTTCAAAATCTCTTACTCGGAGAGAATAAAAAAATCGCTCTACAAGCATTTGAAGATGGAATACGGAATGAACAAATTCGTATCCTTACCAAGGCTGCTCAAAAGCAAGACCTACGCGAAGCCATAAATTATGCTCTAGAACAGACTTCTCGTCACGAAAGGCATATATGGCAAAAAGACACCCTGTTTGGATCAAGGTGAAATCGTACATGGTAAGGAAGTAACGACCTGTATAGGTATCTGCACTCCTCGTCATGATTTGCCTAACTTAAAACGGGATCCCCAGGATGAAAATATTCCAAAAATAAAGCAAAAAAATAGCGACAAAGAGCCGCATATCGAACACAGGCACAAAATGAATTGCAATCCCCCAATTAATACCGAAAAATCGAAGGATATAAAGTCAATCGAATTACCTCCAAGGTCGAAAACTATTATTCAAATCCCCACTAAACATACGAAAGACATTTTAATTGTACAGCGAGATATCGAGCCTGGTGTGTACATAGGCAACACAATTTCTACCCCCGAAAATTCTCAAGCTAACGTAATATTATTAAACGTGCGTGACGAGAAATTTTTAGTTGATCCCAACACCCTCGAAATATGTACAGAACCTTTAGAGAATTATGCCCTAGTCCAGAACTTGCGTGCAGAGAACAAAATACAAAAGCGCCTCGAACCATTGACAAGTAAACTTAATCTTGCACACTGCAATTCTGAAGAAGCAGCCGGAATCTTGGAGATCTGTCGAGAATATAATGGTATCTTCTATTTAGAAGGTGATGTACTCTCTGCGACTGATTCAGTCTGCCACAAAATCCCAACTCTCCCAGATAAAGGACCTATAAATGTTAAACCATACAGATTACCCGAATCCCAGCATGAGGAAATTAAACATCAGATAACTGGAATGTTGGAACAGAGAATTATATGTCCGAGTACTAGTCCTTGGAACTCGCAGCTATTACTTGTTGCGAAAAAGCCGGATGCATCAGGTGCTAAGCGCTGGCGAGTTGTCGTGGACTTTCGACGGTTAAATGACATAACCATCGGCGACTCTTTTCCTCTCCCGAATATTACTGATGTCCTTGACCAGTTGGGAAGATCCCAATACTTCTCTTCTTTAGACCTGGCCAATGGATTTCATCAGATCCGAATGGATATTACTGATAGGGAGCAAACAGCATTCAGCACTCCATATGGGCCCTTCCATTATAACAGAATGCCTTTTGGGTTGAAAAATGCTCCCTCTACATTCCAGAGGTTGATGAACAACGTCCTCGCAGGGCTGCAGGGAATGGAATGTTTCGTCTACACGGACGACATTGTTGTTCATGGTTGCACCCTGAAAGACCATAATGCGAAACTGATAAAAGTTTTAGAGCGACTAAAAGCTCATCATCTGAAGTTACAGCCGGATAAGTGCTAATTTCTGGGCAGACAAATTTCCTACCTTGGTCATGTGATAAGTGCGAATGGTATTCAGCCAAACCCAGAAAAAATCGAAGTCGTGAAGTCATACCCTACTCCCAAAAGGATAAAAGTTGTCAAATCTTTCTTGGGGATTGTGGGTTATTACCGTAGGTTCATTGAGAACTTCGCCAAAATGGCAAACCCCCTCACTCGTCTCACTAAGAAAGACACTCCCTTCGTGTGGGATGCCCATAACAATGAAGCTTTCAGATCACTGACGTCTAGACTACTCACGGCCCCTATTTTAAAGTATCTCTGTTTTGATGAACCTTTCATGGTTACTGCCGATGCTAGCAATTTCGCAATTGGTGCCGTACTTTCGCAAAGCGAGGTGAATGCGGATCGACCTATTCATTACGCCAGTAGGACCTTGAATTCAGCAGAGGTTAAATATATTCGACAATAGAGAAGGAACTTCTCGCCATTGTCTTCGCTGTCGAACAATTTCGACCCTATCTCTATGCTCGTTGGTTCACTATAGTAACTGATCATCAGCCACTCATTTGGCTTATGAATTTAAAGAGCCCCACTTCCAGACTTATGCGATGGCGTTTTCGCCTGGAGGATATGATTACCAAATTATATACAAGTCCGGAAAGCTAATTTCAAACACAGACGCTTTGAGCCGCATACAACACGAAGAACCCTCTATTAACGCCATAACTCGACAACAATCTCGAGCTGGTCAGACAAGCGGCGAGGCATCCTCCCCCGGGGTAACTCAGAAACCTTCTCATCTAAAAGGTGATATATACGACGACTATATTAGCTATTTACAGAAAGGGTCCCCCGACTATTCTCTTATACAAGAGAAAAGATATTCGCTATTACGTTTGAAAACTGCTATACCTAGAATTTCCATTTCAACCACTAATGATAGTAAATTGATGAAGAGCCTGGAGACGTACCTCGGTGTCAAACTGGACATCTCTGTTGGGAAAATAGATAGACACAACCTAGGAAAGAATAGAAGCCTGATTACAAAAATACCCTATCTCTTGAAAACACCTTCAGAAAGAAAGGCAACATTGACTGTCCTTTGCGAACTTCTCTACTTCTGTAAGTCAGTCAAATCTGGAAAGGCGTTTATTTCAATAAGTCTAAAGGACCACCCAAGTCTGCTGGAATTCAAAACTATGTGCGCCTTCGTTTTCTCACTTGCGAAGTTGCCTGTCTGCCTCTTTCTGGATGAGGTTATTGATCTGAACGACAGGGAGCACATAGAGCAAGTTATACGCGATTATCATACTACTCCTCTCGGAGGCCATACCGGTATATACCGAACTCAGAAGCGAATAAAAAATGCGTACTTCTGGACAGGAATGAACAAAGACATAGAAGCTTTTATAAAAAAGTGCCCTTCATGCCAGGCTAACAAAGTGATTCGTAATCAGAAGGTCCCCATGAAAATCACAACCACCAGCACTATACCTTTTGAAAAGATCTATCTTGACATAGTTGGACCACTCCCAACCAGCTATAATGGGCACATGTACATCCTAACATTCCAAGATGATCTGACCAAACTTTCAGAAGGCATACCACTACCGGACGCCGAAGCAGAAACTATCGCCAGGGAGCTAACTACTAAAGTAATATGCCGTCACGGAATACCTCAGTGCATTTTAACTAATCAGAAAACCAATTTTCTAAGCAAACTACTTTCGGAGGTATGTAAGCTTTTAAAAATTCATAAACTCCAAACTACCCCTTACCACCCGCAAACAAATGGAGCGCTAGAGCGTAGTTACAGAACGCTCACAGAATACCTCCGCCATTATGTTAATAAAGATCCCCTTTCCTGGGACTCATGGATCCCCTACGCAGTCTTCGTTTTCAACACAACACCTCACTCCAGTACAGGCTATACACCCCATGAACTAGTATACGGTTTTCCTGCTAAAATTCCAAACTCGTTAAAAGCCAATCCGGATATCTGCTATAATTATGAAAACTATTCCAATGAGTTGAGAGATAGATTGCAACAATTGCTCGAGAAACCATTCTGAAGCACAAAAATAAATCCAAAAACTACTATGACCGAGGTTCTGCCAACCGTTCTTTCAATCTAGGAGACAAAATCTTTCTGAAAAGTCATGCAAGGAAAAACAAATTTTCCTCACTTTGGTTAGGCCCCTATGAGGTTGTGGAAATAAACTCACTTGAAAATACAACAATTAAAGTTGGAAATAAAATTAAGACAACTCATAATAACGACCTGAAATTATACGTTGGATAAGCGCTATTTTCCTACCTTTTTCAGAGACATCATGCATTTTGAAGCGGTGATCCTTGCCGTGCTGGTTGTGTGCTCGTGGATCATTGTGGACGGTCTCAATGTGACCTATTTGGAAAACAACTCGGGAATTTATTTCGCGGAAACAGGTAACGTAGGACTATTCAGTCATGAGTGGCACATCGTGGTTTACTTTGATTTGAACGGTCTGAAGTACGAATTTAACCTGATCACAGAAAATATTAATAACATCAAAACTCTATGTAGAAAACTAAACATTTATTCCGAGGATGCCCTCCTATGCCAGGCACCTCTTAAACAAATTCTACGCATATTCAATAACGTAATTGAAAAAGAGAGCCTCATAAGTTCGGACATATTAGGACGTGCTAAACGCAGCCCCTTAAATATTGTAGGAGTATTGAGCAAAACTCTGTTTGGAACCCTTAACGAGGACGATGCCATAAAATATGACCAGCTTATCAATGACGTGAAAGAAAACCAAAATCATCTCCTCAACATAATAAAAATCCAAACGCTGATCGTGGATACGACTGCGAACATTTTTAATAAACGTCAACACGAAATTAAGGCCCACTTTAGAATTTAAAATACCTTTGCCTTATCGGACGCAATATCAGCTTTATAAAGCTACCCCACTGCCTACTCTTCATAACAACGATTTTTTTTCATTCAGCCTTCCATAGACTACTTGGTCGTAGATTATAACAGAGAGCGTTACTATACCCATAATAAATTCGATTTCCAAAATTGTCTGACACGAAATTGTCTCCATTATCTCTGCCGATTGATGCATCCAATATTTAGTGTACGCCCAGACAATAATATCAGTGAGATAGAGCTCCTAAAACATGTAACTGAATTACCTGAATCCTGTCATATTAGAAAAGCTTCATTAGGTAACTTCTGGAATCAGTTATTCCAGGCGAACAAATGGCTCTTCGTCGTAACAAAAAAAAAACTACTCTTGATGAGGTCTGTACTAGTAAAATTAGTCCACAAACACTACTAGGAACTGGGATATTGGAACTATCTAATAAATGTTATCTTCGAAGCGATACGCTCACAATTCAGCCTCATAGTGCCAAAGTCACTGAAGTAAATAATTATTATATCCCTAGTTTAAATTTGTCTACGGCACTAAAAACGTCCAATTCTACTAAGATCCCTTTTATGCTTAAATTTTCATCAGATAATGATCTGCAACTCTTAAGTGAAACCATAGAAAATATTAAGAAAATAGAAGGAGAAGGTCTTAACACTCACGACGTTCACCACTACACCGTATCTTACAGCACATTTTTAATCCTTATCGTGTCAATTCTTTGTATATGGGTATATTTCAGAAAACGCAAAGCAAAATTCCATTTAAATAACTATACTAGCAGTAACACGGTTAGCCCAACTGCCCCAGAAACTAATAATGTAACTTCTGTGGCAGAAAGACCTCGTCCATTATGTAGAGGCATAATTTAGTAACTATTGTAAATTTAGTAAAGCAGAAAAACTATATATAATCTTTGTAATCAGTAGACATTTCTATAATTATGTCCTTTTAGAGTACGATTCTATTTTATACATTTAACTCTAATTCAAATAAAACAAAAATGTATATAATCTTTATAACCAGTAGAAATTTCTATTATATCCTTTTAGCCCATGAATTCAATTTTATAGTTTATACAAAAAATATATATATATAATCTTTGTAATCAGAAAACATCTCCATAATTATATCATTTGAGCGCATTATTCTATTTTATACTTCTAATCTTAATTCTAGAAAATAAAACAATAACTTTTGTAGTCAATAGCATATTTTTAAATATTTTTTCGATTACACATAATATATTGTTACGCGCCACAAAGTGATACAAGCGACATCTTTTGGAAATGGAAACAACTTTAGGTTAGTGACATCCTAGTAAACTGGGTTTGGAGAATGGAATATTCAGGAAGGTTCTAGGATAATTCGTGCTCACATCCAGGAGGCGAGTATTATTTCAGACAGCGAAGTGAACGAAGTAAACTTTTTGGATTGCGATAATTAGAAGTACAGTACTAGCGATAAATAAAGAGTTGATTTGATAATTATTTGTGAATTTGTGAGAATAAACAGTAAAGTTAAATAAAGAAAGAACTTTTGAATTATATCTGAAATATTGTGTTTTAAATAACGAACTAAGGCCACGCTCGTAACAACTGGTGTCAGAAGTAAAATAAAATCGCGAAATAAAGTGGTGGCATTTCATTTTGAAATTCAAAGAGTGATTAATTTGGTGAAATCGTGTGAAACTTTCCTGCTTTAAGTGAAAATTCCGAAAGATAATTTTATATTAAACTGTGAGTGAATTATCAAAGTAATGGGAGGCAAACTAGAAGAGCTTTGCATACAGGAATTGAAAGTGGAGTTGGGGAGGCGGTCATTGCAAACGACAGGTCTAAAGAATGTTCTAGTCGAGCGACTTAGACAAGCTTTGATAGAGGAAGAAAAGAATCCTGTGACATACATTTTTGAGGAAGAATCAGAAACTGAAGAAGAGCCTGCGATGAACATAGAACAGCTTTTGGGTACTTTAATGACCAAAATGGAGCTTTCAACCCTGCAAGTGAAGAATGCTCTTGAGGAGCAAAAGAATGCTTTTGAGGAACAAAAGAATTCTCTGGAATCCCGTCTAGATGAACAAAAGAATTCTCTAGAAGCCCGTTTGGACGATCAAAAGAATGCCCTTGAGGAACAAAAGAATTCTCTAGAAGCGCGTTTGGACGAACAAAAGAATTCTTTGCAGAATTGTCTAGAAACTTGTTTGGAGGAACAGAAGACTTTTCTTAAAAATTCATTAGACGAGCAAAATGTAAAAATTGAAGGAATCCAGCAGGAAGTGCTGGAAGTTCAACAGCAAGTGTCGGAAGTGCAACAAAATGTTACGGAGAAGCTTGACAACTTTAAAGCAGATTTGGAGAGAATGAAGCATCGACAATGTCGGCACGAAGGAACTGAAATATCCGGTGCAGGCAGAATGAAACCTCCAATATTTGATGGACAAAATTCGTGGCATATTTTCCAGAGACAGTTTGAGGCAGCTTCCGAAGTAAATGGATGGAATGGCGAAGACAAAGCTTCAGCTCTGGTTTTAGCACTTCGAGGTCCTGCGTCAGAGCTATTACAAACTATATCGATTGAAAGGCAACATGATTATACTTCATTAGTACAGGCGATAGAGTTACGTTATGGAGATAAACACATGCAGCAAGTATATCGCCTACAGCTACGCAAAAGGATTCAAAAGCATGGCCAATCACTACAACAACTGCAGGCTGATGTGGAAAGATTAGCTTATCTCTCATACTCTAGCGTAAATGCAGATTTCCTTAATGAAGTGGCAACAGAAGCATTTGTGAACGCTATTGCAGATCAAAATTTACAACAAGCGTTGAGGCTAGCAGGAAAGAAATCAACAGCAGAAGCACTAGCCTATGCACTAGCGTATGAATCTGCCAGGCAAGCTTCTCGAAGAACAGTACGAGTAAGAGAAATTTCGGTGGAGGAATGTACTTGTAATAGAATGCAGCCATCACAGAGCAATTCTTCACGTGGTATTCTGCGATGCTGGAATTGTAATAGACCAGGACACCTCCAAAGGGACTGCAGAAAACGCCGTCGAACAGAATCCCCAGAAGAGGAGGACAGAACAGAATGCCAAAGATGTCGAGCCAGGGAGCAAGCTATTCGGGGAGAGCCTAGAGATCAAACAGCGACTAGTCGCATCAGCTCCCCTGTTCAGCAGTCGGAAAACATGTAAAAACCAACTTCGGGGGTCAGAAGTTGGTTGGTAGAGTCGACAGCCCCGAAGTCATCATTCAGATAGCCCAGTTGCAGAGAAATAATAGCAGTCTTGTTATATATGGAAGTGTAGGAAAAAATGACTGCGTTGTCACTATCGACACTGGAGCTTCCAGATCAATTATTAGAGCGGATCTTGTCAAGAACAAATGGCTTCACAATACCACCAAATATTTACTAAGAACAGCAACTGGAGCCGCAGCACAAGTTTTTGGAGAAATAACTTTGGATATTCAACTAGGTGAACTACTATTTCCTCACAATTTCCTAGTTTCAGACATACTGGATGAATGCATCCTTGGAGTAGACTTTATGACCACATATAAAATAAATTTAGATATCGGAGAACGAATACTCAAATATGGCAACATAGAAATTCCTATGAGACTAGGAGGAGGAACAGATTATCCTGCAAAAATAAGGACGATGGTCTGTGAGAATATGACTCTCTCTGCATGCTCGGAGACGCTGGTATGGACAAAGCTTACTGATGACATCGGGACCTGCCGATTCTATCTGGTGGAGCCTAACCCTACAAAAGTAACATCGAACATCATCGTTGGTAAGACTTTAGCGAAGGCAGAAGGCGCAAAATTAATTCCAGTCAGAGTGCTCAACACATCCGAAAATGAGGTACAACTAAAAGAAGGTGCTATAATTGGAAATTGTGAGCCTGTTTATCAGATTGTTAATTTGGAAAATGGTAGTAATATTAAGGAGGCAGTACGTATACCAGCTACTACTCAACAGGTTCAGAAACTTCTTTCATCTAATGCCTTAAGTGAACAGCAATACAACGATGCCAAAGAGATGATAGATGAATTTTCGGAATTATTTGCAACGAATGATGATGATTTCGGCAAAACAAATCTTGTCCAGCATCGGATCAATACAGGAGATTCTAGGCCCATTCGGCAACCACCACGAAGACTACCATTAGCCAAACAACCAGAAGTTGCAGATATGATAAATTCCATGAAAGAACAAGGCATAATTGAGGAATCTAACAGCCCTTGGACATCGCCAGTTGTTTTGGTCTGGAAATAAAAATAAAATATATAAAATAAATAATGTAACAAGAAAGGATAGCTATCCGTTACCAAGGATTGATGACACATTGGACACCCTTTCCGGAGCGCAATGGTTTTCCACATTGGATTTGAAGAGCGGTTACTGGCAAGTGGAAATACATCCTGAGGACCGAGACAAAACTGCTTTCTCAGTTGGAAGTGGCTTATGGCAATTCAAAGTTATGCCATTTGGATTATGTAATGCTCCAGCCACATTCGAACGACTCATGGAATGTGTCTTACGAGGATTAACCTGGAAGACATGTCTTGTCTACTTAGATGACATAATTGTGATCGGAGGGACATTCGAGGAACATAAAAACAACTTACGGGACGTACTTCAAAGACTGAGAGATGCGAAACTGAAGCTCAGTACGAATAAATGTGCTCTATTCAAGAATGAAGTAAAATATTTGGGGCATATAGTTTCATCACAAGGAGTAAGAACTGATCCAGAGAAGATAAGAGCTGTAAAAAATTGGCCTGTTCCAAAGGACAAACATCAATTAAGGAGTTTTCTTGGATTGGCTACCTACTACAGGCGATTCGTAAAAGGTTTTGCAGATATAGCAAGGAGCCTACATCAACTTACAGAAAAAGGAAAGTCGTTCATATGGTCAGATAAATGTAACGAGAGTTTTGCAAATTTGAAGCAACAGCTCTGTGGAACTCCAGTGCTCACTATCCAAAGCTGGGAAAAACTTTTATATTGGACACGGATGCCAGCAGTGTAGGTATTGGTGCAGTGCTTTCACAGGAGGAGGATGGTCAAGAGGTGCCAGTAGCTTATTTTAGCAAAGCACTCTCAAAATCAGAGAGAAATTATTGTGCTACAAGGAAAGAGCTACTTGCCATTGTAAACTCAACCAAGCATTTCCATAAATATCTCTACGGACAGAAATTTATCCTCCGCACTGACCATGCAGCGCTTAAATGGCTTTTGCAGTTTAAGAACCCTGAGGGGCAAGTGGCGAGATGGATAGAGCGACTCCAATCTTATGACTTTGAAATCCAACACCGAAGAGGACGTATCCATGGAAATGCAGACGCCCTTTCACGACATCCATGCAAAGTTGAATGCAAACATTGCGTTCGGCTGGAAGAAAAAGATACAAAAGCAACAATACAGCTGATGACGGTGGAACCATCGACAGGTTGGAACAACGAGAGCTTGCGAACAGCACAACGGGAAGACCCAGACATATCACCTATTCTTGCTTGGAAAGAAGACATGGAAAGACCACAATGGCAAGATATCTCGGAGAGGAGTGAGAAACTGAAGAGCTACTGGGCTCAATGGAACCCTCTTCACGTTGAATGTGGTATATTAAAGCGCAAGTGGCAATCAACTAACGGCGAGTCATTCCGAATGCAGATAGTCGTGCCAGCATCCCAGGTCAAAGATGTTCTAGAGGAAATGCACAGTGGATCATCTGGAGGACATTTGGGGGTGAATAAAACAATTTCCAAAATACGTGAAAGGTTTTATTGGTTACATATGCGAGAGGATGTTGAGGAATGGTGCCACAGATGCACTATCTGTGCTTCTTGCAAAGGACCACCTCACAGAAGTAGAGGAGAAATGCATAAGTATAATGTAAGAGCCCCATTTGAAAGGATAGCCGTAGACATCGCTGGACCTTTTCCAGAAACAGATAACGGTAACCGTTATATATTAGTTGCAATTGACTATTTCAGTAAATGGCCTGAAGCTTACGCAATCCCTAATCAAGAGTCTACCACAGTAGCGGATCAAGTAGTAATGAATTGGGTCAGTAGATTTGGTGTTCCTCATGAACTTCATTCGGACCAAGGACGGAACTTCGAATCACGGACTTTCCAAGAGATGTGTAAAATTCTGGGAATAAGAAAAACCAGAACAACTCCTCTGCATCCACAATCTGATGGCATGGTAGAGCGCTTCAACAGAACATTGGTCGAGCATCTAAAGAAAGTAGTCGACTATCACCAACGCGATTGGATCGACATATTCCCATCTTCTTAATGGCCTAAAGATCAGCTGTACGCAACACGACCGGACAAACTCCAGCAAAAGTGATATTCGGAATGGAGATGCGTTTACCTAGCGATCTCAAGTTTGGTACACCCAGAGGTGAACAAAAGTTGCCAGACGATTATGTATCGGAACTTAGATAACGATTATCTGATGTACACGAAGTCACGAGAGCAAAATTAGCAATAAATACCGATCGGATGAAGACCCGCTATGACTTACGTGCTAACTCAGCAGGATTTAATGAAGGTGACCTTGTTTGGCTGTACAACCCGAAACGACGTAAGGGACGTTCTCCCAAATTACAAGAACACTGGGAAGGACCGTATTCAGTAGTGACTAGAATAAATGACGTAGTATATAGGATTCAGCGGGGTACAAGAGGCAAATGGAAAATCGTTCATCTAGATCGTTTATGTCAATACTGCGAGCATCAAGACCGTGGATCACCTGTTGTTCGGGACGAACAATTTTAAGAAGGGGGCAGTGTTACGCGCCACAAAGTGATACAAGCGACATCTATTGGAAATGGAAACAACTTTAGGTTAGTGACATCCTAGTAAACTGGGTTTGGAGAATGGAATATTCAGGAAGGTTCTAGGATAATTCGTAGAGTATAAATACGGCGCTGCTCACATCCAGGAGGCGAGTATTATTTCAGACAGCGAAGTGAACGAAGTAAACTTTTTGGATTGCGATAATTAGAAGTACAGTACTAGCGATAAATAAAGAGTTGATTTGATAATTATTTGTGAATTTGTGAGAATAAACAGTAAAGTTAAATAAAGAAAGAACTTTTGAATTATATCTGAAATATTGTGTTTTAAATAACGAACTAAGGCCACGCTCGTAACAATATCTATCATTCATGTGTACTTACCTATAGAGAAGGAGGCAACACTACCGACTGGACTTTCCCTACTAAGAAAGTCCTCGCTCCTTTTAAGTCGCATGAACTTTCTTTTCATAAGGGGGATGGTGTTTTGAGCACTCGCTCATAACGACCCCATTATTCAATTCCAAAGTGAATTAATTATCAATTCCAAAATGAATTGATTATCATTTTCATTTCACATCATGAAAATTATTCTAAAAAGTCTTTAATCGCTACTTCACGTGTACTTGGCGTATAAGTCACGTACACGAAATGCTAAGGCAAGACATTCTTCACTCCCACAGCGAAAAATGCCTGATATCAGCGTTGCAAGTGCAAGTAATGCACGAGCGTTGTTTTTTCTGCGCAATTCGCACATGAAACCTTTTCCGGAGCTTTTTCTCAGATAAGCAAAAAGGTAATAAGAATGTCAGCGCAGAGTTGAGCGGGTAGCGACAGTTTTTATTAAAAATTCATACGATCCAGTCGGGAGTGGTGATTATAGATCTAGTTGGTCATATACCGTTTTTTCTTGATAATTACACTAAGTTGTAAATTATTATATTTAATAAAAGCTAATCGAAATTAAATAAAGAACTGTGAAAATTTAAAGGTGGTCTATTAAATTCGATAACCCGGTAATTATTCAAATCCTACGAAGAGCAGGTGGATCTTCCTCCAGCAGGAGAAGCACTCCCTGTCCTGTGTGGTACAATCACCACATATTCAAGTTTAGTTCATCTAGTATTTAAATTCCTCAGTGTAACTCAACCTCACGCAATACATTCCAAGTTATACATGAGATGTCGCTGCATTTTTAGACACTCGTCATCAGTGGTCATTAGAGAAAGGTGATCGGAAGACATCAAGTGAGGTTGAGAAATCAAAGCAGTGAACGTGTTAAAATTACAGTCAAATAAATATTTATAACGTTGAAGTTAACTCAAGTCGTTCTCATTTCCACACAAAATTATGGTCCTTCGAGAAACCGGATTGCTGAGCGAATTTTAACTATTGGGATACATATCTGTACACACATGACTCACATAACCTCACACCTGCGTCGCTGGATAAATCTTATCATTGCTGGCTGCTATAAATCACAATCGAAAATTTATTAAAAACGCGAACTAAGTTCAGGCTGTAAGAAGTATTATCAGCCAAACTGTAAGTATATCGTTCATTATAAAAGTCTCCATAGAATTTGGACAAGTGATTCGAGAAAAAAATCAGTTGATAATTTGTTTTGCATTCATCAAGCACGGCGAATATGAGAATTTTCTGGTAATTTGCAGTAATATAATTTTTGTCAATTTCGACATCAGAAGAGGACAATAGCTGCAACGGAAGTATGTCCGAATAGCGGACAACAGAAATGAAGAATGAATCACGTGACTCAGGCATCGTAAAGTAATTGATGCAATCTACAGCAAGAAATTTAAAATGAATTCGGTCCACATTCTATTCTATTTGTGCTTCATGTAATAATTTCCATATTTATTGATTCTACATCATAGTACTGAACATATGAATTGACTGATTTACAGCATCGTAAATTGAATTCTCTATAAAAGTTTCATGTGTTTCTCATATAATTGCAAGTGTTCCAGCTAGTGCAAATCGATTTGTGACATTTCATACTTATTTCGTTTTACATTATTTATCGGTACATATATATCCAGTCATTAAATTATCAGTTGGTTGACCTTGAATTGAATGACCCTTTCAATTTGTAACAATATATGAATTTATTACTCGGTTTGTGCTGCTATATCCTTGACCTAATTCCCATAACGATTACGTATATTAGTAACGATCGATCTAGCAAACGTGAATCTCAATCTATATCTGATTATATAAAAAAAACTGTAGATATAGGTATATAGGTCAAAATGGAAATCGTTAAAGCAAAGCGTGGTCGCGTTAAAGGTATGGTTACTCGTATTGCAAGCTACTGTGATAGTATTACAGCAGAAACAACGCTCGAGTCTTTGGAAGGAAGACTTGAAAAATTAAATGAATCCTGGGCAGAATTTAATCACATTCAAGATCAAATGTACCAACTCATCACGGATCCAAATTTTACGGAACAAGAAACTGAAAATGAACAGTTTGAAACTAAGTATTTTAGCAATAAAGAAAGGTTATCAAAGGCTATTAAAGAGCGACGTCATATAAGTAACAATGTCAATCAAGATGTACTTGATCGCCTTGTAGATCAACAATCTATCTTTTTCGAGCGCTTTCCCAGCACATACGTTCAACAGTCATCGTTGACTGAAGCATCATTCGATACCAAACTACCAAAAGTTACAATTCCATCATTTGCTGGAAATTATTTCGTTTCGTGACTTGTTTAAAGGCTCTGTCCATAAAAATACCAAACTAACGGCTACTCAAAAGTTTCACTATTTGAAAAGTTTTTTGAAGGACGAAGCTGCTTCTTTGCTTCGCCACATACCCTTATCAGAAGCAAATTCTAAGGAACCTTGAGAACGATTGAGCAAAAGATATGACAAAAAGGATCACATCGTTAAGGCATTTATTAGATCCTTTCTGAATTTGTCATCTATCTGAACTCCATCTGCGTCAGCACTTAGACGATTAAATGATGGCTCAGATGAAGTAGTAAGAGGGCTTCGTGCATTGGGCGATGCTTCTGAAAGTCGAGATCCATGGTTAATTTATTTGCTTATTGTTAAGGTTGATCCTGATACTAGGCAAAAATGGGCAGAAGCAACTATTGATATTGAATACCCTACAGTTAAACAATTATTTATATTTCTTGAGAAACGATGTGTAGCACTGGAAGACTCACAGGCTCATTCCCGACCTTCTCATTCAAGCTCAAAGCCGAACAAATGCTCAAACTCCGTGAAAGGCTTCCATTCGACTTCACCTCACGCCACTATTAATTGTCAGAAATGTAAAGCGAATCATTTTGTCTTTCAATGTCCTGAATTCCAAGCCATGGACATAGTCTCTCGTCGAAAATTTGTCAATGAAAACAAATTATGTTTCAATTGTCTCCGAGGTGGTCATAACTCTTCTTCTTGCAAATCTAAACGGACTTGTAATCGTTGTAAGCGACGGCATCATACGTCAGTGCACCTATTGTCTAATCCGACTACAGCAGATTCAACGCATGGTAGCCCAAGAATTTCATCAGACCACCAAAATACATTCTCGGCATTGAATTCAATTGCTTAACGAGAATCACACAATAGTCTTGTGGGTACACACTCTCTCTCGTCTCGTTCGTGTCAATATCGCTCGCTGCTACCAACTGTAATTGCGCATGTCCTTGATGCACAAAACTGTAAAGCTTATTGCCGAATTTTACTCGACTCGGGATCTAAAGTCTCATTCAGTACTGAAGCTTTAGTTAAAAGACTTGGTCTGAATAGGAAACATACCAGAATTCCAGTAACTGGGCTTTCATCCATTGGTGCTGGAACTACAAAAGGAATGGTCACATTGGAACTTCACTCTCGTTATGCTTCGAAATCAATTGTCATCAATGTGGTCAATAAGCTCACGTCTCTCATACCAACCTCGAAATCACTCAATGTAATCGATTTTCATCATTGCAACTGGCTGATCCTTCATTCAATGAACCTGGTCCAATTGACATTATTGTTGGTGCTGATAAACTTTTCCATGTGTTGGAGGAAGGCAGCATCCACGGAAAAGATGGCAGCCCCCAACTCACGCTCTTTGGATGGATCATAGCTGGTGAACTTCCATCCAATTTTGACACTCTGAATACTCTTCATGGATCTCTCGTCTCACTTCACACAAACATTGATATTGATCGTTGTTTACAAAGATTTTTGGAGCTGGAAAACATTTCCCCTAAATCCAGTTTCACTCCAGAAGAGCAAAAAGTAGAGAAGCATTTCAAAACTACTCACATGCGTACTGAGGATGGTAGATACCACGTCGAATTGCCATTTAAAATCCCTAAGGTTGAATTGGGAGACAGTTTTACACCTGCCATGAATCGTCTTAAGGCAATGGAACGCCGGTTTGCTATTAATCTCGAATTAAAGGAAAAATACACACTCTTCATGAGAGATTATATTGAATTAGGTCATATGGAGAAACTATAAGATGATGAAGCTTGCCTCGAACATTCGTTTTATCTGCCTCACCACGCAATTTTGAAACCAGATAGTAGCACAACGAAGCTGAGAGTCGTGTTTAATGGATCCTCAAAATCATCAAATGGAAATTCACTCAATGATGCTCTTCTAATTGGACCGTCAGTGCAGCGAGATCTACTTTCTGTATGCCTACGCTTTCGCCGCCACACATATGTGTTCACCGCCGACATCGAAAAGATGTATCGGCAGATCTTTACAGCAAGGCATCATCGAGATTTTCAAAGAATTCTTTGGCGTGAATCTCCGAATAAGCCAGTCGAACATTATCGGTTATGCACCGGCACCGGCACTTGCTGTGCTCCACTTCTTGCTGTTCGAAGCCTACAACAGTTAGCCTATGCTTATGTCAAAGAGTTCCCTCAGGCAGCAAAGGTGGCTCTCGAAGACGGTGTGGACGATGACGGGAGCTAATTCCGTCACAGATGTAATGTCATTAAAAAATGAATTAACACCGTCGGCCGATACTGCTACTACAAAAAGAAAGATGCTCTCGGATGCGTCCAGGATATTTGATCCTCTGGGATTCTTAACTCCAGTGACGGTATCTATCAAAATTTTATTCCAAGATCTTTGGCTACAAAATTTAAATTGGGATGACTTGATTCCTGACAACATAGCAGAAAAGTGGAAATCTTTTCGAAATGAACTTTCTTGTTTGGAGCAACTGCGTATTCCAAGACGGTTATGGGTTTCAAACCAAACTTATGAAATTCACGGCTTTTGTGACGCTGCGCAGTATGCTTTTGCTGAGTTTCAACGTGGAATAGATTGATTCGATCACTAACGTACTGCTACAGATACATCGACAATGGGTGTCCTCTCCCAATAAAAAAGTGAAAGGGATCCGGGCCAAAATCGTGCTTTTGAAACATACACAACATGAAGCTTTCAATATGGAACTAAGGTCCCTTCGAGAAGAAAAATCACTGCCTCACGTAGCAAAATCATCAAGCTGACGCCATTTATCGATTAGGAAGGTATACTACGGGTAGGTGGAAGAATATCTAATTTCAATCTTCCCTTTTCATCAAAGAATCCCGTCATACTCCCAAAAGGGCACGTTATCACTCAATTAATCATCAAGGACGCTCATATGAGTTATCTCCATGCAGAAAAAACAGAGCTTTTCTCCATTTTGCGACAAAGGTATTGGATTCTCGGCTGCCGAAACATGGTTCGGAAGGTAGTGCATGAATACATGCCTTGCTTCAAACAACGTCAGAGCAATAACTTTCAAATGATGGGCAACCTCCCTGCTGAACGAGTCATCTATGCTAGACCATTTCTAAACGTGGGATGTGGTTATGCTGGACCACTCACATTGAGGCTCTCAAGAGGCAGAAATCGCCGTTACGTTAAAGGGTACATCGCTTTGTTTGTATGTCTCACAACAAAAGCACTTCATCTTGAGCTTGTAAGTGACCTGACGACTCAAGCGTTTTTAGCAGCTTTAAAACTATTCTTCGCCCGCCGCGGAAAAAGTCTTAATATTTTCTCAGATAATGGAACTAATTTCAAGGGCGCTCATCGCTTACTGTCAGACATGCATAAACTAATCGTCTCTCACTCACATAACGACGCTATACACGATCATCTATCCACACTCGGTATCAACTGGTCATTCATACCTCCCTCTGCCCCACACTTCGGTGGTTTGTGGGAGGCTGGTGTAAAGGCAGTTAAACAGCACCTCAAACGAGTTATCGGGAAAAATTTCCTCACATATGAAGAGATGTATACTGTCTTTGTCCAAATTGAAGCTCTACTTAATTCAAGACCTTTATGTCCCATGTCTGATAATGATTTGAATGTATTAACACCTGCTCATTTTCTAATTGGTCATCCTTATAAGAAATAGATTTCACACACACGCCTCAATCTCGGTTGAAAAATTGGGAACTATTGCAGAATATGACGCAAGGCTTCTGGAAACGTTGGCACTCCGACTACCTCACATCCTTACAGCAGCGTCCAAAATGGTACACTCCTCAAACAGAAGTAAAGGAAGGCGATTTGGTTGTACTAAAGGAACCAAACTTACCACCATCAAAATGGGCTATAGCTCGTGTCATGAAGACGCACACTGGTCAGGATGATCACACCAGAGTCGTTACAATTCGTTCTTCGACTGGGAGCTTTACATGACCTATTACGAAGATTGTTCCATTACCCACTCGTTAAACTGGATTCTCCAGCGGGGGCCGGAATGTTGTGAATCGTATTTCAACCATCATTCTATTATGCATAGCAATTGTATGCAATTTCCATCTATTCAAGTTTAGTTCATCTAGTATTTAAATTCCTCAGTGTAACTCAACCTCACGCAATACATTCCAAGTTATACATGAGATGTCGCTGCATTTTTTGACACTCGTCATCAGTGGTCATTAGAGAAAGGTGATCGGAAGACATCAAGTGAGGTTGAGACATCAAAGCAGTGAACGTGTTAAAATTACAGTCAAATACAGTAAAACACCCTGCCAAAATCAAGATGGTGAAATTTTTGGGCTACGCTGCCATACATATACTTTACTATGGGATGTCGCCTCGTTTAGTTCTCTCCTCAAAGATTATACGGCATACTACCATCCACAGGCGAACCCAGCGGCGCGCACAAATCAGGTAGTGAAATCAATGCTTCGAACGTTCTTGGCGGAAAACCACAGGAAGTGGGATTTGTACTTGGCTAAAGCTACGCGCTATTCGTTCATCTCCATATGTTGTTTTGAAGTTCACAACGTATTTTGTAAACTTCGGGAAGGAAAGGATGCTCCCTGGGTCAGAACATAAGTATGCTAAATCGCAAGAGGAGATCAACGCTGCCAGTAGATCGCACACGTTAGGAAAAGAAAGGGCAGATTGTTAGGTTGTCCATCTCTCGTACTTGCAGAAAGAAGAGATTGGAGTATAAATCAGTAAAAATGCTAAATTAGCACCGGCTAGGTCTTCCTTTATTTACTGAACTCGTATAATTAATATTCCTTTTTTTTACACAGTTTTCACAATATTTAGTTACTGATTACAATATTTAGTTACTGCTTACAAATTATCATCAATATATAGTATTGATCTTAAAATTTTCCTTTTAACGCAATTTATCACCAATATTTAGTATTGATCTCAAAATTTTCCTTTTAACACAAATTATCACCAATATTTAGTATTGATCTTAAAATATTCCTTTTAACACAAATTATTACCAATATTTAGTATTGATCTTAAAATTTTGCATTTAACACAAATTATCACCAATATTTAGTAATAATAATCTTAAAATTTGTTCGCAAAATTTTCGGAATAATTAGTATGTATTAAGCTTAAACATTTCCATGATCACTGATTGACGGGTTGAAGAAAGACTCCCTAAGGATCGGCGATATTGCACCAAAAAGCTTTTTTATTCTTTTTATTACCTTCCCACGACGTGAAGAATCGTGCGTGGGAAAGTACAAAAAGTTTAGACGAGGTGCATATACATGAAATCTGATATGCACTGTGTCTTGTAAGAATAATATTTTTAATACGACCGACGGGAATAAATTGTACGTATGTATAGTACATGCGATTAAGTTTTAGGAATTTAGCGGAAAAGCTGTATGTAGGTATGTACATGGTACTGCATGTAGGTATGGTATACATGCCGTGTGAACGGAATGTACGACTGATAACAAAATGCAATTTATGCTAAATTGCATTTTGTTGCAGTACGTAATATGCATTTTTAAATGCATATGAAATTTAAATGAATTTTCTGTTAAATAATTTTTACTTTTCAGGGTCATTTCTGATACGCCGATATATTGTATAGGACAATATATTGGTGTATTGGTTTTATGGTTGTGGTTCGGGTCAATGGGCACCTGGGGCACAACATCCCTCCCCCCTGGGGAAAAGAAAGTTTTATTCTGCTCAGAAGAAAACTTTCTTTCTTTAATAGTAGTCGATTTTGTACGCCATTGTAAATAGTACTTTTAAATTTAACTAGAAATGTAAACCTATTTATATGCGAAATTATAATAACCTTATAGTAGGTAGAACATACAATATTTTCCTGTGGTTTTTTTTTTTTTTAATTATTTTCATATAACTATAATTCAAAAGGAATGGTTTTAGGATTTTCTCATTATATGTTACATTTATCCCTTCAAAGCTAGTTAAAAGGAAATGAATACTACTTATTTTATAAATTTACATATGATTGGTAATAGAGCTATTTACAGTTATTTATTTATTATTTATATATTTATTTTATATATTTTTATTTTGTTAAAAGGAAGAATAAAAGTTTGAAATTCTATATGCAAAAAAAAAGGCTGGTTATATATACAAATGTACATTTTATAATTTTTCTAGTCCTTTTATTTATTTAATAATATTGATAATAATTTGTAGTATATTGAAAAACAAACATGTCTTTCATAGATATCTATCTTTATTATAAATTTAACATAACATTGGCTTTTTTTCTTTTTATTTTTTTATAATTTTTTTTTGTCTCTTCTAAACTAATAAGTATAAAAGAAATGTATAATACTAACGATATACTTACATGTTTGGTAATTTTTTTTTTTTAATTTTATCTACATTTTTCATATTTGAATTTATACTTATTGATTCATTTCTAGCAAAAATAAAAAATATTAATCTTTATTATAAGAATTACTTCCGCAAAAAAATTGTTATGTATTTCCTTTTAATATCAGTTATACTTATAAAATTATTTTTTATTGTTATTTATTCCAATTTCAGAAACGAAAAATATTAATTTTTATTAAGTATTTTGACAAAAAAAAACCAAATACTGTGGCATTGTTTCTTTTATTTATATATATGTATTTTTTCTTCTTGTCTTTACAGTATCTTAATTTCATTTATTTTTTCTTTTCGTTTTTAAAATTTTGTTTAGAAGTCTTTTTTTTTATACTTAATTTTTGAGAGATGTTGGTGTTGAAAAGATAGAGGATTGAAAAGGTTATTGTGTTAGTCTTTGTTCGTTATAGTTTGAGTATCTTGTACTTTATGATTGGAAGCATGAGTGCACGGGATATGTATATGCTAACATATGTTTTTATATATTTAAACATATTCGAATTAGCATTAATCGGAAAAAAGTTTTAAGTCATTTTTGTGGACTCTATTATTTTTGTTGTTGATTTTAACTGTGGAGTTTTCAGGGGAATTGATTTCTATGATCTCGTGAGGACCTGTCCATAGTGGTGAGAATTTGTTATCTCTTTGTTACGCCCTCGAGAAAGTATTTGTGTGGTGCTGGGTTCCCTTGTAATTTCGAAACATTCGGTCAAAGTGTTGATTCTGCTGTGCTTTTTTTAATTTCAGAACAAAATTCTTATGATGCGGAAGTAAACCACTATGCTGTATTGTCCAGACCGAACCTGAGGAAAAACAAAAACAACGTAGAGCCATACGGGACTTATTCAAGGGGATTACACCTATCTCTACAGATGCTCTTTCGTCATCGAGCTCGCATGAACAAGTGTCCACATTTTGTCCGAGTTTTGGGATTTCTTGGTTCATTAGAAAATTTTCTTCTTGATTTAAAATAGTACTAAAATAGTTTCAGTATTTATCGTAAGGTTCTAATTAAGACATAGCTCGAATTATTTAAAATTTATTATTATTACTGATTAAGCAAATAAGTTGCAAAGAAATGAATTTTAAAGCGCAGTCATATTGTAATCGCAGAGCCACCTAGCCACTCGTAAGTCAAAAATTAAGTCTAAAGCTCACACCGTGAAATATGAGAACCTCCTTTCCTTGCAGCGGAAATATAGAAAACAAAACGACTAAAGAAATGATTATTAGGTACGTGCTCCCAGCTCCTAAATACCTTGACCACTGGGTACACAATATAAAATTGTAACAATACTTCCTCGAACTGTTGATTATATTAACTACACAGAAAATAAAATTCAAACGTAGAACTTAATCGTTATCGACATCATATATCTTTCAATAGATATTAGCGCCGAAAGTAACAGAATAGTTTCGACCACGAAACAAGCTGCTGGATTGCTGACTGGCGGAATGGTGAAATACCGAAACTGGCAATCATCTTCTTGCCGGTGCTCTCCCTGAAAATCAGAGGCTTTTTTGTAAAGTGTGGTAAAGAAGGAAAAATTGAAAAGGAATTTAGCTAAAATTGCATAGGAGGATAGGCAGTGGAAAAAAATACGGAAAAGGAGTCTGGATACGATTGAATCAGGAATTATTAAATTAATAGATCACGAAGAGTTGAGGTCTCGATACAGAGCTAAGTATTGTGTTATTTTATTTTGCATAATTTTCAGTAATTCCTCGGCGATAATATTTTTGTAAAGAAAAGAGAAAATTGGCTGGTTGGTGACGGCGAATAATTTCGCTTGGTGTTTTACATGAGCATCAGGCGGTAGAGTATTTTTTTTTGTTATTTGGTCACAGTATCAGATAAGATAGTCACATGGTGAATTTTTATGTGCTCATACATATACAGTTGTTGGCAGTGCTACATTGTAACTTTTTTTTATTAAATACAGTAATTCTTGATTAGAAGTAACAGGTCTTTGTTGTAACAGGTTTCGTGATCTCACCTTCCTAGCGAAAAAGATCACGTGGCGCCCTAACTACACCTACAATCTGCAATCCCCACGCCCTTCTACTGAGCCAGCAGTTGCGAACCTCTGGGGTCGGCTTTTTATTAAGACTTTGTCTCCGATCTTGAAAGATTTTTGAACTGTGTTTTTATCATATTGGACTTTGGACTTTTCTTATGGGCCATGGCTATGTCTTTTGCAATTTTAAAGCTGTGTTGTAGACGTGCTTTTAACTCGTTTGCATAATTATCGTAATTATAGCAAACGGTCGGAGATGATTTTAGATTGTTTGGGATTTCGGCTGGGAATCCGTACAGGAGTTCGCGGGGAGTATAATTTGTACTCGAGTGAGGTGTGGTATTGTAGACAAACATGGCGTATGGAATCCATGTATCCCAGTCTTGAGGATCTTTCGCTACATAAGATCTGAAGTATTCTGCTAAAGTTCTATGACTTCTCTCCAATGCACCATTTGTTTGAGGGTGATATGGAGTAGTTTTGAGCCTTTTGATCTTTAGCAGTTTGGATACCTCGGCGAACATGCCATCTATGAAGTTAGATCCCTGATCTGTTAGGATACTTTCTGGAATGCCATGTCGACAAACTAATGTTGTCGTGAAGGCTTCCGCTAATATCTTCAGTGTTGACTATGCGAATAGCTTCAGAGAACTTGGAAAGGTCGTCTTGAAATGTAAGGATGTATTTATTTCAAGAATGGGAAATTGGGAAAAAGTTTTGAGCTTATGCTCGAGATTTTCATAGGAATCTTAGGATTTCTGGATACTTTGTTTACTTCACAAAGTTTACATTTCCTTACATATCTTACAACATCGTCTGACATACCAAGCCAATAGAATTGTTTTTTAATTCTTTTGATTGTACGGGAGACACCTTGATGGCCTCCCGTTGGTAGAGAATGGAAATCTTTCAGAACTTGCTCAATATCACTGCTGTTAGATAAATACTTTATGGAATCTTGATGAAGTTTTATATTTATTTTTTGGTTAACGAAGACCTTGGTAAAAATGCTTTTAATAGTTGATAGATTTTGTTGGTCTAATACAGGGAAGGAGATATTTACCTGATTTAACTGATTTGCTTCTGTGTATGAGCAGATTTCAGTTAAAATCTTTTCAATGTCTAATCTATCTCTTTGTGATTGGCAAGGTAGATTGACTTTTGAAATGATTTCTGTGGAGTCTTTCTTCTTACAGAAGTTCAGTTCGTTTTCTAGTAGAGGAGGTTTGTCTAAAATTTTAGTTTAGATTTTAGCACCTTTTCAAGTTCTGTATCTTGCATGGGCAAGATAAAAAATTTGGGATTTGTATTTTTAGTTAAAAGTAATGGGAAATTGGTCTCAGTTATTATCACTGAGGAACTGTTTACTACTGATAAATCTGGATTTGGAGTAGTAATATTTGGGTTTGGTGTATCTAAATTCGCCTGAGCTTTGGCTTGATTCCTGGTTACCACATTTACATAGGTGTTAGGTTCCGTTGATTTTACGGAATTTTCTGGGATAGCCCTACTGAGAGCGACTGCATTTGTGTTGAGTTTTCCAGGTTTATGAACTATTTTATAGTCATATTCCTCAAGTCGTATTCTCCATCTCATTAGCCTTGAGGAATGATCCTTTAGATACATTAGCCATACTAATGGCTTATGGTCAGTTATGATGGTAAACTGTCTACCATACACGTATGTCCTGAATTGCTCAACTGCGAAAACAATTGCCAAAAGCTCTTTTTCGATTGTTGAGAAACGAGTCTCTGCACCATTGAGAACTCGACTCACATAGGCGATTGGATGGTCTCCTTGATCATCTACTTGGGAAAGAACTGCTTCGATGGCGTAGTCGCTGGCATCGGAGGTGACAAAAAATTCTTTGTCGAAATCCGGATAGGATAAAATTGGTGCTGATATTAATTTTTTTTCTTAATTCGCACAATGCTTCATCGCAAATTGAAAGGTGTGTGTTTTGTAATGTAGCGGTAATTGAACACTACAGCTACATTATTGCATTTTTTGGGTGGATTAGTGTAGCGGTATGTTAAAATAACAAGATATGTAAACTCGTGTTTCCTGCTACTTTATTGAGCAAAAATTCCTTATTTTTACGTTAGTCTGAATTCTATTTTTTATTTTTATTTTTATTTTCACCACTTCAATTATGCTTAATTTAGTTTAACTAGCTATCTGTAGGTATGTGTGCTTGAGGTGTCGTGAAGTGACACGTGCTCAATTTTATACCTTAGAAATTCACGAATTTCACTTTTACTCGAAAATTCACTGTCTATTATTATTAGTTCTTAATTAATATAATTTACATATCACTCTTAATATTAATTACTTCTATTTGTTTTTTCACATGAAACGTCTAATATGCTTGGCTTGCATGAGTTAAACGCTATTTGAAAAAACCTAAAATTAAAATATCTGCCACCAAATATATTTTTTAGAAAATGTATAAAAATACTTAGCCTATCTTTCACCATCACATTCCTGTAACACCACCTATCTTTCACCATCAAATTCCTGTAACACCACAGATATTATAATTGCTGCTGCAATCTTTACGTAGCATGTAAATGCTGTACCTTGCTTGGCACGTTGATTTATGCTATAAAGATTTTGAGAATTATTTAATATTTTTTTTAAGAACACTTGAACTGACTGATCGATGCTTGTTGCATGTACGATCGCTAGGAAACTAATGAGAGATTAGTTAGGGAGCACCTCCTTTTTATAATGTCATTTCATCTACTTCTTGTGCATGATGAGTCCATGCCGTAACGTCAAAAATTTCCAAATTATGTTAATTAATTTATTTTTAATTATCCATAATTTTTCCTAATTGTTTTATTGCGATATTTCAATTTTTCTAAAATTTATCAATATGGCTGCTCCCTATCATCCTATGTCAATTTCCGGTGTGGAACATAAATTCTCTCACGAATTTTCTTCTGTCTCGTTTCCACATCGTTCTCTTTCCCACTCATTATGGGAATTAAAATTACCTTTTTTTGTAAATATTTCCTTACCTGAGCAATTTCGCGTTTTTTAACTATTGCTAACAGGTAGAGCGCGGCCAACTTCATAAAAGTGATAATTTACTTTGTCGCGGTGACAGTTGATTTCGCGGTTTTTAAGTCGAAAAGTGCAGTGTTGCGTTTTATGTTTTCTCAACAATAAATGGATTAATTCTTGAGGTAAGTGTTTTAATATATTCTTTACGTGTTAATTAATGATTTTCCTGTGCATAATTTGCAGGAAATATACAAATTATGCGAAATTTTTATGTTGCAAAAATTATTCATGAAGTGTCAACAATGGCTACAATTGTTGATTTTCATTAATAATAGTATGCAATGGACGTATTGGAGGCATTTGCTGACTGGAAGAGGAACTCAGGAAATAGGGAAGTATTGATTATTGTTTATGTTGTATTTTAATATATTTTTATTTATTTTCAGCTCTGTTCAATATACTCCCCCCCGTTGAGCAGTATGTTCAACCAAAGCTTCCTTTATTTTGCGTATACCTCTCTTGTGGTAATGATGGAATATCAACTCTCCGTCCTTGTTAACTCTTAGTTTAACTTGATACTTGTCGGGTAAATTGCTGAATTTTTCCCGATTCCTTCGCTGCTGTATTGCTCTCACGTTGATACGCTGCAATACGTATCGTGGCAAGAAAATATCCACGCGTTCTCGAGTTTGGCATCTTTGAAAACTGTTATTCGCTCTCATTTCGAATTCCTTTATGTTGGTTGTCAACAGAAGACTTGTTAGTTTCGATATGCGATTGCCACCACTGTTTGATCTGGATGTGGATCCGTGTAGGGAGTCTGGCCTACAAACGGTAGGTGTGTAGCCGTGGTTGCTTCCTTGGTTGCTGCGCTTGTAGATGTCTCTCCTCGAACTCCTGAAACATCTCTTCTGACTCCTGAAACCAGTTCATGGGCCAATTCCGGTCTGAGCATACCAAAAGCATCACATCCTGGATCTCGCAGCATCCTCCGCTCTGGGCTTCCTGGGGGGCTGAACTGAATGTCTTCTAAAATGTGTAAGGTATCATCTTGCTCGTAAGTAAACGACATCTGAAATGGCAACCAGTTAGTATTGCGTAACGTGAATAGAAAGCAACCTTCATCCAACAGTAGTACACAGAAGGACAGACATATGACGACACTAAGAACAGGTAGTTAATCTATTGCTAATGGTAGCGGACTAATTTTGGCAATTGGTCGTAGAAAACTACCGTTTCGCGTTTTGACCTTGACTACCCGAACCAGATTATCCGTCCCTGGATGCACATGTTCGATTATGCCCATTAACCAACTTGTGGGTGGCATTTGATCGTGTTTTACAAGTAGCACGTCCCCTACTTGAAAATTTGGTTGTCTTGTATACCATTTGGGTCGATTTTGCAATTGGTTCAAGTAATCCCTTGACAATTTATCCCAAAATTGTTTATATAATAGTTGTGTGTACTTCCACCGTTTGGCAGGTACTATTGGTTCGTGTGTATAGTCTGGCTCCGGAATGGCATTAAGTGCTTGGCCTATTAAAAAATGTCCGGTGTGAGGATAAGCAAATCCTCTGGATCATTTCTCACGGAGCAGAGCGGTCTAGAATTTAGACATGCCCCAACCTGAGCCAGGACTGTATAGTATTCTTCGAATGTGCATCTGGACTGTTGTAATGTTCGGCGTAGATGACATTTTATCGCTTTAACTCCAGCTTCCCATATCCCTCCAAAGTGTGGAGAGGCTGGAGGATTAAAATGCCAATTGATGTGCTGCTACTGGAGTTGCACCTTTAATTGCTGCTTGCAAATCCTTTTCTAATATAGCCTTTCCTCCAATGAAGTTGGTGCCACAATCTGAGTATATGTCACTACACAATCCTCTTCGAGCCACAAATCGTTTTAATGCGGCGAGGAATGCTTCAGATGTGAGATCTGATACCAACTCTAGATGTACTGCCTGTGTGGCCATACAAATGAAGATGCAAAAGTATGCTTTCTGTAACTTTGCATTTCGTAGGTTTGATGCTTTTATTATTACAGGTCCTGCATAGTCAATTCCTACGTTAAGGAACAGTCTCGCTATGTTCACTCGAGACGTTGGTAAATTTCCCATTAATTGGGTTCTTGTCGTAGTGCGATGTTTAAAACAGATAATGCACTTATGTATTCGACTGGTAATCCGGCGTCGTGCATCCAAGATCCAAAATCTCTCTCGACTAGTGCTGAGAACTAGTGATAGACCACCATGCAGAGTGTCTACATGTAGTTTAACAATTAGAATTAGTGTTACGTGATGATCCCGTGGTAAGATGATTGGGTGCTTCCTATTATATGGCATTGTTGCATTCAGAAGTCTACCACCAAATCGTATCAAACCGTTGTTGTCCAGAAATGGATTAAGCTTGATTAATTTGCTATGTTGTAACAATGGTTTCTTGCCCAACATATTCTTATACTCTTCTGCGAACGCAGTTTGTTGTACGAGTTTTAATATTGTTAGTTCCGCATGGTTCCATTCCTGCACAGTGAAAGCTTGAACGTGTTTAACTTGCGGATGCCGACAATTGTATATGAAACGTTGAATGGTTGCTACAATTCGTACGAGGCCAGTATACGACGAATATCGTAAAAGAAGATTGTTTTCTAACTTTGCTAAGAAATTTACTGAAGGGGGTTCTTTCGCTTCTAAATTAGTTTGTTCCGAAATGTATTTAAATTTCGGCCAGTTGTCTGGTTCTTCAGCCAACCATGATGGTCCATGCCACCATAAACGATTACTGGTTAAGTCTGCGGCAGGAACACCCCTCGAGGCTAGATCTGTCGGATTGTGTTTTGTGGGCACGTGACGCCACTGTTCAAAGCGTACCACGTCTTGTATTTCGACGACGCGGTTTGCCACATAGATTTTCCATCGGGCTGGATGTTCCTTGATCCATTGCAACACAATCGTTGAGTCTGTCCAGGCAAAGATTGGCACATGATGTAGGCGCATATCTTCAATTATAGCCTGAAGCAGTCTTGCAAGTAATAAAGCTCTAATCTAGGAATTGATGTTGGCTTAATTGGAGCTACCCTAGTTTTTGCAGTAAGCAAATTGGTGTGAACTAAGCCGTTCGGCTCGTCTGCACGTAAATAAACGGTCGCTGCAAATGCCAATGTAGACGCATCACAAAATCCATGTAATTGGATGCTTGTCTTAGATGAATAGTTGATCCATCTAGGGATTTGTATGTTTTCTATGCATTTTAAGTTATTTTTAAACTTATTCCACTGTTATTCTATCATTTCCGATACCTTGTTGTCCCATGCACATCCTGTGATCCATAGGGTTTGCATGAGCACCTTGGCTGTGATTACCACTGGTGCCAGCCAGCCTAAAGGATCGTATAGTGATGCAATGTCAGACAGAATGGTTCGTTTGGTTACCTTGGTATGAACTGTCCATGGTTTGGTTATTATGGAAAAACTATCCAGTTTAGGAAGCCAGCGAATTCCTAGTGTTTCTACCGATTCCTGGTCTGTGATCGCTAATGTTTCTGTGAATTCACGTTGCTCTGCAGGAAGATGGCTTAACAACTCTGAACTGTTGCTTGTCCATTTCCTGAGATTGAATCCTCCACATTTCATCATACCTATTAGCTGATTTAATAAGCATTTGGCGTCATTAAGATTGTCAGCTCCAGTCAGGAGGTCATCCAAATAAAAATCTGTGGCTGTAACCTTAGAAGCTAAAGGCCATCTTTGCTGTTCATCATTTGCTAACTGTTGAAGCGTCTGAATAGCTAAGTATGGCGCTGAAGCAGTTCCAAATGTCACCGTGTTCAGCTGAAAATCCTGAATCTCCTTGGTTTTAAGATGTCTCCAAATGATTCGCTGAAAAGTTCGGTGATCGGGATGCATAGTGATCATGCGATACATCTTTTCAATGTCTGCGTTCATAGCGATTTTATATTTGCGCCAGTTGAGCAACGTGGCGAACAGCTTAGGTTGCAGAACTGGGCCCTTTAGTAGGCACTCATTAAGCGATTTGCCATTCGACGTCTTCGCTGAGGCATCGAAAACTACTCTCACCTTTTTTGTCGTGCTTTCCTTCACAATGGCATGACGAGGTATATAATAATGAGGCTGATTAGTGTTGGGCGGAGGTATTTCTTCCATATGACCCAACACGAGATATTCGTCCAAACATCTCTCATATTCAACTTTCAAATCTGGATTTCTGACTAGTTGTCGTTGAATTCCTTGAAAGCGTTTGATTGCTTGTATTCTCGATTGCCCCAGAGTAGGGGTCTCGTCATTTACAAAAGGTAACTTAACTTGGTAAGTTCCATTATGCAGACGCTGGTGATTGAGTTGATAACTCTGTAGACATTCCTTGTCTTCTTTTTTATGAATGGGGTTTGTGGGAAATTCTTCTGTTTCCCAGAACTTCTTGAGTTGAAGAGCCACATCATCAGTTGTGATTGTAAATGATGACGTTTTGTGCTCTGCATCATTTATGCTAGACCCTAGCAAAATCCAACCAAATATTGTGTTGACTGCTGTAGGAGTCGTAATTGTTCCTTGCCGAATACCGGTTCGCAATATTTGAGCATAAACTCTTGCTCCTAATAATGCATCTATCCTTCCCGGTTTCCAGAAGGTGGGATCTGCGAGTTGCAGTTTCTTTAGCTTCGCGCGTTCCCTTTTAGTCACTATCCTAGAAGGCAGAGGATCTGTAATGTTCTTAAGTATTAGAAAGTTTTCTTCTAATACTGCTGTAGATCTCGTTGTTCGAGGCCGAAGAGATAGTGTCGTTTGGTGCCTTGAGATGGCTGTATGACTAGTGTTTAAGCCTGTGATTGAGACTGCAGTTGGGCTTTGTACTGCTCCTAATTTCCTGCAGGCTTCTTCCGTTATGAAGGATGATTGCAAGCCACTGTCTATCAGACATCGTAGAATGTATGGTTTTCCGCTTTTTGTCTGTGCTAATACTAATGCAGGTGCTAGTAGAGCATTGTGACTTTCTCGGGTTACGAAGTTATGACTAGTGTTTAAGCCATCCGTATTGTTGACTGCTTGTAACCGGGAAAAGCTTTCCTGTGACGATCTAGATTGATTAGCTTGACTTGTGCTCAATCTAACCTTGTCATGTGCTGACTTATGCTCATTATTAACAGCTCAGGATTTGGGTTTTTCCTTATTGTGTTCTTCATGAAGTGTGCTATGATGTCTCCTATTGCATTTCAGACATCTAAATTTTCTAGTGCAATTATTTAAGTGGTGAATTCCTAAGCAATTTGAGCACCGACCTGATGCCTTCAATATCTGATATTTGGATGGTATGTCCATCGCTTGATACGTCGGACACTTTTGGATGTAATGCCTGGCATTGCATGCTGGGCATTTAAATTCATTTGTAACGTGATATGACTTTGTCACATCTGGTGTGGTGTTTGGTTTGTGATGTGGTGTGGACTTAACTGGACTATCTGCTAACGATTCTAAAATTCTTAAACGTGTACTTAAAAACTGCTTAAATGACTTAAATGTTGGGAGTTCTTGTCTAGCTCCCCGCTCTTCTTTCCACAGTTTGAGGGCAATGAAAGGTAATTTATGTACTAACAGATGTATTAGAAGTACATCCCATGATGTCGTATCAACTTCTAAACTTTGTAGTTGTTTAATACATTCGTCTGTTGTATCAACTATTGACTTGAGTCCTTTAGCAGACTCTGAACTTAGTTTGGCTTGGTTGACCAAAACCTTTAATTGATGATTAACTAAAATACTCTTATTCTCATATCTAGCTTTCAACTTGTTCCATGCTGGCATGTAATCTTCATTTGTTACTGGGGTATGCCGCAACAATTTCTCAGCATCGCCCACCAAACAAGATTTCAGATGATGCAGCTTCTGAACTGGTGTCAGCCTTGTATTGTCATGAACAAGAGAAATAAATAGATCATGAAACGATCGCCATAAATCGTAGTTGCCGTTATACTTGGGCAACTGAATTCGCGGAAGGAATGACTCCTGTTGAACAACAGTTGTTGAGTGAATAGGTACTGTTCCCGTGCTTGACGTTTCAGCAGCTGGAACGAATTTCCGCATTCCTTCCACTAATTCTCCCATATATTCAGAGTATTTTAACTCTGTCATACCATGATGATCTTGCGCTAGATAGGCATGTGGCTTGTCACCAGCATTTTCTTATAAAGCTTGATTGATTGCCATATCTGTATCATTATATATTTCCCAGAGTTTCTTCCACTCTGTCATTTTAGACTCGTAAAAGCCTTGCGTTCGTTTAACAAGGTTCGTTTTCTTTTTTTTCATTCTCGATTAACCTTTCAATTCGCGCACGCAACACGCTTTCCGTGGGGATTAATTTTTCTACTAACTCCATGGTAATTTATGTCCTACTATTATTGTTTATTGACCGTGTGCGTTAAATGATAAAGTATTGAAAGTAACTTAATTTTAAAGCCAAATGTGGAATAAATCATAAAATCAGTAGAAGTAACTTAATGCCACGATTGACCAATTAACGTGTAGAAGTTAAGCAATTTGTTGACGTAACTTCTGTTTAATTTATTTAATTAAATAGTTATCACGAGTTACTGACATGTAAGTTCAGTAATTGTAGTAGAATTTTCGATATGTTTATTAGAACTGCCACGTCTAAGCACAGTTATTAATTAATTTTGAAAGCTTCTAAAAAAACTGCCACGTTTCAGCACAATGACAGTAAGAATTGCTCGACTAATTTAATCGTAACTGAATTATTGTCAACCGCAACAGTAAACAGGCACACATTCCTGGATGGAACCACCAAAAAATGTTTTGTAATGTAGCGGTAATTGAACACTACAGCTACATTATTGCATTTTTTGGGTGGATTAGTGTAGCGGTATGTTAAAATAACAAGATATGTGAACTTGTGTTTACTGCTACTTTATTGAGGAAAATTTCCTTACTTTTACGTTAGTCTGAATTCTATTTTTTTATTTTTATTTTTATTTTCACCACTTCAATTATGCTTAATTTAGTTTAACTAGCTATCTGTAGGTATGTGTGCTTGAGGTGTCGTGAAGTGACACAATTTTATACCTCCGAAATTTACGAATTTCACTTTTACTCGAAAATTCACTGTCTATTATTATTAGTTCTTAATTAATATAATTCACATATCACTCTTAATATTAATTACTTCTACTTTGTTTTTTCACATGAAACGTCTAATATGCTTGGCTTGCATGAGTTAAACGCTATTTGAAAAAACCTAAAATTAAAATATCTGCCACCAAATATATTTTTTTAGAAAATGTATAAAAATAATTAGCCTATCTTTCACCATCACATTCCTGTAACACCACCTATCTTTCACCATCAAATTCCTGTAACACCACAGATATTATAATTGCTGCTGCAATCATTGTAGCATGTAAATGCTGTACCTTGCTTGGCACGTTGATTTATGCTATAAAGATTTTGAGAATTATTTAATATTTTTTTTAAGAACACTTGAACTGACTGATCGATGCTTGTTGCATGTACGATCGCTAGGAAACTAATGAGAGATTAGTTAGGGAGCACCTCCTTTTTATAATGTCATTTCATCTACTTCTTGTGCATGATGAGTCCATGCCGTAACGTCAAAAATTTCCAAATTATGTTAATTAATTTATTT
This sequence comes from Dioctria linearis, assembly GCA_963930735.1. Taxonomy (NCBI): domain Eukaryota; kingdom Metazoa; phylum Arthropoda; class Insecta; order Diptera; family Asilidae; genus Dioctria; species Dioctria linearis. The sequence goes on from OZ005741.1 coordinate 140,183,902, forward strand.
TTAATTATCCATAATTTTTCCTAATTGTTTTATTGCGATATTTCAATTTTTCTAAAATTTATCAATATGGCTGCTCCCTATCATCCTATATCAATTTCCGGTGTGGAACATAAATTCTCTCACGAATTTTCTTCTGTCTCGTTTCCACATCGTTCTCTTTCCCACTCATTATGGGAATTAAAATTACCTTTTTTTGTAAATATTTCCTTACCTGAGCAATTTCGCGTTTTTTAACTATTGCCAACAGGTAGAGCGCGGCCAACTTCATAAAAGTGATAATTTACTTTGTCGCGGTGACAGTTGATTTCGCGGTTTTTAAGTCGAAAAGTGCAGTGTTGTGTTTTATGTTTTCTCAACAATAAATGGATTATTTCTTGAGGTAAGTGTTTTAATATATTCTTTACGTGTTAATTAATGATTTTCTTGTGCATAATTTGCAGGAAATATACAAATTATGCGAAATTTTTATGTTGCAAAAATTATTCATGAAGTGTCAACAATGGCTACAATTGTTGATTTTCATTAATAATAGTATGCAATCGACGTATAGGAGGCATTTGCTGACTGGAGGAGGAACTCAGGAAATAGGGAAGTATTGATTATTGTTTATGTTGTATTTTAATATATTTTAATTTATTTTCAGCTGTGTTCAATATACTCCCCCCCGTTGAATAGTATGTTCAACCAAAGCTTCCTTTATTTTGCGTATACCTCTCTTGTGGTAATGATGGAATATCAACTCTCCGTCCTTGTTAACTCTTAGTTTAACTTGATACTTGTCGGGTAAATTGCTGAATTTTTCCCGATTCCTTCGCTGCTGTATTGCTCTCACGTTGATACGCTGCAATACGTATCGTGGCAAGAAAATATCCACGCGTTCTCGAGTTTGGAATCTTTGAAAACTGTTATTCGCTCTCATTTCGAATTCCTTTATGTTGGTTGTCAACAGAAGACTTGTTAGTTTCGATATGCGATTGCCATTAACCACCACTGTTTGATCTGGATGTGGATCCGTGTAGGGAGTCTGGCCTACAAACGGTAGGTGTGTAGCCGTGGTTGCTTCCTTGGTTGCTGCGCTTGTAGATGGCTCTCCTCGAACTCCTGAAACAACTCTTCTGACTCCTGAAACCAGTTCATGGGCCAATTCCGGTCTGAGCATACCAAAAGCATCACATCCTGGATCTCGCAGCATCCTCCGCTCTGGGCTTCCTGGGGGCTGAACTGTCTAAAATGTGTAAGGTATCATCTTGCTCGTAAGTAAACGACATCTGAAATGGCAACCAGTTAGTATTGCGTAACGTGAATAGAAAGCAACCTTCATCGAACAGTAGTACACAGAAGGACAGACATATGACGACACTAAGAACTGGTAGTTGATCTATTGCTAATGGTAGCGGACTAATTTTGGCAATTGGTCGTAGAAAACTACCGTTTCGCGTTTTGACCTTGACTACCCGAACCAGATTATCCGTCCCTGGATGCACTTGTTCGATTATGCCCATTAACCAACTTGTGGGTGGCATTTGATCGTGTTTTACAAGTACCACGTCCCCTACTTGAATATTTGGTTGTCTTGTATACCATTTGGGTCGATTTTGAAATTGGTTCAAGTAATCCCTTGACAATTTATCCCAAAATTGTTTATATAATAGTTGTGTGTACTTCCACCATTTGGCAGGTACTATTGGTTCGTGCGTATAGTCTGGCTCCGGAATGGCATTAAGTGCTTGGCCTATTAAAAAATGTCCGGGTGTGAGGATAAGCAAATCCTCTGGATCATTTCTCACGTAGCAGAGCGGTCTAGAATTTAGACATGCCCCAACCTGAGCCAGGACTGTATAGTATTCTTCCAATGTGCATCTGGACTGTTGTAATGTTCGGCGTAGATGACATTTTATCGCTTTAACTCCAGCTTCCCATATCCCTCCAAAGTGCGGAGAGGCTGGAGGATTAAAATGCCAATTGATCTGCTTGTAGGCAAGATAGTGTGCTGCTACTGGAGTTGCACCTTTAATTGCTGCTTGCAAATCCTTTTCTAATATAGCCTTTCCTCCAATGAAGTTGGTGCCACAATCTGAGTATATGTCACTACACAATCCTCTTCGAGCCACAAATCGTTTTAATGCGGCGAGGAATGCTTCAGATGTGAGATCTGATACCAACTCTAGATGTACTGCCTTTGTGGCCATACAAATGAAGATGCAAAAGTATGCTTTCTGTAACTTTGCATTTCGTAGGTTTGATGCTTTTATTATTACAGGTCCTGCATAGTCAATTCCTACTTTAAGGAACGGTCTCGCTATGTTCACTCGAGACGTTGGTAAATTTCCCATTAATTGGGTTCTTGTCGTAGTGCGATGTTTAAAACAGATACCACCTACCACCCAATCGTATCAAACCGTTGTTGTCCAGAAATGGATTGAGCTTGATTAATTTGCTATGTCGTAACAATGGTTTCTTGCCCAACATATTCTTATACTCTTCTGCGAACGCAGTTTGTTGTACGAGTTTTAATATTGTTAGTTCCGCATGGTTCCATTCCTGCACAGTGAAAGCTTGAACGTGTTTAACTTGCGGATGCCGACAATTGTATATGAAACGTTGAATGGTTGCTACAATTCGTACGAGGCCAGTATACGACGAATATCGTAAAAGAAGATTGTTTTCTAACTTTGCTAAGAAATTTACTGAAGGGGGTTCTTTCGCTTCTAAATTAGTTTGTTCCGAAATGTATTTAAATTTCGGCCAGTTGTCTGGTTCTTCAGCCAACCATGATGGTCCATGCCACCATAAACGATTACTGGTTAAGTCTGCGGCAGGAACACCCCTCGAGGCTAGATCTGTCGGATTGTGTTTTGTGGGCACGTGACGCCACTGTTCAAAGCGTACCACGTCTTGTATTTCGACGACGCGGTTTGCCACATAGATTTTCCATCGGGCTGGATGTTCCTTGATCCATTGCAACACAATCGTTGAGTCTGTCCAGGCAAAGATTGGCACATGATGTAGGCGCATATCTTCAATTATAGCCTGAAGCAGTCTTGCAAGTAATAAAGCTCTAATCTAGGAATTGTTGTTGGCTTAATTGGAGCTACCCTAGTTTTTGCAGTAAGCAAATTGGTGTGAACTAAGCCGTTCGGCTCGTCTGCACGTAAATAAACGGTCGCTGCAAATGCCAATGTAGACGCATCACAAAATCCATGTAATTGGATGCTTGTCTTAGATGAATAGTTGATCCATCTAGGGATTTGTATGTTTTCTATGCATTTTAAGTTATTTTTAAACTTATTCCACTGTTATTCTATCATTTCCGATACCTTGTTGTCCCATGCACATCCTGTGATCCATAGGGTTTGCATGAGCACCTTGGCTGTGATTACCACTGGTGCCAGCCAGCCTAAAGGATCATACAGTGATGCAATGTCAGACAGAATGGTTCGTTTGGTTACCTTGGTATGAACTGTCCATGGTTTGGTTATTATGGAAAAACTATCCAGTTTAGGAAGCCAGCGAATTCCTAGTGTTTCTACCGATTCCTGGTCTGTGATCGCTAATGTTTCTGTGAATTCACGTTGCTCTGCAGGAAGATGGCTTAACAACTCTGAACTGTTGCTTGTCCATTTCCTGAGATTGAATCCTCCACATTTCATCATACCTATTAGCTGATTTAATAAGCATTTGGCGTCATTAAGATTGTCAGCTCCAGTCAGGAGGTCATCCAAATAAAAATCTGTGGCTGTAACCTTAGAAGCTAAAGGCCATCTTTGCTGTTCATCATTTGCTAACTGTTGAAGCGTCTGAATAGCTAAGTATGGCGCTGAAGCAGTTCCAAATGTCACCGTGTTCAGCTGAAAATCCTGAATCTCCTTGGTTTTAAGATGTCTCCAAATGATTCGCTGAAAAGTTCGGTGATCGGGATGCATAGTGATCATGCGATACATCTTTTCAATGTCTGCGTTCATAGCGATTTTATATTTGCGCCAGTTGAGCAACGTGGCGAACAGCTTAGGTTGCAGAACTGGGCCCTTTAGTAGGCACTCATTAAGCGATTTGCCATTCGACGTCTTCGCTGAGGCATCGAAAACTACTCTCACCTTTTTTGTCGTGCTTTCCTTCACAATGGCATGATGAGGTATATAATAATGAGGCTGATTAGTGTTGGGCGGAGGTATTTCTTCCATATGACCCAACACGAGATATTCGTCCAAACATCTCTTATATTCAACTTTCAAATCTGGATTTCTGGCTAGTTGTCGTTGAATTCCTTGAAAGCGTTTGATTGCTTGTATTCTCGATTGCCCCAGAGTAGGGGTCTCGTCGTTTACAAAAGGTAACTTAACTTGGTAAGTTCCATTATGCAGACGCTGGTGATTGAGTTGATAACTCTGTAGACATTCCTTGTCTTCTTTTTTATGAATGGGGTTTGTGGGAAATTCTTCTGTTTCCCAGAACTTCTTGAGTTGAAGAGCCACATCATCAGTTGTGATTGTAAATGATGACGTTTTGTGCTCTGCATCATTTATGCTAGACCCTAGCAAAATCCAACCATATATTGTGTTGACTGCTGTAGGAGTCGTATTTGTTCCTTGCCGAATACCGGTTCGCAATATTTGAGCATAAACTCTTGCTCCTAATAATGCATCTATCCTTCCCGGTTTCCAGAAGGTGGGATCTGCGAGTTGCAGTTTCTTTAGCTTCGCGCGTTCCCTTTTAGTCACTATCCTAGAAGGCAGAGGATCTGTAATGTTCTTAAGTATTAGAAAGTTTTCTTCTAATACTGCTGTAGATCTCGTTGTTCGAGGCGGAAGACATAGTGTCGTTTGGTGGCTTGAGATGGCTGTATGACTAGTGTTTAAGCCTGTGATTGAGACTGCAGTTGGGCTTTGTACTGCTCCTAGTTTCCTGCAGGCTTCTTCCGTGATGAAGGATGATTGCGAGCCACTGTCTATCAGACATCGTAGAATGTATGGTTTTCCGCTTTTTGTCTGTGCTAATACTAATGCAGGTGCTAGTAGAGCATTGTGACTTTCTCGGGTTACGAAGTTATGACTAGTGTTTAAGCCATCCGTATTGTTGACTGCTTGTAATCGGGAAAAGCTTTCCTGTGACGATCTAGATTGATTAGCTTGACTTGTGCTCAATCTAACCTTGTCATGTGCTGACTTATGCTCATTATTAACAGCTCAGGATTTGGGTTTTTCCTTATTGTGTTCTTCATAAAGTGTGCTATGATGTCTCCTATTGCATTTCAGACATCTAAATTTTCTAGTGCAATTATTTAAGTGGTGAATTCCTAAGCAATTTGAGCACCGACCTGATGCCTTCAATATCTGATATTTGGATGGTATGTCCATCGCTGGATACGTCGGACACTTTTGGATGTAATGCCTGGCATTGCATGCTGGGCATTTAAATTCATTTGTAATGTGATATGACTTTGTCACATCTGGTGTGGTGTTTGGTTTGTGATGTGGTGTGGACTTAACTGGACTATCTGCTAACGATTCTAAAATTCTTAAACGTGTACTTAAAAACTGCTTAAATGAGTTAAATGTTGGGAGTTCTTGTCTAGCTCCCCGCTCTTCTTCCCACAGTTTGAGGGCAATGAAAGGTAATTTATGTACTAACAGATGTATTAGAAGTACATCCTATGATGTCGTATCAACTTCTAAACTTTGTAGTTGTTTAATACATTCGTCTGTTGTATCAACTATTGACTTGAGTCCTTTAGCAGACTCTGAACTTAGTTTGACTTGGTTGACCAAAACCTTTAATTGATGATTAACTAAAATACTCTAATTCTCATATCTAGCTTTCAACTTGTTCCATGCTGGCATGTAATCTTCATTTGTTACTGGGGTATGCCGCAACAATTTCTCAGCATCGCCCACCAAACAAGATTTCAGATGATGCAGCTTCTGAACTGGTGTCAGCCTTGTATTGTCATGCACAAGAGAAATAAATAGATCATGAAACGATCGCCATAAATCGTAGTTGCCGTTATACTTGGGCAACTGAATTCGCGGAACGAATGACTCCTGTTGAACAACAGTTGTTGAGTGAATAGGTACTGTTCCCGTGCTTGACGTTTCAGCAGCTGGAACGAATTTCCGCATTCCTTCCACTAATTCTCCCATATATTCAGAGTATTTTAACTCTGTCATACCATGATGATCTTGCGCTAGATAGGCATGTGGCTTGTCACCAGCATTTTCTAATAAAGCTTGATTGATTGCCATATCTGTATCATTATATATTTCCCAGAGTTTCTTCAACTCTGTCATTTTAGACTCGTATAAGCCTTGCGTTCGTTTAATAAGGTTCGTTTTCTTTTTTTTCATTCTCGATTAACCTTTCAATTCGCGCACGCAACACGCTTTCCGTGGGGATTAATTTTTCTACTAACTCCATGGTAATTTATGTCCTACTATTATTGTTTATTGACCGTGTGCGTTAAATGATAAAGTATTGAAAGTAACTTAATTTTAAAGCCAAATGTGGAATAAATCATAAAATCAGTAGAAGTAACTTAATGCCACGTTTGACCAATTAACGTGTAGAAGTTAAGCAATTTGTTGACGTAACTTCTGTTTAATTTATTTAATTAAATAGTTATCACGAGTTACTGACATGTAAGTTCAGTAATTGTAGTAGAATTTTCGATATGTTTATTAGAACTGCCACGTCTAAGCACAGTTATTAATTAATTTTGAAAGCTTCTAAAAAACTGCCACGTTTCAGCACAATGACAGTAAGAATTGCTCGACTAATTTAATCGTAACTGAATTATTGTCAACCGCAACAGTAAACAGGCACACATTCCTGGATGGAACCACCAAAAAATGTTTTGTAATGTAGCGGTAATTGAACACTACAGCTACATTATTGCATTTTTTGGGTGGATTAGTGTAGCGGTATGTTAAAATAACAAGATATGTGAACTTGTGTTTACTGCTACTTTATTGAGGAAAATTTCCTTACTTTTACGTTAGTCTGAATTCTATTTTTATTTTTATTTTTATTTTCACCACTTCAATTATGCTTAATTTAGTTTAACTAGCTATCTGTAGGTATGTGTGCTTGAGGTGTCGTGAAGTGACACAATTTTATACCTCCGAAATTTACGAATTTCACTTTTACTCGAAAATTCACTGTCTATTATTATTAGTTCTTAATTAATATAATTTACATATCACTCTTAATATTAATTACTTCTACTTTGTTTTTTCACATGAAACGTCTAATATGCTTGGCTTGCATGAGTTAAACGCTATTTGAAAAAACCTAAAATTAAAATATCTGCCACCAAATATATTTTTTAGAAAATGTATAAAAATAATTAATTTATCTTTCACCATCACATTCCTGTAACACCACCTATCTTTCACCATCAAATTCCTGTAACACCACAGATATTATAATTGCTGCTGCAATCTTTACGTAGCATGTAAATGCTGTACCTTGTTTGGCACGTTGATTTATGCTATAAAGATTTTGAGAATTATTTAATATTTTTTTAAGAACACTTGAACTAACTGATCGATGCTTGTTGCATGTACGATCGCTAGGAAACTAATGAGAGATTAGTTAGGGAGCACCTCCTTTTTATAATGTCATTTCATCTACTTCTTGTGCATGATGAGTCCATGCCGTAACGTCAAAAATTTCCAAATTATGTTAATTAATTTATTTTTAATTATCCATAATTTTTCCTAATTGTTTTATTGCGATATTTCAATTTTTCTAAAATTTATCAATATGGCTGCTCCCTATCATCCTATATCAATTTCCGGTGTGGAACATAAATTCTCTCACGAATTTTCTTCTGTCTCGTTTCCACATCGTTCTCTTTCCCACTCATTATGGGAATTAAAATTACCTTTTTTTGTAAATATTTCCTTACCTGAGCAATTTCGCGTTTTTAACTATTGCCAACAGGTAGAGCGCGGCCAACTTCATAAAAGTGATAATTTACTTTGTCGCGGTGACAGTTGATTTCGCGGTTTTTAAGTCGAAAAGTGCAGTGTTGTGTTTTATGTTTTCTCAACAATAAATGGATTATTTCTTGAGGTAAGTGTTTTAATATATTCTTTACGTGTTAATTAATGATTTTCTTGTGCATAATTTGCAGGAAATATACAAATTATGCGAAATTTTTATGCTGCAAAAATTATTCATGAAGTGTCAACAATGGCTACAATTGTTGATTTTCATTAATAATAGTATGCAATCGACGTATAGGAGGCATTTGCTGACTGGAGGAGGAACTCAGGAAATAGGGAAGTATTGATTATTGTTTATGTTGTATTTTAATATATTTTTATTTATTTTCAGCTGTGTTCAACAGTGTGTCCTTTTTCAGCGGCGATAATAGCCGACGAAACCAAGGAAGGCTTTGATATCCTTTTCCTTCTAGGATAAGATTGAACTGATTTAATTTTTGCCGGATCTGGCTTGACTCCATTTTCAGTAATGATGTGCCCTAGATACATTATTTCTTTCCTTAAGAAATGGCACTTGTCGGGTTGTAGTTTTAAATTGAAATCCCGAAGGCGGCTAAATACATTTGCGAGTCTAATATTATGGTCTTTAAGGTTATATCCATGAACTACAATATCGTCCATGTATACAAAACAGTAAATGCCTTGGAGTCCGGAAAGGACATTATTCATGGTACGTTGGAAGGTTGGGGGTGCACCTTTTAATCCAAATGGCATACGGTTAAACTCGTAATGACCATAAGGGGTGCTAAACGCAGTTTTTGCTCTATCCTTCCCGTCCATGCGAATTTGGTGGAATCCGCTGGCGAGGTCTAGCGTTGTGAAATGTTTGGACTTACCCAATTGATCTAATATGTCTGTAATATTAGGTAATGGATAAGCGTCGCCAATGGTAACGTCATTTATTCGGCGGAAATCTACAACGACTAGCCATTTTTTGTTCCCATGCTCGTCCGGTTTTTTGGGAACTAGAAGCAGGGGTGAATTCCACGAACTATTTGAAGGGCTTATTATCTCTGAATCCAACATTTCATTTATTTGCCGAGTAATTTCTTTCCGGCTTGTTTCTGGAAGTCTGTACGGTTTAGTGTATATGTGAGGTTTATTTGGGACTGTTTCGATTTTGTGCTCGGTTGCATTTGTAAATGTTAGGAAATCCCCTTCTAAGTAGAAGAGATCGTTGAAATCCTTACAAATTTTCCGAATTACAGTGATCCAATTTAATCAGAGTGTGCAGTTTTTTTATTCTGCTCCTAATTGGATCTCTGTTGGAATCTGTGGAGATGCAATCGAAGTCATTAAGGTCATGGCGAACTAGGACTTTTGCCATTCCTTGTAATGGGTTGACTATGGTATTACCTATGAACAACGCTGGCGTTACCTCTTTTTTAAAATATACTGATTCCGTAGTTGACAAAGTTGGAAATTGAATTATGGATTCATAGCGAGCGGGAATTGTAATAATATTATTATGTAGTTTGTCTGATTCATTTCGGTTTTCATTGTGTTGGAAAATATATTCCGTTTTTTGTAGAATATTTGTGTTGGGGTACTTTTCACGGTTGGTATTTAAATCCCGTGAAGTACTGGGTAACTTGCTTTTATTAACAACTACATTGTGTGTTTCAGACTTCTTGTCTTGGTTGTCATATCTAAGATATGTATTTGGATAATCTGAGCGATATTGCTCTATGGGATAGGATGAATGACATTGCTTCACCTCTAAGGAAATGTAATTGTTTTTATAATTGATACAAGCGTTGTATCTGGACAAGAAGTCGTGGCCAATTAGGCTGTCATATGCCAAGGCTGAGTTTTCTCCTACTATTTGGAAGGGATGTTCTATTACAAATTCTTCGTATGATATGTTTTACATTTTTGCCATTATTAATACTTCTGTAGTTATAGGTTCCGTAAATAAAGTATTTATTTTGCAGATTGCATATTTATAGTAAGTGCTACCTGCTTTCAGTGTATTGAACTTTATTAGGCTGATTTCCGCTCCTGTGTCTACAAGGAACTTTGTTTCTTTATTTGAGCATTCATTGGTAGATATGGAAATGGTAATGGAATTGGGGCTGATAGTAATTGGTATTTTCAGCGTTATGTGATCATTTAATAAATGTGTATTATCTAATTTGGGTTGGTGTGTATGTCGGCTTTTGTTTGAATATGCGAGGGGCTGCCGACTAATTCCTCTCGCCTTGATTTGTTTTCCGAGTGTGTTAAAAATATTCTCGGATTTTGTACGTGATCTTTATTTGATCTTGGTTCATTTTGAGGTTGTATTGTCGAAGTAGGTGAATTTTTCCTATAATTAAAATTTGGAACCCGGTTGACGTTGATCTGCCTTTGAGGTGGTGCATTTGTATTGGGAATTTCTGTTCGATTCCTGAAGTTTTGGGGAACCGGATTTGTATTTTCTCTGTAGAAATTCCCATGGTTTGCTATTCTCGCCCTGCATACTTCTAGGGTATGTCCTAATTTATGACAATACCTGCACGTTGGGGTGGAGTTGCTTAAGGTGCTAGCCAGCTTAGGAGGATTGCTTTTGTTTAGGGCATTAGAAAAATTGTTATTTGTGATTGGTTTTATACGACTGTTTTGTGGGCAATTTGGAGCTAAATGGCCTTGCGTCCTGCATTTGTAACAAAGGGGGTTCCGCACTTGTACTGATTGAGCAGTGCGAGAAGAGTTTGTTGCTAATTTTGTTGCCTTTGATTCTAGGCGTAATGCTTGCTCACCAATATATGACGTAATGGGCTTTAATGCTCTATTTTCGTGGAGCTTGGCTAATGTTTGGAGTTGTTCGCTAATTAATCCATCCTCTATTGCTCTAATAGCTTGTTTGTCGTTGTCCTTTACGAGAGAATTTAACAGTAGTTTATCTGTTGTATATGAATGCGTGGCTTCGTTCAATTGAGGATGTGTCATATTAATTCGTTGCAGGAATTCTTTGACAGGCTCTCCTGCTCTTTGTCTTGTGTTTTGGAGTTTTGATTGTAGTACTGACTTTTCTAATTTTACTTCGAATGTTTCGAGTAATGTTTTTTTTCAAATCTGACCACCTGCTTGTATCATTGTACTTAAGAACATTGTAGGCATCTCCAAATAGCTTACTTTTGATTATTGAAAACAGGGTTGTTGGGTCGGTATTGGGATAAAGCCGTTCTATGTCATCGCAACTTGACACGAATTTATGGAGGTCTTTTGGGTTGCCGTTAAAATTTGGTATTAAGGATTTAATTTCTGATAGGGAAATATGTGAAATTTTAATCTGTGTGCTTTCATTGTGAAAGTGTGATGAGTTATTTGGTATGTCATGTTGGTGATTGGGGAAGCGCGTATCTAGCTGTTCTTGAATAGCAATTACAGTTTCTTCATATTCTGCTTCTGTTTTACCGAAAACATCTTCAGTAAGATATTTATTTTCTAGGTCTTGTGGCGTACATTGCCTTTCGATTGTATTGTTGAGTTCTTCGAATTCATCCCAATGTTTATTTAGGATACCCAGTTTTTGTTCTAGGTATGTTTTACTCACTGTAGGTAAAGTATCAGGGTTTAATGATTGAATAACTCTTGTAATTGGGTTAATTTTTGTATTTAGACTTCTGAAAATACTTTCATTTTGTGGACCATTTGTTTCCTTATTAGCTTCTGTACATTGTGATTTGCTTGGAATTCTCCACAAAGCTCTTGGTGGTGGTATGTGAAAGGGGTTTTGCTTGTTCATAGTACTTTCTGAGATTGCTTTCAATCTTTCGGAAAGTGTTGCTTTCGTCAACATGTACCAATCGTCAGTTTTGTCTGAGCACGATTCTTTGAAATAATCGTGTTCGGTCGTGAAGTCTTTATGCTGAACTCTTTGTTCTTCTGTTTTCTCGAAGGCGCTCCATATTTCTTCGAGTTGTTGTAGTTTACCTTTCACAAAGGTATTGGTACGCTTCACTTTACCGGCTTGGTGATAAGCCCCTAGTATTAGCCTAATTGCACTGTTTTTTTCTACTTGAGATGAGCATAGCTTATCGAAAGAAACGGTTTCTTCAGTCATTGTAGTATGATGTATAGTTTGTTAATATTAGGAATGTCCGTTTCAAGCTTCGATTTGGTTGAATTTGGGAGTGGGCTTATTGGAATTGTGACAAAATTGTATTTTAAAAAAAACACAGCCGTCAAATTTCCAACCAGAACTAGGTTGCGAATCGATTTGTTATGTGTAAATTTGTGCATATGGTTAAGCGACGGAAAAGGTATAGACCACAAATAAATTACTAGGAATCTCAATATACTTATATAAAAAACCAATTTCCATCCGAAGACTAGACTTTCCCAGGTGTTTAGGTATATTAATTGCAAAAATATAATTGAAATATTAGAAATGGAAAAATTCTTCACGCTACCTTTAATTATAGTTAGAGTTGCTGGTAGATTCCTTTTTTTTACGATTATGGTATGTATAGTTGATGGATGTTCGATTTTACACTTTTTTTGCTGCTTTTTATGTTTCCTGGGTTGTAGATGTTGGTGGAGAGGTGAACACTAAACGAAACTGAGCTGTTGTTGCGTTGGGCGTACCATTATTGTCTTCATTCCTTCCTTCCTTCCTTCCTTCCTTCCAAAACGTCTTAATTGAGGCACGGATGAAGCCTCGCAAAATTCCCACGTTGGAGCACTATGGCACTCTGAACTGTTATATTATATCTTCTAAGTACCCTGTTTTAAAGGTACCCGGGCTTATTTTTTTGTCGATTGTTATTTTTTGTTGATTTATTAATTAATTCAATAGACTTTTGTTTTTATGAATTAAATTTTGTTTATCTATTGTTTATTTGATTTTATTTTTTATTATTTTTATTTATTTGATTTTTGTTTGTTTTCTATTATGACGTTGCTGCCAATTTGTTACAGTAGCGATTTTATTTTTTTTTTTTTTTTTTTTTTTTTTTATTGGTTTATTTATAAATTTTGTTTTTTACACCGATTTGGGTTAACAACTTAAGTTGTTGTAATTTGCGGATTAAAAACTTTTAATTTTTTTTTTTACTGAGTTGTTATTGAAAGTTTCAGTTGTTGTGCGTTGCCGCAGAAATTTTTTTTTTTATTATTTCCAAAAAATTTTTATTAATTTTATTTTGTGCACTGATTTGAGGTACCGCTGCCACCAGTTGTTAGGTTGTATCTCTCGTGCTTGCAGAAAGAAGAGATTGGAGTATAAATCAGTAAAAATGCTAAATTAGCACCGGCTAGGTCTTCCTTTATTTATTGTCAGTTTTCACAATATTTAGTTACTGATTACAATATTTAGTTACTGGTTACAAATTATCATCAATATATAGTATTGATCTTAAGATTTTCCTTTTAACACAAATTATCACCAATATTTAGTATTGATCTTAAAATTTTCCTTTTAACACAATTTATCACCAATATTTAGTATTGATCTTAAAATTTTCTTTTAACACAAATTATCACCAATATTTAGTATTGATCTTAAAATTTTGCTTTTAACACAAATTATCACCAATATTTAGTAATAATAATCTTAAAATTTTTCGTTCGCACAATTTTCGGAATTATTAGTAGGTATGTATTAAGCTTAAAAATTTCCGTGATCACTGATTGACGGGTTGAAGAAAGACTCCCTGAGGATAGGCGATATTGCACCCAGGTACCGATCACCCTAAAACCAAAAAGCTTTTTTATTCTTTTTATTACCTTCCCACGACGTGAAGAATCGTACGTGGGAAAGTACAAAAAGCTTAAACGCAGTGCATATGCATGAAATCTGATATCCACTGTGTTTTGTAAGAATAATATTTTTAATATGACCGACGGGAATAATTGTACGTATGTATAGTACATGCGATTAAGTTTTAGGAATTTAGCGGAAGAGCTATGTAGGTATGTACATGGTACTGCATGTAGGTAGGTATACATGCCGTGTGAACGGAATGTACGACTGATAACAAAATGCAATTTATGCTAAATTGCATTTTGTTGCAGTACGTAATATATATTTTTAAATGCATATGAAATTTAAATGAATTTTCTGTTAAATTATTTTTACTTTTCAGGGTCATTTCTGATACGCCGATATATTGTATAGGAAGGACAATAGATTGGTGTATTGGTGTTATGGTTGTGGTTCGGGTCAACGGGCACCTGGGTCAAAACAAGATGTGAGGGAAAGGCTGGTAAAAGTAACAGAATTACCGAAGCGCAGTTATGACCTCCGCAGACGGGATTGCAAGTTCTTCGTGAACGATAATATCTGGCGCAGGAATTCTGTATTGTCTGATGGTTCCCAAAATTAGCACCGAAATATATAGGACCATTTATCATAGGGATAGTTATTTCACCTTGGATATATGGGCTCAAAGATACCAGTGGCAAGAACGTAGGGACATGGCACGCTAAGGATCTTAAAATGTATCACACTAATAACGAGGAGTCGAATTATGGAAATTTTTACATTCTAATGGAATTACGGAGTCCCATATTATGATTGTTACAATCTTCATTATCATTAACTTGAAACTATGCACTTGCCAATATTTCCTTCGGATTAATTAATAGGGTAAAGATATCCTATATTATTACTGCTATGGTTTTTATTATCAGTTATTCTTGAACTCTGCGTTAGCCAAGATTTTCGTATGAGTTGATCATTGTAGACGAGGGTGATGTTGGATGTAAAGTGAGATCTTTAAGAAATCTCCCGGAGGAAAGGGAGGAATGTTACGGCTAAATACGGTTATGTATTGAAAAGATGGACTAATTAGATTGTTTTTCTATAGCATGAGAGCTCAATTTTCCTGTGTGCGTTCGTCCCTTAACTGTTAGCCGTGTACAGGATTGATTCTGCAAAGATTTTTTTTTATTTCAGATCAACTATATCTTATAATTATTGCCACCCAGGGTATCAGAGTACAGAATCACCTTGTTAAACCGCAGGAAACAAATTGGGCTCGGATATTCGAGAGACTTAGGAATCGGAATCCTCACCACCGTGGCCAAACATACATAGAGTCCATGGTAGACCTATCAGGCCATTCATTCATGTTGCAGTGGAGTCGAAATCTAAAAGTAGAAACTGCCTTATCATAGTTTACTGTCCATTGTGCTGCTACAATTTTATAACGCATGTAAGCATGCTACAAAATACCATCGTCGATTGCATATCCCTAGAGATTAATCATCACCTACGAAGGAAATAGTTATAGGACATATTGTACCGTTTCAGCTTATATTACTCTATAGCAATAGATAGAGTTAAGTAGATAGAGCTGGCTGGGTGTTGTGTTAATAGTAACATAGACTAGTAGAATAATAAATTTGTTTTAGAGCATTTGGATTAGTTGGATGGGAACTAGTGTGTAAGTTGATTTTAGTTAGTGAATTGAATTGTAAGTAAGTAGATAGGATTAATCAAAAATTAGAAATTAATTGTACCTACCACTAGTTTAGTATATAAAAATAGCAGGAAGCGGTGCGCGAGGTTCCAACATATCTAAAAAGTAGTATCTTATAATCGTAGGAAACAGTGCTTATTTTAGTTTAAGGTAGAGTTACGTAAATGTACTTACACGGTTACTTCGTCAAAGCTAACCACAATCCTTCCCTGCAAAAAAAAGAGAGAAAAAAACAGTTCACATAACGATAGAAACAAACAAGAATTTGTCAAAATAAAATTTCAAAAATCCAAAAAGAAATAAAAAAAACGAAAGAAAATATTATTCTATTTGGCTGAGCTGATCGTAGCCCAGAGCAAAAACAAAAGCCCAGTAATAATTAAATGTTTTGTATGATAATGGTCCCCGATCTAAAACACTGCCGGAAAAGACCATAATAGGGGGCTGTCTGTGGGAATGGAGAGCCTCAGGTAGGTGAAGCGGTCAGTTCGAGTTGAGTGGTTGCCAAGTAAAAGAAGAGCACATATGTATATAAGTAAGGAGTAGGAGATAAAAATAAGCAATAAGAAAAGCACAATCGATCAGGGAAGGAACGAGGTAGTAGAGACGAAGGACTCTTGAAGGTCGTCTGAAAGTTGAACGGAAAAGAAAGGAACACAAAAGATTAAAGATAAGTATTGTTTTCCGGCATATTGTATCATTCTTTTGTTGTTAAATTGAATATCAAATAATATTATATCCTTGGCTTGCCCCTTGTATGATTTTTTTTTTTTAGGAAATTAGTGTAAGTAATGGTCAGTGCTTAACAGTAGAAATAGATATCGTAGGTGTTTTTGAAATTTTCTTTTGTTTTTTTTTTTTTTAAACCTTGGTTTCTCCAGTTTCCCGAATAAACTGGAGTTCGTGGACTCAAAAACCACGTGGCGCCCTTGGGTGCTCTGGGGCCGACATCTAATTATCCGACTCACACCTCCAGCTAGCCGGCATAGTACGCGCATAAAAGTTGCGTGTAACACTGTTCTTGTCAACGAATTCGTTGTGCCTTTTAATAGACAAACTATATCCCCCACTTCTTTGAGACAATATATTAATAGTACCTAAAGTTTTATATTTTACAGCATTGTTCATGTGGGTAGAGCTGCATTCATGTTTTTGGACTCGTTCCGATAAATGTTTCAGATATTTGCAACCGTCTTTCGCCCATAAATTTTTTCAACCAAAAAGTAAACAATAAAAACAAAAAAGAGACATTTTTGATCACTAACTGTTAACCATGGATTTTTTTGGAACCAGCTGGTGGATAATTGTCGGTTTTTATTTCCATCCCACTGAGATAAATTAAATTCCAACTACGTCCTTTGGAAATCAACAAACAGAATTCTTGATCCATCGAATCGAATATATTTGTAGAATGTACGAATTTCGAATACACACACCCACAGCACAGATAGTTTTTTAATGCATATGAATATCCTTAAATGAATAATTAGTCGTATTGAAAAATGACATTTGTTGATTTAGTAAATATATTTGTTGAAAATGGCTTTTGTTAATAAATGCTAAAGTAGTATTCGTCTATGTAACTTTGTACGCAACAGCGTTACCAGGCTTATAAAAACTGCCGTATCTTTAAAGAAATTTTAGACTAAAAATGAAGTGGGAAAGTTTTAGCTCTTTGTGTGAACATTTTCTATTTTGGAGCAAAAACACGTCATACATTCTTAAATCTTGATTAGAAGTGAACACTCCATTATTTCTTTCTGGGTTTTCTGGCCATTTATATGGGATATTGTCAGTTGTTGCACCCTACCATGGAAGGAAATCATGTAACTTACTGTCTTGTATGAAAATGTTATTAATATAATGTGAGCAGCGAAGTATTAATGACTGATATTCTTAGTTTATGCCACTTTTTTTATTTTTTCACGTCGTTGTAATTAAAGTTTTTTCGGATCTTTTAAAGATTTTTATTCAAAAGTAAAGAACTATACTAAAATACTAGAATAAATGCAAAAATTGCTATTGAAGTTCTGCTGGAAAATCAGTCCCATGAAACATGTTTGAGTTCCATGGAAATCTACATAGTAATATGTGTTTTTAAGCTCTTTTTATATTTAGCATATGGTATATAATTCAATGATTAAAGAATCGTCCTATATTTTAACCGAAATGCAATTAAAAAACAGACGTTTCGATACTCCCACACTGAGAAAAAAGATTAGAATATTTACCTTATGTAATAGGTGGCACACCTATTATATTTAGCATATGGTATATAATTCAATGATTAAAGAATCGTCCTATATTTTAACCGAAATGCAATTAAAAAACAGACGTTTCGATACTCCTACACTGAGAAAAAAGATTAGAATATTTACCTCATGTAATAGGTGGCACACCTATTATTTGTGCTTATTTTTCAGCCTACGACTCTGATTAAGTGAACTACCTATTTATAACTAGTTGCATAATATCTTTTTCAAGTAGTTGAAAACTCTACAGAAATAGGTGACTATTCTGGAAATCGGTAATTCTTTCTTAATAAAGAGTAAGTAGGTGGGTTAGCTATTAATGTAGTTGTATCAATTTCATTCATTAGGTGCTAAAAACAAAATATCATCTAAATAAGGACGACCTAAGTAAATAGACTCTTCTTCAGAGACACCACCGAATAAAATCAATAAACTAACTAAAATTGTAGACAATTATTTTTTTTAAGAAACTCTAGTACCTAATATACCTATTAGATGAAAGTTTTTATTTCACACAATTAATTAGTTGCTCTTTCACTGGAAGAAAAATTGTTTTCGTCTATATATTCTTCTTTTCAACATAGGATTGAATTTTGATAATATCAAAATATTTTATATAAAAACACAAATTAAGATTTAAGATTTTATTAAAATATATTAAAACGGATTCGTTACTTTTACAACAATTTATTTATTTATTTATTTAGAACTTCATCAATGATCTGATTACTGAGTATACAAAACTGAAATATAACAATAAAATAACAAAAGCATACATAACCATAATAACGATAAGAAGTATACATAACAATGATAATGAAAAACAAGTAACTTTAACTAAGCTGATCTCTTATTTGACTTTTTGAAAGATGAAAGTCAATGCAATCAAACTGGCGGTTAAAGAGACGAGACATTGATGAAACCGGCTCGTGCATGCCATAGTTTGTACTATGGTGAGGAACAACGAAGAAGTCACAGTTCCTCAAAGAGCGTACAGGAACAGATATATCGAAAGTATTTAAGAGCTCAGGGGAGTTTATCACGCCTTGTATACACTGAAATGCAAAGACAACTCTGGAAGTTTTACGTCCATTCTCAAGAGAATCTAATGGAAAGAGTTTAAGCCTATCAACATATGGAGGCAGAATAATAGGGTTGTCCCAATGAAGCCCTATCAGGGCAAATCGGATAAATCTCCGCTGCACAGCCTCGACGCGATTTATATATACAGAATAGAAGGGAGACCAGACAGGACTGGCATACTCCAAAATGGGTCTAACGAATGTGCAGTAGAGGATCTTCGTTATGAATGGATCATTAAACTCTTTTGACCATCTCTTTATAAACCCCAGAGTAGCATTAGCCCTGGCCACGATTGAATTAATATGATGTTCGAAGGAAAGACGAGTATTAAGGAAGACACCCAAATCTTTGGTTTTGTCAAATCTAGTTAATAAGCATCCATCTAAAGTATAATTAAACTCCAACGGCCTCCTTTTACGAGAAAAGGACATAGTAGTACATTTGCTAATATTAAGAGGAAGACAGTTAATAGCACACTATTTATGAAAGGTGTCTAAGTCCGAGTTTAAAAATCCGCACTCGTTTTCATTAGAAACAATGCGGAAGATCTTGGCATCGTCAGCATAGCAAAGAATTCTTGAATTAGCCAAAATCAGAGATACATCGTTGATGTAAATTATAAAAAGGAGTGGTCCAAGATGGCTGCCTTGAGGTACGCCGGAAGTATTAACTATTTCGTCAGAAAGGAATGAGCGGAATATGACTCGCTGCGTACGATTAGATAAATAAGAACGAAGCCAATTAACAAAGACAATATGATAACCAAGAACAGTCAACTTGTGAATTAAAACTTTATGATTGATTCGGTCAAAAGCTTGCTTACCGTTTTCAATAGCAGAAATGCAGAAATTAGTAAACTCCAATAAATTAGTCGTAGTAGACTTCCCCTTCATAAAACCATGCTGAAAAGAGCACAGGAAGGGCTTGCAGTGGAAGTACAAAACATTACAAACCAGGGCTTCAAATATCTTACCCATACAACTTAAATTGGCGACAGGTCTGTAGTTAGAAATGTCGCTCTTATTGCCCTTCTTGTGCAAAGGAATAATCAAAGAAAGCTTCCACTGTTTCGGAAAAATACCACAAGTTAAAATAAATTAAATAAATAACACAAAACAGGAACGATGGACGTAGCACAATGTTTTATGAGTGCGGAAGGAATGCCATCCGGACCGCCAGAAAAACTATCAGCTATGCTTGAAATGTACATGGAGACAGACGTTTCATCGAAAAACAGGTCTTTAGGTTTAAATACATAATCGTTGTACGAGTCAGTCAAACACGAAATGTACTGAGCACGCGAATTAGAATAAATAACGTAATCAGCATCACTCCTTGAGGAACAGAACCTCCTCCAAGCTTTATTCTTTAAATTTTTAAGATGCTTCAAAGAGCCATTGAACCACGGTTGACAATTCGAATCACGATTCGAACGAACAAGTGGTACACAGTGAATAAAACAAAGAAATAATGTGTCATAAAACGAGTTAACAGCTTCATCAATGTCACGTTTACCCAGCACACCGGTCCAATCACAAGCAGATAACCATTCATTCATTTTATCAAAATCAACTTTTTTAAAGTTATAACAGTAGTTACTAGAAGCATTAAATGATGAAGTTACAGGATCAAAAAACAAAACTACATCTAGTGCCGGATGATGACTTGTTTCAGGAACCATAGGAGTTAAACAACGCTTAACGAGAGTCCCATTGGGATCGGAGGAAAATACCAGGTCAAGAGTTTTCCAGAGTCATTAATAACGCCGCTAGACTGCATTAGGCCTGAAGAAATAATGTTGTCAATAAAAGATATGGCATGTTGAGGAGTCGCCGAGAAAGAAGGAAGCAATCCCTCATCGTCCAGAGAGTGTTCCCAGTTAACACTAGGCAAGTTAAAGTCACCAAAAAGCAATAATTCATCGGCAGGCAGCAAAACTTCCGTAAGCCTATCAATACATGTAGCCAGCAAGTCAAATATCACAGCTGATGAGCATGGAGGAATGTAAATTGTTGCAATTTATACGTTTTTGTGTGAGAGCTTGAGAGCCGCACATATAAACTCCAGATCGCCGGACTCAACAAAATCGATTAATGTGCATGGAAGGTTGCGACGAACGGCACAAAGCACTCCACCTCCAACAGGAGCATCCAAAGACAGACGATGGCGATCACGGCGAAACACCAGGAACTTGGGACCAAAAAGCTCTGCGTCTACAATTTTTCCACATAGCCATGTCTGGGTCAAACAGACCACGTCAAAACATGAGTTCATCGAGCTTGTAAAAAGACGAGTCGTTTTGGAGCGAAGACCAGTTACATTGGCGTAGTGGACGGATATTTCGCCAACAAGTGTTTTTGCCTTAGCAGAAGATCCAGAGCGCCCCCTTGGAATAAATTCACGCACAATGGAATTGTGGGGCCAAATCTCAGGAGAAAGGACTGCCTGAAATAGATTTTCCGGAACCAAAACCCTGAAGGACGCAGAAAATGAGCGTTTCTCACGATCATGTCGAGTAGTTAATTTTTTGCAGGCAATCGAAGAGGTCGAAGTACCAACACGCGATGAAATATGTCTGGTTATCTCATCCTCGGTAGTGTCAGGATGTACTCTAGATACGAAGACACTCTTTGGAAGCCTGGCTGGCCGCAGCGAAAGCGAAACAGCGTCTACAATTACAGTCGGAAGATCATTGGTGGAGGCAATATCCGCAACCGAAGTAGACCGCAATATACCGACATCCGAAACTGAAGCTTTCGTCCCACTATCAAACACCTCGTCCGCAATCGGAGATACCACAGTGTCGGCAAGCGAAGATGAAGTCCTGCCAATAGAGGCCACATTGGTATCCAGAAAAACCTCCTGTCGATCTGAAGAAGAAATACTTGAGGCAGTAGTAATATTATTTGGGCTGATGCGATGATTCCTTTGTCTCTGACGACGACCCACCTTCGCTGAGGAAATATTCTCAGAGGAGGCAGAAGTTAAGACATGCGAATCTTGCTGAATAGATGAAGACTGTTGGGGCTCAGGCTGTAGAGTTTCAGAGCTGCGCGACTCTCTTATAGACAATTTCCCAATATCATGAATTACCGAACCCAAAAGCGTAGAATTTTTCAATACGGCCGACGAACAGGAACCAATATCGCCCTAGACCTGCTTAATAGTGCGCCTGATATCTTCAATGATAGGTAAAGCAGTCCAGCCGTTAGCACTGGACGTCAAAGGAGCATCACATGTTGCTACCACAGAGTGAAGATCGTTTTTGATGATATTTCATGAGTCTTTTCCAGTATCGCAATCGAATTAGAGTTCAACGTGTCAGTCAAGGTGAGAACGTTCTCCATCTTACAATTCAATATGTGAACATCATCTTAAAATTTTTGAAAATTTGACAGCTTGACTGAAAACTGGCTAATTTTATCCAGCATTAGAGACTGGTCCCCAGAGATTGCCTCAGAAAAATTTTTCATGAGTCGTAGGACGTGACAAGGCTTAATATCAGAGCATTCACTGCAGGTGGTGTGTCCAGAAGACGAAGATGGAGTATTTCGCTTCAAACATGTAGCGTGGAAAACATTGCCGCAAATACCATCGCATACTGCCTCCTTGCCACCAACTTTAGTGGAGCAAATCTTGCAAAGTGCCATTATTACCAGAAAATCAGATTAATTAGATTAAATTACATATAAATATTTAACTGTCAGTATAATCAGAGGAAAATAATATTGAAGTTGATGAATATTTGCGAGAAAGCACCCTTAATAATGTTGTGAAAATAGCAAGTTGCTTAGTGTCTTTGCTAATATTAAAGTTCTATTCGAAACACTTTCACTCATAGATGGCGCTATAATACTTCCACAGAAAGTGATCAGTGGACGGTTTATGTCAATGTTGTGAACACTTTACATTGAATTGTCATCGCTTATGTAAATAAATAAATAAATAAATAAAAGGAATTCTTTGAAGAAATTATAAATATAAGAATCACAGTAAAAATTACACAACAGAAGTCTATGACAAAAAAAAAAATTGTTAAAAAGACTGCAAACATATGCACAGGTTAAGATTTGGTAAACGCACTTAAATTCAATGCAGCGCCCGACATCCGACCAGCACTATCTATTAAATGTCTATACCACAGCAATATTTAAAAAGTTACAAACAACACAATAGAAACGTTATTTAAATTAACCAAATTATACCAATTACGGGTCTATAAAATTGCATTACATTAATAAAACAAACAAAAATTATACGAGGCGATTTGACACACGACACATTGACTTGACACTTGATTTAATTTGTTCTTATTATACAGAGTTATCAAATGTAAAGGTGGATACTTTATTAAATTTGTTATAAATATTTCTATATATTTGCTTTTCTTATTACTTATAATATAAGAATGAAACTGAGTATCAAATCCTTTAGTAAAAAGTGGCCTTGCTACAAATAATGAATTTTTAAATTTGTAGAAGATTATGAATTCGACTATAAAAAATGAAAGTTTTTCAGACTCTTGCATAATAATTACCTCATCTTTTCTATGCAATGCATTAAAGTTTGGAATAAAGCTCCAAGGCGAATCCAAGTAGATTTACTGAAGGCGGACATTGATCAATAGGAAATTGTTTCTCAGTAAAATGGTCAGTACAAGTAATATTTTCGTTAACATTTTCATTAATACTTTTCTCTAATGGTATAAGTCTACCTTCAATTAAGTTATGTGATTCAGGTTGTCTACTCAATTCATTAGTAGAATTACTATTATATTGTTTAAATATATGTCTTTTAAAGGAATACAAAGACTGGAATAATTGTGGACAAAAACTGCATTTAAATGTTGAAGTGCTACATAATTTGTGTATAAGCTTTAAATGTAGAATATATGTATTAATATCAAAGAAATGTTCCTAACAGAGAAAGCATGCAAATGCTTTAGTTGTCTACAATGTTCTTAAGACTAAAAGAAACAAAACCTTTTATATTTCTTAATTCTGAATGCATGTCTTTTGTGTGGGACATCCATTCAGAATTAAGAAATTAGGTATTTATATTTTTCAAATCGGACAATAATGCACCTGTCCTGATGTTTTACTTCCTTTTGGTGAAAAATCATAAAAATACTTCTCTAAAAAATTCTAAATTTGCTTACACTGTTGATCGTATACCAAATTGAGAACTTGATGCATTTGAAATGCTACAGATAATGCTTTCAAAAAGCTTGGAGCGGGATACAGCCCATCGTTGAGGTATATATAAAAACTAGTCAAATTTTCCACGTTTTCTCCAACAACTATGATAGTGCGTTGTATAGTGGTACATCGGGATGAGTGAGTCCGTTTCTTTTGATTGATTTTTGACTGGATGAAACTTCTTTAATGTAAAAATTTGTAAATAAACTTGTTTATTTCTCGCTAGCTTGTTAAACTGAGCAATAGTCTTACCGTAGCATGTATTACTAAAGCCTCTTGTGCATCAACTATTGATGGTTTCCACTGGCTTTTTGACCCTTTAAGTTTGACTATTTGGGGTATCAATACAGCACACAAAAGAATAGTTAGAAGATAAGTTTTGGCATCTGTTAAATATTGAAAAAATAAATAAATATATAGGAGTATGGTATAATAATACTTCTTATTTGGCATACCTTCATTTATATTCTTTTATAGTAGAGACAAACGTTTTTTTTTGGATCCTTAATTTGTGCTTTGTATATTTTTGGGACTTTGTCTGAAAACGATTTCCATTTGGAAAAAAACTCTAAATTTTTCGAAGGATATAGCCTTTCAAAATCTAGCTCAATGTAAATAGGAATCGTTTATGTAAATAATTTCATAAAAAATTTAAATTCACATGTCATACCAAAGTTGTTGCAATGTTCTGCTTTAAGATCGGCCATTCTGCAAACAAGTTCTACGATTTGTCTAAGATACATTTCCTTCGGTAATTAAACGTCAAATTCCACTTATCGATTACAATGGACTCACGTGTTATATTGTTCTTTAACCAAGTAAGGTGAGCTTCAATATCTTCAGAAATTCCTACTATATTGTCTAAGAAATTTAATTTATCATAACTTTTTGTTCATTTTATTTTTTAGAAAATTTACCCAACTTATCACTGACGATATGTTCCCTACCAGAGCAGTTTTCACTTATCTTTCTTTTTAAATGATATCGGCTTTTAAATAGACCTATTTTCTGGTATTTTTTGCACAGCCCGTAAAATTTTTCTTTAAGCTTTCCCCGTTGTCCAAGATATATATCCTAAGAAGAACATTGAAATATTTTTAAATATTCTCTATTTCAGTAATAGTTTACCTCTTCTTCAGTAGGAAAAAAAGATTTTATTTGTTTTGTCGCTTTGCTCTAGTCAGATTCAATTATTTGTTTATTTAAATTAACCCAATAATCACAAACTGCGTTGACAATAAACTGGCGGTCGCTCTTCTTCAAAATATTATGTTTCTGATAGTTTGCTAAAACACTCCTCCCAATGAATATATATAAGTAAAAATCTTACTAAAGACGACTCAGAATGGGAAGGTGATGGAACGTTTGCATCATAGTGAAGATCGTGCAGATGGTGTACTGTTGTTGTCGTACATAGTTGGGTACGAAAGATGGTGAGCTAGATCCTTCTTCAATTTCGATAAGTTTCTGGTATTATATAATAAATTATACTTTAATTTTCAAATGTATATATAAAAATATACATTTTCTGAGCGCCATTTAAAAAGTCGAGTGCGAAATTTGATTCGCAGACCAAATAATTCGTCGGGAATTAATTTATTAATATCATTAGATGTCAAATTAAATAAGTAGACAAACTTTATAATACTTGTTGCATGGAATGATTTTTTTTCATTTACCTCTTTAAGTTACCTCCTTCTCACGAAATTATGAAAAAATCTGATTTTTGAATACGGCTAGTACTTACTGCAGGGTCTATATTATTAAATCAAATTGCAATCAAACAGAATGATCGATCTATTACAAAGGAAATGTTGAAAATCGATTTTGGATGCACGAAATTATAAGTAAAAATATTATAAAACACTTTTTTATTTATCAGACTTGTTAGATTAATGTGATTTTCATTACGTTATTTTCAAAATGCCTCCACTTGTACCAAGATTTAACCATAGAAAATGATAAAGTACTAAAGTAACGACGCAGTGGCAGGAGGTAATAGCAAAAATCAATGCCAGTGTAATCATCAGCGCAATGCTTCTTCTTTAAAAATTGTATGATTTTGAGTCTTTGTAATAAAAAGTCTTAAATAATAAAAAGAAAATAGCTTATTTCATATACTACTCAAATATTTGTTGTGTGCACATATAAGAAATTTGTGAAATGGTATTTCACTTTTTTTATAAAAATGGAAAAAGTACATACATAGTATGAAGGTCATGGTTTTTAGAAATAATTTTTAATTCATTCTTGATATAAACAACTTATTTTGCCTCCCAATTTATATTGTAAAATACCCCGGCTATACTATGAACAATACCACAAAAATTTGCACGGGAAAATGTCCCAAACATTCTACTTTAATCATTCCTGCATTTTCGGATTCATTCGGTTTGACTCCGAATAAACTTAACTCTCTCTGTGAGGCACCGTTAATTTGTATGTAATTACCGCAATCTGAATAAATTCACAATTTCCAGAGAAGGAACCTTTAGTTCAAGAACGTCAAAATTAAAAAGCAGAGTCCGGTTTTTCAATTTTATCTATATACATTATATACAATCATATAACTAACTCTTCAACTTCCCAAACTTTTAAAAGTTTTTCAGTTTCTTTACAAATAGCTCGAACTGTATAAACCACCTCATGTGGTAAACTCGAATTATTTAAATCGGCCGTCAGAAAATATGTTAAAGTATCGTCACTATTTATTGTTGCGTTCGTAATCATATTAATCACTGATAGATCACATATTCTTCCTAGATATCACCCTCACTTAACACTTGACAACGATACAATGCAATGCAGTGGAGCAAAATATATGGCATTAACCTTTTCAGCGATTGTACAACCGAACAACGATTATTTTCGGGGATTCATCCACTTTAAAAGTAAAAATTGTTACTTCGACTTCTTCACCTAATGTTTTAGTTGAATGATAAACTTTTGCCACCAATTTTACTTGTTGAATCTTATTACATTTGATATATGTACCGTTTTATTATAATGTTTTAGGCCATCAAGGAAGAAAGCACCTATTTATTTCGTCACTTTAATTATTGAAGTGCTGCCACCCATTAATATATTTTGTAGCAATCATTCATTAAAAAAATTACAAAAATGAATCAAACAGTAACACGAGTACGATAAAATATGTATGTGAACGAAATAATAATATATTGTCAGTATCTGATATTCAGTTGCATTCAATGCAAATATTGTGTGTCGAGATGATTCATTATCAACAGATTATAAGTTAATTACTAATTTCAACTGCATTTCTGTGCGACTGTCGAATGTAATATATTATATGTAATACTCTACATACAATGATAAAATAATATAGATAGCCTGTTGAAAAGACAACCCCTTTATTCGTTTTATCAAACTTCTCAATCACCTTCTAAAAAGCGTGCTGAAAATATACCTCGGGAAAATAAATTTTTTAGTTTCAAAAATCATTTTCATGTTCAGGGCAAGATATCTAAAAAAGAATGCTAATCTTTTTATCTTCATATTTAAATTTAATTTATGTCTATATACCAGAATACGTATTATATTTTTCTACGTTCAAGAATTTCTTAACAATTTCAGCATTTTAATGTCTATTACTTTTAAAGTTTCATTGGCGATATGGTAGCACTTGTTTAATTTTAACTGCAAAAGTCCTTTATACCACCTACAAAATTAGGTAAACCTCATCGTAGTTTATTGTATACATATTAGTTGCTTTGTATATTTAAATCGGTGTATTTTCACTAGTTTGGATATATTTTCAATGTTCTTTAATGTCAGCTACATTTGTGGCTGAAATGCAAAAATCTATCGGTGGCATATCAGAGCGCATCCCAACTAATTGAAATTAGTCGTTTCACCTAATTATAAAAAAGTTTCTTCCTAAAGAAATTGTTATTTTGACTAATCCATTAAATAAACAGCCTAATTCTTATTCACCTATTCAACATTAGGTGGAAAATCCATTTCATTTTTCTCAGTGTATCCGGAAAGTCGATTTACAAATTCTGGCTGCATTCCATTAGCAGAGTTTTTAATCCAACTAATATATTTGTTGAATGAGTTAATCCTATACATTTACTTTTGGCTATTTATACCCGTGTGAATACGTAAATTGGTGGAATCAAGTAATCAGTTTTGTTGTATTAACAAATGTATTCGTTGAAGCTCTCAATGAAGCATACAAGTTAATAATGGAGTGAAACCACATCATATTATACATGCATTGGGATACCACATATTATGCTTCAAGTTTATCAGGAAAAATGTTGTTTCCTTATCTTCTATTCTTGTAAAGAATATTTGAAATTCTTTACTTTCCTTTTTCATTTCTAATTACAAAAAGCAGTTTGCAAGCTTCAAGACTTTGAGAGGGTTCAAATAAACATATAATGGATATAAAGTATAATAATAATAATAATTTATTTAGCTAATTTTGAGGAAAATAATGGCAATTATTAACTAAATAAATATTCTGACCCAGACCAATACGAAAATCGTACGCACGTCTTAGGCAGAAACAGCACGGAAACTGATAGACAGGGAAATAGTGTACGAATATTCTGACCTAGACCAATACGAAAATCGTACGCACTTCTTAGGCAGAAACAGCACGGGAATGGATAGGCGGTAAGTTTGTGTGCGGATTTTCTGAGGCAGACCAATACGAAAATCGTACGCACGTCTTTGGGCAGAAGCAGCACGGGGACGGATAGGCGCTAGAATAGTGTGCGAATATTCTATCCTAGACCAATACGAGAATCGTACGCATGTCTTAGGCAGAATCAGCACGGATAGTCGGAAGTTCTTGACAGTCTGATTGCTGGGAGGCAACTGACTGATTCCTGGTGACCTGGCTGTACTTGTACTTCTTCTGGTCTGGTCTGATTTATTCGGACGAGCTGGGCTGGTTGGTTGGAAATTTTGGCTGTACTGGACTGGACTGGACTTCGATTTCCACTGGTCTCTGGCTGGTACTGGAGCTCTTCTCTGGTCGAGCTCGTGATCAAGACTCGGATTTTGTCTGGTTACTGGTAGTAGCTGGCACTGGACCTCTGCTCTGGTCGAGCTCACGATCAAGACTTGGATTTTATCTGGTGTCCGGTAGTAGCTGGCACTGGAGCTCTGCTCTGGTCGAGCTCACGATCAAGACTCATTTCTGGCAGCGGCAGGCCCCTTAATATATGCGCGGTCAGCAGTAGTGCAGTGTGTAATAGACCTGGCGGCGCTAGCTTTGTCTATTCTCCCACTGCTGGTTGACTGGCTTCTTTGATCAGCATCTGTGTGGTACGCAGGCGCAGTGGCATTGAGTGTATGATACTCTGTCTTGCCCTGGCCGCGTGATCGGCTTTGGTGTTGCTGATGTATTTTTGGTATGATTTATTTCTTACGAATAGAGAAATAAATCATATAGATGATAGGAATTTGGATGGATTCTTGCATTATTGTATATAGATAGGGAAAATGGGATGGTAGTGTAGGTGACAGGCATGTGACTTCGTTACATCTCCCCCTTTCTTCGAAAAGTAGAAATATGCAATATTGCGTAACAGAATTAAATTTTTATTTATAAGAAAAAACTAAAGAAATACACTTTGGCTTAAATTATAAACGCTTCTTGCGCTACAAAATGTGGAATTATCCATTAATTTAATCGGAGATCTGCCCTCCGGATCTGCCTAATTCCCTGGAACTTAATGAGGAAGCTACCATCATCTCGGCGGAGAATTCAAATGAAGCCGGTATTTCGTGATGGGCGTAGAAATTTCCTACCTCCACGTGGAATATGGAGGATCTGTGATTCCTTTTCATCAAGGAACCTCTGCAACGTGTATATGTCGGTTGGTGGATAGCTCTTCCTTGTGGCGGGTGTAGACAAGTTTATGAGAAGGGTGCTGGTATTTCTAAAAACCACTTGCTGTCGTTCTGGTGATGGTTTTGTATAGCAGTTCATGTTTTGTATGCGGCGGAGACTGCTAGGGTGTTTTTGTTTTGTAGACACCTTGCTCACATTTATTCCTTCGTAGTGTGGTTTTTCGGCTAAAATTGCGTTTTCCCTTAAACACATTTTTACTTGGACTTTCTATAGGAAATATATTGCTAATATGATTGGCTCGGTTAACTGGGGCATATAGTAAAATCTATGTTTCACTTGGAATTTTTCCCACTGAACGTGTAGTTCGTATGACACATGTATATTTACTTCTGTGCCATTGGCTAGTACCGTACGGAACT
The DNA here is from genome assembly GCA_963930735.1 of Dioctria linearis. Classification (NCBI taxonomy): domain Eukaryota; kingdom Metazoa; phylum Arthropoda; class Insecta; order Diptera; family Asilidae; genus Dioctria; species Dioctria linearis. The sequence continues at coordinate 140,214,096 of OZ005741.1, forward strand.
TACATTTAGTCATGGTATATTGGATGTGTTTAGCATGTCTTCTATTTCTTCTCCAATGAATGATTTGCTGGCTCCGGTATCAATTAGGGCTCTGAAGTTCCTCTTGAGTATGCTGAGAGTGATAAAGTAGCGTTGTTCTTCTTCCTGCTCTTCTAAGGCATTGATGTCGGGGGTGCAAGGCTGCCTCGTTTCTCTTACGCTTTCCTTAAGCTTTTGGGTCTGGTTCCATGGGCAATCTCGCGACAATACTTCAGGCTGACCACATTGTGAGCAGAATAATTTTGATGGATTTCTGCAATTTATTCTGGTGTGTCCACGCTGTCCACATTGACAGCAACACTTAGTTCTTGAGTATTGTTTTTTTACTGTAAATGCTGTATTTTGCCTACTCGGAGGGGGATTTTCTTCGCGTGTGTTGGATCTTGCTGGTTTTTACTTTCTTTCCTCTTCTTTTACCATTTCGTATTCTTCAGCTAGCTTGACTAACTCGGCGAGACCACTGAAATCTCGGGGACGGATATATAATCTGTATTCGGGCAGCAAATTCTCGTATATTCGGCATAACTTTGCTTCTGGAGAACTATCCAGTTGCCAACGCATTAGTGACTGGATTGCCGTAATATATGTTTTGGGTTTTTGTGTCGGTTTTTGGACTCTAGCTCGGATATCGTCTAATAAATTAACTTCGAATCGTGCTGGGAAGAACAATGCTTTAAAATCTTCTACGAAGTCGTCCCACTCTAACCAGCTCTGTCGGTTGTTTCTGTACCACGTAAGTGCGGTTTTTTGTAAGAGCTCAGGCAATGCCCGTAAAAGCCGATCAGTTGGTATCTGATAACACTCTGCCAGCTCTTCTACTCTTTCCAAAAAGCTCCATGGTTCGTTCCCCTGGTCAGGTTCCATTTACCTACCTTATCCATTATTTCAGAATCCGATAAGTGTTCTGTACTCCTTACATGACTGGCTGGCGGTAATTGCTGGGCGGTAGTCGGATTGTTTGCTATCTGTGGCCTGGAGTCTGTAGGTGCTGTATACACTGATGATGGGGGCGTAGTTTTCCTAGTATAATCGTAGTTATGTATCGAGGAAGGGACGGCCGGTATTGGTTTGTAGCTGGTTGTCGTTATTTTAGCGGTAGTTATAGCAGCTGTAGTTACTACTGGGGTAGTCGTAGTAGCTGTAGTTACTATGGCGGTCGTTATTCCTGGTAGAATATTACTTAGAATATCTCTAATTCGTTTTTCTTATTTGAGCTTCTCGTTCAGCAGTTTTCTTAACTCATCTACGGTCCCTTGTGTACTTAAACCTCTCTTTTCTAACTCGATGCACAGGTCTTCCTTCTTCAGCAAGTAAACAGTACTTGGAGTTAAATCCGCGGTTTCACTCATTTTTGTCTTCTTTTACTGGTCTGTGTTGTATCGGAATTTCGGTGGTACTCTTTTCCTTTCACTGATGGCTTGCTGGTATTTCCCTCAGTAATTGAATAGGGTCCCTGCTCGGGCGCCAATTTATGTAACGTCGGGTGTGATGTGTGCGGATAGCTCGGGAGTATTCCAGGTTTGAGTTCCTCGACGTTTGTGTTACTAATAATACACTTGCGTAATTTTATATATTTTCTTTATTAACTGTTGCTTATCCCTAACAATTTTAGTTTAGCACTAAGCCTTGTTTTGTTAAACTTATGTATTCTAGGTTATAGTTCATTATTATTTCACTATTAATTCTAGTTTGCTAGTCACTAATATATTTCACGGCTATTATTATTACATCTAGTTCACTGATGTCACTGTAATCCATATAACTCCTCTAATGTGGTCTTCTTTCCTAGTTATTCGGGATTGCACTTCAAAACTCTAATCACACTTTGTATACCCTAGTGGGTATTTAACGAGGTCGGGTGCCTTAGTATGAGTATAAGTGCGGATATTCTTGCTCAGACCAGTACGAAGGCGTACGCATGTCATAAGCAGAAACAGCACGGGCCGAATATCTGGTAGTTGTGTGCGAATATTCTGACCCAGACGAATACGAAAATCGTACGCACGTCTTTGGGCAGAAACAGCACGGAAAAGTATAGACGGGGAAATAGTGTACGAATATTCTGACCTAGACCAAAACGAAAATCGTACGCACGTCTTAGGCAGAAAAAGCACGGGGATGGATGAGCGGTAAGTTTGTGTGCGGATTTTCTGAGGCAGACCAATACGAAAATCGTACGCACGTCTTTGGGCAGAAACAGCACGGGGACGGATAGACGGAGAAATTGTGTGCGAATATTCTGTCCTAGGCCAATACGAAAATCGTACGCACGTCTTAGGCAGAAACAGCACGGAAATTGATAGAATGTAAAATAGTGTGCGAATATTTTGACCTAGACCAATACGAAAATCGTACCCACGTCTTAGGCAGAAACAGAACGGGGACGGATAGGCGGTAAGTTTGTGTGCGGATTTTCTGAGGCATACCAATACGAAAATCGTAGCACGTCTTTGGGCAGCAACAGCACGGGGACGGATAGGCGGTAGAATAGTGCGCGAATATTCTGTCCTAGACCAATACGAAAATCATACGCATGTCTTAGGCAGAATCAGCACGGATAGTCGGGAGTTCTTGGCAGTCTGATTGCTGGAAGGCAACTGACTGATTCCTGGTGACCTGGCTCTACTTGTACTTCTTCCGGTCTGGTCTGGTTTACTCGGACGGGCTTGGCTGGTTGGTTGGAAATTTTGGCTGTACTGGACTGGACTGGACTTCGATTTCCACTGGTCTTTGGCTGGTGCTGGTACTGGAGCCCTGCTCTGGTCGAGCTCACGATAAAGACTCGGATTTTGTCTGGTTACTGGTAGTAGCTGGCACTGGAGCTCTGCTCTGGTCGAGCATACGGTCAAGACTTGGATTTTATCTGGTGTCCGGTAGTAGCTGGCACTGGAGCTCTGCTCTGGTCGAGCTCACGATCAATACTGATTTCTGGCAACGGCAGGCCCCTTTATATATGCGCGGTCAGCAGTAGTGCAGTGTGTAATAGACCTGACGGCGCTAGCTTTGTCTATTCTCCCACTGCTGGTTGACTGGCTTCTTTGATCAGCATCTGTGTGGTACGCAGGCGCAGTGGATTTGAGTGTATGATACTCTGTCATGCCCCATCCGCTTGATCGGCTCTGGTGTTGCTGATGTATTTTTGGTATGATCTATTTCTTATGAATAGAGAAATAAATCATATAGATGATATGAATTTGGATGGATTCTTGCATTATTGCATATAGATAGGGAAAATGGGATGGTAGTGTAGGTGACAGGCACGTGACTTCGTTACAAGGTTCTGTGCCTTCTCTCCAATGCACCAGTCGTGATATGGAGTATTTGTGAGCCTTTAAATCTTCAGCAGTTTTGATACCTGAGCAAACATGCCACTTATGAGGTTGAACCCTGATCTGTAAGGATACTTTCTGGAATACCATGTCGAAAATGTATTGTTGCCGTGAAGGCTTCCGCTAATATCTAAGATTTGGTGTCGACTATGGGAATTACCTCAGAGGATTTGGAAAAGTCATCTTGAAATGTAAGGTTGTATTTGTTTCCAGAATGAAAAATTATAAAATATTATTCTGTGCACACTATTGTAAACTAAAACTAAGAACTATGTTAACGCACGATACCCTTGCAGGACCATCTTGCAAGATGCTCTGCCCAGATGTATTCTTCCTCTGGATTCATGGAATATGATACTTTTCTGGTCTCTTAATTCCTTTTTCTTAGCTCATGACCCAAAAGGGATTGCTATAAACGAGGCTCGTCGCATCTGCTTAGGCTACTGGTACACGCCTATGAATTAATGGAACTGGACGCTCAAGAATTTTCTTCATTATTGATGTAAAATTTATTATTCTTGGCTTTAGTCACGAAGGATTATAGTGTCCGTACGATATCAATTTTCGATGTTCAGCGATACCCACCAAGGATTTGTTTGAAGTATAAAATTATGTTATGGGTTACTACATGGAACATCTTCCGCTGTAACTATAGGAATCACACTCTAACGTTTTCACATGGCATGCTAGCTGTGAAAGGGATCATCGGTACGTGCAGCACATCACCAATATGTGCACTTTCGGGGAAATTTTCAAGATTTTTCTATCTTGACTATAGAGTACCTTTTTCCTTCTTGTGTTATATAGATGACTGAAACTAAATACCGTCCTCCTATCTGATTTTTTTCTCCTCGATCTTCGATTCGCTGTCAAATTCGCACATACGCTAATCAAGTCTTATTAACTGGTTACAACTTAATATTTTTATTTCTCTCTAAATTTCTCTTTAACTTTTGATTTAGAGATTGACGAAAAATTTTGCTCCCCGCAGTTCAAAATCACACACTTCAGTCCAGAAAAATCTCGAATTCTTCTTCTTTTATCAAATTTATTCAAACTAATGAGGCAACACACTCATATACAAGTGATCGAATTCTTTTGAAATCGCTATTAAAAGATATCGAATGCCAAGCAGTGAGAGCTATTGAGGATGGATTATCCAATCCACACCTCCACATCTTAGCTAGAGACCACTCTGAAAAATCATTCGATTCACTGGAGTCACATATTACGGATCACGGATTACGTTTGGAACTAGGAAATCCGAACATCGTAACGAGTAGCAAGCTAAATCTAAATTCCAAAACTCAAAGTATGAATAATAATCTTCGTTGTTTTAAGTATAGTATACGAGCATGCTGCTTCAAGATGCCCAGTCATACAAAGCTCTACACAAAACCTTAATGGAATACAAAAAATAGGCTCCAAATAACAACGTCCTCCAGATTTTAGTATAGCTACATCCCAATTACAGGATACTCCATGTCGATATAGTCATTGGATGGAAATTCTATCGAAGAATGCCCGGCAAATAATTCTCAATTCAGCGACAATCAAGGAAATCAGAATGATTTCCCTAGAATAACCACAATTCGACCAACAAACGGCTAATAGACAGCTACAAAATAGGAACTGGCAGCAGCCAGAAATCCAAGAAAGTCCAACTCAACCGCCTAGATATAATAATGCCAATATCTAGGCTAGATAAATATCATCGAATAAGCAGGAGAAGAGAAATTCAACGGCATATACTGGTAGGGAAACTGGATGCAGCGGAGGTCAATTTCGGCAACACCTCACACATAGAAACAACAGCTCAGATTCACAGGAATCCCGAAACAAGATCGACACAAGCAGCAATAAATTACTTTATATCCCCGTTCAAATTAGTAAAAATTCTTCTAATCGTTCTTTGCCTGTAGACATCTGCTCTTCTCGGAAACTTGCTTTGTGAATCGATACGGGAGCAGAGATAAGCCTTCTCAAACTGCATCCATTGAAGCCAGATAGCATCTGCTACAGAGATACCGTCGGCAATATAAATACATTGTTTACTGAGTCCACATCTACGGAAGGGCTCATTTTCGCGAGGTTAAATTTGGAATTTGCGCAAAATAGCTCCATCCTAGAACAACCAGTTCAAATTGTGGGAAATAACTCCATTCTCTCAAACGATGGCCTACTTTATCTCGATAGAATGCAAGTATCTATTATAAAAATAAATACAATAAATACGTAGAAATAAAGGATTCACAAATGAATCCTTTTCGTATGAGCAATATTACTCCAATTATCCATATGTTTATTTGAAAAGCGAAGACCCTGAAAAGAGCTCCCGAACTTAAAGTATACCATATACGGAGATAATATACCCAAATGGAAAAACTGTTAAAAATCTATCTCCATCAATTGCTTCACAAAACAATAAAAATCGATCTGCATCTAATGCTTCACAAAAAGTGAAGCGCAACGGTAAATTAACTAAACACCTATCCCCATCTACAGCCATACAAATGGCTGAATACAATAGTTATCAATTTCTTTCACCAAAAACTTCACAAAAATTTAATTAATTATAATATTAATTCAAGGAATTTCAATGTCATTATATCTCCTTCAATTTCTATCGAGTCGGAATCATCTAATAACTCCTTCCAAATTCCACAAAATTTTGAATCAGATCCCCTTCCTATTAAAACTCTGAAAGAATCGGATCTACATACATTCATTAAAATACCGGATCGATCCGAATTCATCATACAAATTCTTCCTCTCTTCAGAATGAATCGGTCTGTTTCAAGAAGGAAATAAGACCAGGTTTGTTTCTTGGAAACTCGATTGTCGAACCAGTCAACGGTATGGCAATAGTCCTCATCCTCAATATAAATGCGGAAGACGCCTATTTGAGTCCTTACGAGGTGAACCCAGTATACGAAGACTTGTACGACTTTATGTTATCTCCACAGACTCCGAAAGGCATCCAATTAAGGGCAGAATAAACAAAGTGGAGAGCCTTATAAAATTAGATCACTGCATTTCGGAAGGAGGAATCTGAGACTGTTCGCAATATCTGTAAGGAATTCAATGATCTCTGCTTCATAGAAGGATATTTCTTATCTTATACAGATGCGATTACCCATAAAATCGAGATCATCCAAAATAAACTGCCCATTTACACAAAGCCTTACAGACTTTCTGAAGCAAGCTGAAAAGAAATAAATCGGCAAATACAATTTAAGTCTGACATCATAAAGCCTTGCTATAGTACCAAGAATTCTGAAGTTCACCTGGTTCCCATAAAACCAGATGAGAATGGAAATAAAATGTGGCGAGTGGTGGTGGACTTTCGTCGTATTAACGATATCACTATTGGCGATGCGTATCCACTACCTAATATCACTTATATATTAGACCAGTTGGGAAGTCGAAATATTTTTCCACACTCGACTTAGTCAGTGGATTCCACTAGATATAGATGGACTTGAACGATAGTGAGAGAATTCCCTTTAGCGCCCCTGTTACCTTTCAACGAGCCATGCATAATGTTTTATCTGGCCTACAAGTATACATTGCTTCGCACACGTGGACGATATTGTAGTCCATGTATATAATCTCACGGATCACAACACAAGACTTAGCCGTTTCCGTAGCTTCAACCTTAAGCTTCAAACAGATAAATGCCATTTCCCAAGAGAGGAAATTATGTATTTAGGTCACATAATTACAGAAAACGGAGTTCAATCAGACCCTGCAAAAATAAAGTTAGTTCAGTCCTATCCCAGACCCAGGAAGAAAAAAGATATTAAAACTTTCCTTGGTTTCGTCAGCTATTACCGCCGCTTTATACCCAATTTTTCAGAGACTGTGAAATCACTTACAATTCTTTTGAAAAAGACACACCTACAATTATAACTGAACATAAACCATTAGTATGGCTTATGAATCTGAAAGATCACTCCTCAAGAGGGGAATACGTCCTGGGAATATAACTACAAAATAGCCCTTGAATCAGGTAAACTCTACACAAATAAAGACGCTTTTAGTTGAGCTATCCCAGAAAATACCGAACGCTTTGCAGAATCTTCCACTTGCGTGAATGCTTTAACAAGCAATCACACCAAGGCACAGGCAAATATAAATACACCCAACGCAAGTGTAACTACTCCAAACCCAGCTCCACCTGTAAAAAATTCCTCAGTCATAATAACTGATACTAATTTTCGAATTTGCGAGTCCTAAATTTTTCAACTTGTCAATGCAAGACAGAATTTGAAAAAGCGTTGAATTCGAAACTAAAGTTTTCAGATAAATCTCCAATTTAAGGAAATGATCTGAATTTTTTCACTAAAAACGACTCCAAAATAATCTTTTCTACAACTAACTTACCTTGCCGAGACCCAAGAGATAGATCATACCTCGAAAAGATTTTAAATGAGATCTGCTCCTACACAGAAACAAATCAAATAAATATCTCCTTCTCTATATTAGATCCATATTAAAAGCATTTTCATCAAGGTATTCGCTCATCAGCAAATAAACATTATACTTCAATACAGTATTTATCCGACATTAACGAGATCGAACAGATTCTAAACGATTGTCATTCCTTACCAACAGGAGGCAGGCCATCAAGGCGTTTCCCGTCCGATTAAACTCTACTGGGCTGGTATGTCGGACGACGTTAGTCAAGTAAACAACACTAAAAAAAAATTAATGGGTCAAATTAACCAAAAATCTATTTCAAAACAACAATTTTCCCATTTAAAATGGCGCTTACCACAAAAATGGTTAAAGATTACTATTATGCATGTTTACTTCAAACATGTATAATTTCAACACATTTCATGGAAAAATAAATGGTCGTACCTATTAATTTAAACATAGCTCATATTCGTTTTTACAATTAATTACATTCAGAACAAATAGTCTTAATGGGTAACAGAAACGTTTGGAATGTTCAATAGTAACTGTTTGCGCATTTCGTTTAACTGCTTTGTGTAGTCAAACTAGAAAAAACAAAAACAACTTTAAGTAGGTACAATGCAAATTAACTTTATACAAAATATTATATTACAGATCAATTTGTGGTTATTTAATAATTTTAACAGAAAGTAATTCAAAGGCATTTTACGAAGGCTTATTTCTGATGAAAGATCTTTCCGCTCGTCACACTACATATATATGTCGTAGACATTTGACGTAACTCAGCACTTCACGAAAAGTCTAGACACTTCATGCAAAGTAGGCTGATAGTGTACCGGTTTTGACTTAGCCACTTTTTTCATTATGTGTCTGAAATTTTTAGTCAATTCATGAAATGCTAAAAGCCTTTACGTCGACGTGCAGTCGCATGGTCAGTAAAAAGCACTGGAAATGAACGCTTTTTCGTATACATATTCTAACCAGGAAAAAATTGTTTTAACAATTATTCTTCTAACTATGTTATCAAACGCGGCGAATATTTCTCATAACATCTGAGATTGTTCTGGTATACAGAAACCCAAAAATTCTTATGATAAGCTCGATCATTAGCTACAAACCTTTCGAAAGAATGTAGCTAGACGTTGTAGGAGCTCTCCGAGTTTCTCATTCTGGAAACATACCTTTCAGGACGACCTTATCAAATTCTCTGAAGCGATTGCTATAGTCAACACTACGAGAGTTTGTCGACATACTATTCCAGATAATATCCTACTAGGTCAGGGGTGGTCCAACCTCATAAGTGGCATGCTCACCGTGGCATCAAAATTTCTGAAGATTAAAAGGCTCAAAGTTACTCCATACCACCCTCAGACTAACAGTGCATTGGAGAGGATCCACAGAACATTAGTAGAATACCGCCGATCTTATACATGGGTATACATGGATTCCATATGCCATGTGATGTTTGTTTATAATACCATCCTTCATTCGAGTACAAGTTATACTCTTCAACCGTTTGCTAAAATTATGACAATTATGCAAATGAGGTAAAATCACGTCTTCAACACAGTTTCCAAATAGTTAAAGACATAGCCATGGCAAATAAGGAAATCTCAAAATTACAATATGACAAGAACTGTATTCAGAAATCTTTTATAACTGTCGATAAAGTCTTACTGAAGAGCAGAGTACGAGATAATAATTTCTCACCATTACGGTCAGGTCGGTACTAAATCATGGAGATAAGTTCCCCCGAAAATTCCACTATAAAAATAAACAAACAAAAAATAAAAGAGCCCATAACAATGGCTTTAAATTTTTCTCAGAGTAATATCAACAGCTTTGATTAATTTGTAATATCATTATTATGTCAGTATTAGCTATGTATTTAATTGTAATAAGTTCATGAATTGTAAGCCTTAAATTGTTATATTTCGAAACTGGAACAACTTTATTTTATCTAATAATTGAACGAAAATTTGTATTGGCAGTGCCTTACTAAGAAGTCTTGTCTTTTTACCTTAGAATTTAACCTCACTTGTTATTGAACCATTGCAGCATTCACATTAGAATTTTGTAACACGGAAATTAACTGAATAATTAACATTAAACATTCAGTATTTATTATTTCCATCTGCAATTATTCGCATTATCGTTTCACCATATCGTTTCGATTATTCATAATCTTCAAAAATCTTTGGAGTTTCAATAAAAATCCTTCGGCCCGGATAAAAAATCACGCATATCGGATGTGAGGTGCATATAAATCAAGTCATCGAGTATATAAAAACATTGAGATAACAAATTTGGCATCGTGAAGTGAATAATTAGAAAGCCAAACAAAATAATTATTCACCATTCTCCAAATGAACCGCAACAAAAAAATCCCTTAGTCAGGTGACACACGATGATACACACGCGATACACCGTACTAAAAACTGGTTTTCTTAGCACTATTTTAGAACATTTTCGTGTATAGCCCAATTTAGAGCAGAGGGTTGGACTCGGATGATACATGAGTGTTTTATTACACATGTATGCGTGTACCCGGTTTGTGTGCGTACAGAACATATGGAAATAATGAATTTTCTTTGCTGCCTCCAGAACGTGTATCAACCGTGTATAAACTACGTGTACCATGGGCTGATACAAATTCGATACAAAAACCGGTTTTACGTCGTGTCTAGTCTCGAGTGTGTATCATCGTGTGTCACGGGACTAAGTCGGTGACACACGATATACCGTACTAAAAACTGGTTTTCTTAGCACTATTTAGGACATTTTCGTGTATACCTCAATCTAGAGCAGAGGGTTAGACTCGAACAAGTGTTTTATAACATATGGATGTGTTGCGTGAACTTGGTTTGTGTGCGTATAGGTCATATGGAAATGATGAATTTTCTTTGCTGCCTCAAGTACGTATATCGACCGTGTATAAACTACGAGTACCATGGGCTAATACACACTCGATACAAGAACCGGTTTTACGTCGTATGTAGTCTCTAGTATGTATCATCGCGTGTCACAGGACTTAGCAGACTTACGTGCTCAACTAGGTGTAATCGCTGGGCAGCAAACAAAAATGAAAAATCTCTCTCTGCAGTACATTGACATTATCAGAGCTGGAAACTCGTTTCGGTCTTCTGTAAGGTTTTTAAAAAATTTCAGCTCATTCAGACAAAAATTGATTGTCTAGATGAGGCTGAATGCTCTGGAGACAGGCGTGAAGTGTATGAGATTGAGCCGTCTAGTAGTTAAACTATGACAGTTCTGGACCACTTTTTTAAGCCTACAGGATTTCGCCACAGATGGCGCCACCGTCGCTAGGTGGTTTGGGTCCATACTAATGTGGGTGCCTTGGCTGTATTGGCCTGTGTCTTGGATACACCATTGCACCTTGGATGCACCATTGTGTTCTGGGTGGTGCACCACCATTGAGTCACGACTCCGCCCTAGCGGGATTAATCGGTACTACCGGGATGTGTCATTTGCTCTGCGCCCTAGCGGCATTAGCAGGTACTACCAGCATGCTCCCGTATTACGGTTTTCTTAAATAGATATGTGGTGCGCCTAAATGTAGGCTTTTGGTTTCATTGAGTCTGGACTGCGCCCTAGCGGGATTAATCGGTACTACCGGGATGTGTCATTTGGTCTTGACTGCGCCCTAGCGGCATTAACAGGTACTACCAGCCTGCTCCGGTTTACTTAAATAAATATGTGGTGCGCCTAAATGTAGGCTTTTGGTTTTGAACTAATATTAGTAATAATTAAAGCTAACGCTAGGAAATTTTTGTTCATGCCAATGGATTCTAGATGGTAGTGGTGCTGGTACGGGCTCTGGTTTTCGAGATATTAGCGATTTTACCTTTTCTTTTATAGTTAATATTATTAATAAATCAAGCTACCTAGGACAGTTTTGTTCATGCCAATAGATTCTAGAAGGTGTTAGTGGGGCGGGGGCTAGAGGGGGAACGAAACTTTCATCAGAAATCCTCTACGGGCTTTGCTTTTCGAGATATTAGCGATTTTACCTTTTTAGATATAGTTAATATTAGTAATAATTCAAGTTTTTTTTTGCTCATGGGGGTGCTGCGTCTAAATGTAGGCTTTGTTCAGCATCATTCGAATTTCACAACATGACATCACCATGAACAGATTCTAGAAGATGTCAGTGAGACATTAGGCGATACTACCAGCATGCTCCGATACTACGGCTTTCTTGGATGTGTGGTACGATTCTCTTGGATATGTGAAGTTTTTTGCTTCACTTTTGGCCCACACGTGGCAGCATGCTACGGTTTTGGAAAGTTTTTTGCTTCACTTTTGCCCACACGTAACAGCATCTACGGTTTTGGGAAGTTTTTGCTTCACTTTTTTGGATGTGTGGTGCGCCTAAATGTAGGCTTTTGTTGTTTTCAAGTGTTGCGCCTGGTTTTGAATTAATATTAGTAATAATTGATTTTTCTTGAGCGCAAAAATGTAGGCTTTTGGTTTTGAACTAATAATTAAAGTTAATAGTAGGAAATTTTTGTTCATGCCAATGGATTCTAGAGGGATGGTATGTTGGGGGAATAATAAAGATAGGGGTAGGGGGGCAATGAAATTTTCATCAGAAATCCTCTACGGGCTCTGGTTTTCGAGATATTAGCGTATTAATATTTCAAGTTATTTTTGCTCAATGGATTCTTGGCGGTGTGGGGTGGGAGGGGGAACGAAATCTTCATCAGAAATCCTCTACGGGCTTTGGTTTTCGAGATATTAGCGACATCTGTTTGGGCGCAAACGCCCAGGTACCCTAGCGGCCTTAGCCGGAACTACCAGAATGCCTTGGTTTTGCTGTTTTCTTTTATTAGCGGGAGAGTTCCAGATATAAGCATGACGTCATCATGGTTTTGGTGTTTCAAATGCTGCACGTTTTCTTAGCAGGGAAGTTGTGGATATCAGCATCATTCGAATTTCACAACCTTAGCAAATTATTATAATTTTTGGGTCTTGGGGGTGCGTGCAGAGAAAATTCACAGTTGCTCTTTCGAGTGCAAACACCATTTCTTGAGCAAGGTCCCCTGGTGGCATTAGTCGATACTACATCATCTCGGGCTTGGGGATACGAGATCACTTTGGGGATAGGTACTGGAGGTTGGCTGAGTGCTTTAGTGGCAATATCTGTTACTATGACTACGATTGTCTGTGGTGTGTTGGATTCGGCTACGTTACCTATACCAAGGCTTGGGTAGAATGTATACGGCTTAAGTATTGATGTGAAATACCCTACGCGAATTTATATCGGGGGCTGTATACTTGTCAGCTTGAGTTTGGTTTCAGTTGTATACTTTAGTATGAGTGCCTGTGGTTTGTTGGGCTGGGCTACGTGGTGGCTGAGGAATCGTTACCTAAGGCGCGGGTGGATGTGTGTAGCTGTGCATTTATTTGGATATCAGTCCTTATGAAAATAAGCGACATATTATGAGCGGAACGGCGAATACTTAACCTTGGGGCATTACTCCATTTCATCAGATCAACAATTGGCAACCCCAGAAAGAATCTAAATCTAGTGTAAATAAATTATTTATTATAGTTTTATTTTCATTTATTAAAGTAATTTGCATTATAGCTACATGTATAAAGTATTATAAATGTATATTAATTTTAAATTGTATTATAGGTGTTTTTTCAAGAAATTATAAAACATCTTTGTTATCAATCCAAGAATTGTGTTCTGATGAAAATCCGAGCCATTTAACGTAAGCTTTATCTCCACTCTTCTTTAAGATTTTCTCTACGAGATATAGGTCTGGGTGTTTAACTAACAGCAGCTCCAATTCCTAAAAGCCTGCTGTGATTGGATTTCCTTGATAATCTTCCAGCTGATATGTGATGGAGTTTGGGTTTTGAACTTTAATTATTTTAAAAATCTCAGCTGTCCAGTTTGGTGTATAGCCTTTCTCAAATATATGCTTGTATGTGCTGATGCGTACAAAATCTCCAACTTTATACTTTGCAGGAACAACAATCTTTATATGACTGTATACAGTTGAAAGCAATTGTTTCTCATTGGAGGTGTTGATATCACATGGTCTCATTTTCGTAGTTCGATGTATTCTTGAGTTGTATTCAGTGAGCAGTTTCTTTACCATACCAATCCACTGATAAGTTCCATTATAGCTGAATTCCTTCCACATCATATCCTTTAGAGTTCGGTTAAATCGTTCCACTATTGATGCTTTGAGGAAACTGTACGTAGAGTAATGATTAATTGCATGCTTTATCATTAGATTTTTAAAGAGGCTGTTGTAGCATTCCTTTCCATCATCAGTCTGCAGGTTTTTAGGTATTCCTCCCTCGCTTAATATAGACTGCATGGCATCTCTTACTTCTACACCAGTTTTTCTTTTAATTGGAATTGCCCATGCGTATTTGGAGAAGGTATCAATTACTGCCAGCAGATAGCGGTAACCCTTGTTCACATACTTGTAGGGATCCATTTCAACTTCAATTTCTAGTCCTTTGATAATCACACGACGTCGTTTAAAATTTTTTCTCGCTGGTTTATTCAGCTCATTTACCACTTGTCTCTTACTCGTCGTAATTATAAATGAAACAAGAGTTTTAACTAATAAACACCATCTTTTGGTGTCAAGTCTTTCTTATTTATTACTGAAGTAAACAGATAGTTTTCAATCTTCGCGATTTCATCATTGATATATAGCGTTAAATTTGTTACCCCTATATTAATAGTTTTTTTTTATTTCTTCAACACTAATTTTAATTTTCTTGTCAACATAGACTTTGGTAGTAGCATTATCATTTTCAAAGGGTTCACCAAGTCGTTTTATACACTTTGAGTTTAGATCGTAGTCTCCGTTTATCGTTAAATTAAATCCAATACCCCGATCTCCTTGTTCACGAGCTGGACCCTGAGCTCCTCGTTTACCATCTGGTCCTTGAATTCCTTTTTAAACGGCTGGTCCCTGAGCTCCTGTTGGTCCACGTTCACCTGCTTTCCCAAGATATCCTCGCTTAGAGAAACGTCCAACGCTCATCTGTAGATTGTGTAGAAGTATGGTAATGGAGTAGTATTTAAACTATAATATCTGCTTCTCGCAACTCAGGATAGATACACTTTCATTGTTTTGACTGGTGTTTCCAGCCTGCTTTGATGCCATTAGAAGACGCAGTCTATCCACTAATTCATTTGGATCATCCCAGTAAATGTGATCAATGTTTTCTTTAGACAGACGCATTAGTCCCATGCCTTTATGCTGTATAAGTTTACTGATTATAGCTTTATACTTAGCCGCTCTAGCACCCTTTATTTGCCCATCTTCAGCATAGTCACGTTTATATGCATTGGTATCTCGCAAAATAGATCCATAATTAGTTAAATCCTCTTTAGTATATAGACTTTTTACAGGATCTTTCATAAATAGCGGCTCACATAACCCCAAAGTTGCTTTATAGCTCTTCCCCTTGATAACAATATTTCCTACATCATCAACATCAAGCGATGAATTACCGATTCTCCACGCGTTGTCATCATAGTAAACTCCATAGGTTGGATCAATTTTAGGGCTATTATCAGTGAATAGCTTTAAATAGTTTGAAACTATGTATCCAGACGTATCGGGGGAGGTGACAGGAGACCTTCCTGTCAATGTTCTTGAATGTTTAGGTGTTGCGAATTCTTCTTCAGATGTTACGAAATAATCTCCATAATTTATAGGTGTGCTACTAGCCTCCATTTTCACATATTTTCGTTTTGGAGGGGTAAAAGGTTCCACAATGTCATTGGCTTCTTCTGTGCTTCTTCTTCTTCTATTGCTTCTTCTTCTTCTTTTTCTTCTTCTTCTTCCTCTTCTTCTTCTTCCTCTTCTTCTTTTGTCTCAAACTTGGCTATATCCGGTGGCTCGTATTTGACTCTTCTAACAAACTCTTTTAAGGGTTTAGTGATTGGCTTAAAGGTTTCTTCAAGTTGAGCTTCTGCTTCAATCCTTTCCATCCTTAGAGCTTTAAATTTCCTTCGCACTGAATTCCTTGTCTTGATAAGTTCTTTAAATAGATTTTCATTCATCTTCGATATTAACTGAATAACGGCTTTTCAAACAGCTCTGATAACAGGTAATCAGCTTTCCAAACAGCTCTGATAACAGCTTAACAGCTTTCCGAACAGCTCTGATAACAGCTTAACAGCTTTTCAAGCAGCTCTGATAACAGCTTAACAGCTTTCCAAACAGCTCTGATAACAGCTTAACAGCTTTCCAAACAGCTCAGATAACAGCTTAACAGCTTTTCAAACAGCTCTGATAACAGCTTAACAGCTTTTAAACAGCTCTGATAAAAGCTTAACAGCTTTTAAAATAGCTCTGATAACAGGTTAACAGCTTTTCAAACAGGTCTGATAATCGGTGAACAGATTTAATCTACTCAGCAGGTCCACAGGACTCGGTGTGCTTTCGACTGAGTTACAACTTCGACTTATGAAGGTTTCGGATGTTTCATCCTTTTATAGTACAATGAAGGTATCAAATCCTTTACGGTAGTGCCCCTTGTTTAATGAGCTATCCTTATCAATTATCAAGAAACCTTATTCATCCTTCCAACACTCAGCACAGGCCCTTCGAAATTTATCAAACTTCATGTCTGTATTCACATGATCATTATAGATATGTCTCAAATTCAAGTCATCTTGCTTGAATAAGATGATTAAATTAGCATTGTCACGTATTAAGTGCTTTGGTATATGCGTATATGTTTGACAAAGATAGAAGCTGTCTATATCTTCGTGGCGACCCATGCAAAACCAGGATCGCACATTATCTTGCTTTTCACATGCTACATCATCGAAAATAAACACTGAATGTGATTTGGCTTCCTCTGGTGGTAGAACGTCGCAGTTGTTTGAGAATATATAATACCCCAATCCTGATATGGGAGTCATCACTCGCTTCAAGTATTCATACTTTGGTTGATGTAAAGATTCGGAATATATGTAAATATTTTCATATCTCAAACCATTGGGATGTTCCAGCAAACTTATCATAACATTAGTTTTTCCGCAATTGGATAGTCCAACAATGATGCTTCTTATACTATTAGGCAATAGGGAACTATGCTTCTTGTTCACCTTCATAACAGCTACATCAGCATTTCGAACAGGAAAAGCTTGTTGTTGTTTAATGAACCGCATATTGAAGACTAACGTGAATCTTATAAGTACACGTGATTATATTACAATTCAACAGTATCATCGGAACCTTATAAGATGTCGGATCACAAATCGAAACGCTCCAGAAAATCTTTGAAAGGGGGCAGAGGACTATTAAATTCAATCATCAACAAATTACCTGTAGAATTACATCTACCGGGATACCAGTACTGTGGACCAGGAGCAATTACAACAAAGATTGGCGAGAGGAGATCCGGGCATTAATCCACTGGATGCAGCCTGCAAGGAACACGATATAGCATACTCGCGACATAAAGATACAAGTGATCGACATATAGCTGATAAAATATGAGCTGAAAAAGCCTGGCAGCGTGCAAAATCTACGGATGCAAATTTGAGTGAACGTGCCAACGCCTGGCTTATAACAAACGCAATGAAGGCTAAAATTAAGCTAGGTATGGGTCTTAAGGCTAAAACCCACATTCCGAGAAGCAGAACGAAATGCACGTAAGATTTTAAAAATCAAAAAACCAAAAGACTTGATGCAAGCTACAAAAATAGCTCTTAGTGCAGCTAAAAATATTGTGAAAAGAAAGAAGAAATCAATTAAAACTCCACGAGTGATACCTGTACCAAAGGTTGGTGGAGCACTTCCGTTCCTCATCCCGTTGTTTTCTGGGCTTTCAGCATTGGGAGCACTATCGGGAGGTGCAGCAGGCATAGCTAAAGCAGTAAATGATACCAGTGCGGCAAAGGCAAAATTGGAAGAAAGCAAACGTCATAACCAAGCAATGGAAACTATAGCGGTTTGTAAAGATGGAAACGGGCTGTTCTTGAAGCCGTATAGAAAAGGACTTGGACTCTATCTACAACCTCAACTAAAAAACTATTAAAGACGCTACCCAAACGACCGCTAAACGAGTTGGATCTTCGCAAATATACCACACACTTGCCACACTTCAGAGGAGTATTTATGCGTGATAATCTACCTAAAAAGCCATGGAAGCGAGAAAGCGGTATTGTTAACTTGGACATCTCAACTGGAGCAGGTACACACTGGGTAGCGTACTACAAGAAAGGTGATAACATCGAATACTTTGATAGCTTTGGCAATCTCCAACCACCACGGGAGCTCATAAACTACTTGGGTAGTAATATTACGTACAACTACAGTTCTTATCAGAATTATGATGCAGTAATTTGCGGTCACTTATGTTTAGAGTTTTTATATAATTGTTATATCCATTAATTATTATCTATAAATAAATGTATCTATTTTGAAATTGTAACAGTTCATTATCAACCGCCATGTCATTAACACTTACTCTCACGGGAAATTCATCTCTACTCACTGCTGAGTACTTTCCCCGCTGGAGCTAGCAACGGATTATGTTTGTGGATTAATTGATCTTCAAACAAACAACCCTATACCAAATATTGATGTGAGCAATAATCTGGTTCATGTAGGGAATGAGGTTGTTGAGATACCTGTTGGATCCTATGAGATTGATGATATAGCAAAATACGTACAAGGATACTCGGATAAAGAAGGGAGAAGGATAAAGTTTGCGATAAAAGCTAACAATAATACATTGAAGAGTGTAGTTAAGGCAACTGAAGAAATACATTTTGAAAAACAGAGATCCATAGCTCCTCTGCTAGGATTCAGTAAAAGAAACTTATCTGCTAATATAGTGCATACATCAGAATTGCCAGTCAACATCATTAAAGTAAATACTATACGCATCGAATGTAATATTATATCAGGATCATTCTTCAACAACACAAAAGTACACACTGTCCACGAGTTTTCCCCGAACGTGGGACCTGGGTATAAAATAGTGGAGGTACCCAAAAATGTAATCTATTTGCCAGTGAACACCAAACGTATAAGTTCTCTAACATTGCAGCTCCTTGACCAAGACGGTGACTTAATCAACTTCACAGGAGGGACTATAACCATCAGGTTACATTTGAAGCCACAGCATGTTGATATACAATAATGATAAATACGAGTTCGGAGCAGACAAGGTCATTAGTCAGCGGACAACCTTGAAGCGGTCAAGACCTACATTAACACCTGCAAATACAGCATATTTAGAATCGATAGGCTTAATGCTGAAACAATAAATAAAGGAATACTAGATATTGCACCAGACGCTCGCTTTGATAACAGTGTTACTAAATTTGAACATCACTCCTATTCACCATTTCTAACATCATTTAAAAACAGCGATGAAATCTGTATCGCTGTACAACATCAGGACTTGAATCTTCTACCCAGTAGGAGTTTTCTTTACATTGAGGGGTCGCTAACAAAGCTGGATGGAACCGTTTCACCAACCGCAAAATTAGCTAACAACGCTCTACCATTTCTTTTTGAGGAAATACGCTATGAATTGAATGCAGTGGAAATCGATCGTACAAGAAATCTTGGGATTGCGACAACATTAAAAAACTACGTATCGCTAAATGCAAATGTAAGCAGGATACTACTCAACGGCAGCTGGTCACCAGATTCATCCGTTATACCAGCCAATGGACTGTTTAACTATTGTGTACCTCTGAAATATTTATTGGGATTCGCTGAAGATTACAAGAAAATTCTGATAAATTCCAAACATGAACTCATATTGATCCGGAGCAGGAAAGACTATAATGCCATTATATCACCCACTGATGTTGTGAAAATTGAAATTACCAAACTTCAATGGAGCATTCCGCATGTTACAGTATCCGATGATGGAAAGCTGGAACTATTTAAAATTATCGGGAGAGGTCGCCCGATACAAAGACCATTCCGCAGCTGGGACACATATGAGTATCCAGTACTACCGGAAATCCACGCATCAAACCTGGTCAGTTAAGACTTCCACTCAACTGGAGAAACCTCGATCTATCATCTTAGCATTACAAACGGATCGAAGGAACGATAAAACCAAAGATGCAAGCAAGTTTGATCACTGCAAACTCACCGATTTTACAGTTCATTTGAACTCAGAATCATATCCCTATGATGGTTTGAATTTGAAATTTGATTTGAATAGATACGCATTGCTGTATGAGATGTATATAAAGTTTACACAATTATACAATGGTCATCAGTATCAGCCGTTCCTCAAATGGGAGAAGTTCAAAACCGATGCTCCGATTGCTGTCATTGATTGCTCACATCAAAATGAAGCAATAAAAACTGGACCTGTTGACATAAGGCTAGAATTCAAGACATCTGAAAATATACCGGCTAATACAACAGCATATTGTCTGCTTTTACACGATCGAATAGTGGAATACAGTCCGCTGACAAGTGAAGTTAGAAAGTTAAATTAAGATGATGGCTGTCATCGTAGACGTCCAAGGATTCAAAACAAACCTCAATGAATTCATCACTAAAGAATTGGCAATTTTAAACAATGAAAACCAGATGCAGCACTTTATATACAGATACAAAAATTTGACTTCAACAAAGAAGAGAAGTAAAATGGCTTCAATACAATTTTCATGGATTCCGCTGGGATGATGGCTACATACCGTATCACAAGCTGTACACTATAGTTGAACCACTGCTTCGAAACAATACCATATATGTAAAGGGGGCTGAAAAATTTTATTGGATCCAGAAGATAGTTGGAGAGGGTGAAATCATTATTAACGTCGAAGATGAATACAACTGTGGAAAACTAATAGAGACTAACACAAATGCGTCATCTTGCCAAGTTCATATTGCACAATGTGCTATAAGAAATACTTTTATAATAAGTAATTTTATTGGAAATGAAAACAAGTGTTTATAAAACATAAGACTTTTCAATACACATACCCCAGAACCCTCACTGACATCGTCTAGTATCTGTTCATGGTGATGTCATGTTGTGAAATTCGAAAAATACTGATATCTACAACTTCCCTGCTAAGAAACTTATTTAGGTGCAGCAAAACCATGATGACGTCATGCTTATATCTAGAACTCTCCCGCTAATAAAAGAAAACAGCAAGACCAAGGCATGCTGGTAGTTCCGGCTAAGGCCGCTAGGGTACCTTGGCGTTTGCGCCCAAACAGATGTCGCTAATATCTCGAAAACCAAAGCCCGTAGAGGATTTCTGATGAAAATTTCGTTCCCCCTCCCACCCCACACCGCCAAGAATCCATTGAGCAAAAATAACTTGAAATATTAATACGCTAATATCTCGAAAACCAGAGCCCGTAGAGGATTTCTGATGAAAATTTCATTACCCCCCCAACACACCATCCCTCTAGAATCCATTGGCATGAACAAAAATTTCCTGCTATTAATTTTTATTATTAGTTCAAAACCAAAAGCCTACATTTAGGCGCTCAAGAAAAAACAATTATTACTAATATTAATTCAAAGCCAGGCGCAACACTTGAAAAAAACAAAAGCCTACATTTAGGCGCACCACACATCCAAAAAAGTGAAGCAAAAAACTTCCCAAAACCGTTGCATGCTGCCACGTGTGGGCAAAAGTGAAGCAAAAAACTTCCCAAAACCGTTGCATGCTGCCACGTGTGGGCAAAAGTGAAGCAAAAACTTTCCAAAACCGTAGCATGCTGCCACGTGTGGGCCAAAAGTGAAGCAAAAAACTTCACATATCCGAGAGAATCGTACCACACATCCAAGAAAGCCCCAGAACCCTCACTGACATCTTCTAGAATCTGTTCAAGGTGATGTCATGTTGTGAAATTCGAATGATGTTGAACAAAGCCTATAATTAGGCACAGCACCCCCATGAGCAAAAAAAACTTGAATTATTACTAATATTAACTATATCTAAAAAGGTAAAATCGCTAATATCTCGAAAACCAAAGCCCGTAGAGGATTTCTGATCAAAATTTCGTTCCCCCTCTAACCCTCGCCCCTCTAACACCTTCTAGAATCTATTGGCATGAACAAAACTAGTAGCTTGAATTATTAATAATATTAACTATAAAAGAAAAGTTAAAATCGCTAATATCTCGAAAACCAGATCCCGTAGAGGATTTCTGATGAAAATTTCGTCCCCCCTAATACCAACACCACAACCATCTAGAATCCATTGGCATGAACAAAAATTTCCTTGCGTTAACTTTAATTATTACTAATATTAGTTCAAAACCAAAAGCCTACGTTTAGGCGCACCACATATCTATTTAAGAAAACCGGAGCATGCTGGTAGTACCTGCTAATGCCGCTAGGGTGCAGAGCAAATGACACATCCCGGTAGTACCGATTAATCCCGCTAAGGCGCAGTCGAGACTCAATGGTGCACCCAAGACACAATGGTGGATCCAAGGCGCAATGTGTATCCAAGACACAAGCCAACACAGCCAAGGCACAAACCTACATTAGGATAGACTCAAACCACCTAGCGACGGTGGCACCATCTGTGGCGAAATCCTAGGGGCTTAAAAAAGTGGTCCAGAGCTGGCATTGTTTAACTACTCAGTCTTATTGTGCAATTAAGTCAAAAATGTTAAGCGCCATATACAAACCGCCGCCTCGCACTTCCTTCAGTATTGCTGATGTAGATAGAACTATAGTAACATCTCGGACTACGAACTCTTGCTTGCCCAAGCTACAACTAACAAAGTTTACAGGTAAATATTCTGATTGGGCTGATTTTATAGCGGTGTTCAAAACATTGGTTGGTGAAAGCACAGAACTCAGCAGTGTTGAAAAATTTCAGCACCTTAGGTCCTGTCTTGTCTTAACAAAGAATTATTTCGACTAATAAAATCGCTGCAGGTAACAAATAGAAATTATGATGAAGCATTAAAAATATTAAAAAAATGAAAATAAACGACTAATATTTCAGGAGCATTTAGCAGAGATTTTCAATCTTTCCTGTACAGATAAAGGAGCTGTGGAGCAGATCCGATACTTATCTGATACTGTGGATGCCCAGATGCTGAATGTACGGTTGATGCACTAGTATTCTGTACAGAGGTGGAAATTTCTTCTTCGTTAGCGTTCAGTTCGACTATTTCTTTTTTGGGGATTCTAATCCGGCTCAATTCATCAGCGTTAGTATTTGGCGTTCCCTTTTTATATACGATCTCATAGTCATATTCTTCGAGTTTGAGGCGCCATCTAACTAACTTGGAGTTAGGTTCTTTAAAGCTCATCAGCCAAGTAAGCGATTTATAGTCCATCACGATTTTAAATCTCCTGCCGAAGAGGTAAGGTCGGAAATACTTTTTTGCCCATACTAAGGCTAACATTTTCTTTTCTATGGTAGAATAATTTATTTAAGAATCCATGAGTGTACTGCTACCATAACATATTGTCTTATCGTCGCCAATTTGACCTTGGGAAAGTACGGCACCGCTTCAGTACTTACTAGCATCCGTGGTAAGGACGAATGGTTTCGTGAAATCTGGGTACTGTAGAATTGGGTTGTTCATGTGTATTTGTTTGCAAGTCTAAAAGATTTGAATATATTGTTCAGTTCATTGGACAGTTCAGCCCTTTTCAGGCATTCTGTAGGAGGTTTCATAAATTTTGCAAAGGCTTGGATGAATTTTCGGAAGTATCCGAGCAATACAAGAAAACATTTGATTTCTTGATTGTTCTTAATGCCCTCGGTTGTGACGATGTGCCCTAGGAAAGCAATCTGCTTATGGAAGAACTCACACTTGTCTTATAGCACCTTTAAATTTGCTTCACGAAGTTTTTCGACAACTTTTCTGGAATTCTGGATGTGTTCTTGAAGGGATATAGAGAAGATGATCATGTCATCGAGGTATACCAGACATATTTTGCTTTGAAGATCTTAAGAACATTATCCATCACTCTTTAGAATGTGTACCGTGCAAGTTTTAATCCGGGGGGCATTCGGATGTATTTATAATGCCCCCCTTCTACTGTGAAGGCAGTCTTTGGGATATCCTTCGAGCTTATCTCGATTTGATGAAACCTGCTAGCAAGATCAAGGGTTGAGAAATACATGCATCTGCCGAGTTTGTCGAGGATCTCGTTAATATTAGAAAAAGGGTATCTGTCGGTGATGATTATTTCATTTAATTTCATATAATCAATGACGACTAGACGCCACTTTTGTTTGCCACTGGCATCTAGTTGCTTGGGGACAATTCATACTTGTGAGCTCCAAGGCGAGTAGCTTGGACGAATTATCCCTTGTAACATATCACTGATTTATTTGCGTACCTCTTCTTTATGCACATAAGGGTATCAATAAGATTTAGTTTGGATCGGAATATCGTCTACTGTTGGTATCGAGTGCTTTACTTGATTATTAAAACTGAGCGTTGGACTCTCATTGAAGAAAATATCTTCAAACTCTTTTTAGAAGCCACTTTCATTCTTCTTGATTCAGGTGACCTATAGGAATAGATTGTATGTAATTGACCACTTTGTCATGATTTTTATTATCATAACTAATATTGAAATTATTGATCTCCCTGTATTCGGTCGAGTGAAAGTTTCAACTTTAAGAGGGTAGTTAAGAAGCAGGGTCTGTTCTGAATCTGATTTATTGGACACCTCCATCGCACTCTGCCAATTACTAGCTTTGTGCATAACTTCAGAGATAAGAAGATGGGTACTTGTTTCCTTTTCACATAAATGTATCCGTCGGGAATGGCTACTGGAAGTTTAACTATTATTTTGGAATTTGCCGGAATGGGTGTTTCATTCAATGTTCAATGAAAAATTGAGTTTAAATATTAATGGGGTGATAGAATTGTTTGTGATTAGGGTTTTATTGACCAGATCAACTTTGGCACCTATCTGAGTCAAAATATCGAGACCAAGTAGGCTGTCAAAATAATTGTGGAATTTGAATACTAAGAATCGCATAATTGCTGGTTGTTTAAACTCTGTATAGCTTGGTAGTACGTCTTGTTTTCCTAATTGATATTTATTTGTTATTGTAGTGATATTAATATATCTTGTTTTGATATGATCTACGGGGTTGGTAAATTCCGGATTGATGAAAGAAAAATAGCTCCTGTATCTATGAGAAATTTTAAAGAACGTCCTAAAGGAGAAGAAATGTGGATGTATGGTAGTAAGAAACCATGCTTATTAACATCTATGTATTCTGTTGTATTTTCGAAGCTGGCATTGGAAAATTTACGTCGTGTTCTACTTCAGGATTCTGGTAAGATTCATCGTCGTTTTTCGGGGAATAAGAGTAATATTGGTCAAGTTGTTGTTGATGATGATCATTTAAGGGAATTGTTTGTGTGTGGGATTCATTGACGTTAGATAACTCTTATGAAACTAATTTTGGGGTAGCTCCTTGATGTAAATTATTGTTAAAGTTAATATTCTTTGACAATGCTTTGGGTTGAGGTCTGTAAGCTGTGACCTGAACTGGTATCCATGGGGTCTGGTCTGGAAGTTTTTGGGTGTATAGACCAATGTTGGTTAGAGGGTTGAAATTGGTTAGGACTGAGTCTGTTAGTTGGCTTATTGTAATTATTGAATGGTTGAGATTGATAAGTATTAACTCTATGAACAGGGAAATTCAAACTGTTATTAGAGGCCCTGAAGTTAGCGAAAGATCTTTGTTGGGTTGGATAAATCGGAGGTTTTGGGAGAGGTTTGTGCGAAAAGGAATGAGGATGCCTTTCTTTGCGGATTCTGGGTTGAGTATAGATATATTTTCATGTACGAAATATTTTGTTCATATATGCTATAAGATAACGCTTCTGCTAATGAATCTGGTGTTTTTGCGCGGATAGTCGAGCTTAGGGGTTCTTTTATTCCGGTTAAAAATTTATTTAAACCCACTTCAGCAAAAAGAGCTTTCATCACTTGGATCACGCTTTTATCGAGTTCATGAATTAAAATATTATTATACATTGTTGCCTGTAACTCAATTATTTGACTGTAAAACTGTTGAATCATCTTAGTATCTTGTCGCAATGTATGCAAGCCTATAATTAATGATGTGTCTGTACGTTTGTCAAAATAGTGGAGTATGAGATTTGTTTTTATATTATCCCAGTTGAGAGGTGTGCAATACATATTCAAAACTCAGCTCGCTTGCCCTTCGATTTTATTTCGAATAGCTCGCAAAAGTATTTTTGAATATGATGTCCTATCGACAGGTTCCACAGAAGTTAAAATCTCCTCTACGTTATTTAGAAATTCATGGAGTTATCTAGGGTCATTGATAGCGTCCGGTATTCTTAGTGAATTAAATATATCTGTTGTATTTAGTCTAGGCGTTTGTATTAAGGATCTAAATCTAATTCTGAATCTTCCGAAATCGAACATGACCTTTTGAAAATTCTTTTAATAGTTGAATATGATTTTATCACGGATTTATTTGCTTTACACTTGTTTTGTTTCTTACGATCACCCCGGAAATTTTTTGTTAAATATAGGAAAATATTCAAATCTCAACTTACATATATTTCAAAACTGATGACTGTAACGATGATTAAATTCATCTTAAATTCGATAGGTGACAATGAATTAAAATTCACCGGCCCTTGTTATCTATCATACTGCACGCAACTTTCAGTATGATTTTCTCTTTTTAATTGTAATGTACAACGTTAATCTTAATTTCACTGTCGTATCACTGCTGTTGGTATGCTTCCAATATTGTCTCACATTTACCGGTATTCTTTCGGAAGTTAAGACACAATATACCAAAGGTTTTAATTTAACTACTAAATTAATATTATTCGATTGATATTCATTCAACTTCCGAACACGTACCGATTTTATCTTATACCAGTATTTGCCTTCTAGTTCTCGAAAAATGCGGTCAATACTTTTATACCTTATACGTTTTCATGTTTTTAGGTAGAACGTCTTGTCTGAATTTTGTCGGTGGGAAATTGTCGTTTTGCATGTTGACCTCAGTTTGCTGAACTGCAAGTTCTAATGGTTTTAAAAGTAAACGTGTATATGGTGCTAATGGCAGATAAGGATGATGATGTAACTCGCATAGATTCCCTTCTCGGAGTTCATAAAAAAAATTTAATAAAATATATATATTAAAACACTTTGGATTTCGGTTAATTAAAATTTTATTTCCGATTTACTACAAGTAGAAATGACAACTGAAATGAAAACTCTTTCTATTTTCATACACCAAGTACTTTACATTTTTTAAAGAGGTGACTACTTTGCGATACGTGCCTTTTGTTATTTAGAATAACAGGAAGGTGTCAGCTTTCATATAATGTCTGAACATTTATGCTATTTATTTTAATTATGCTTCGTATGCATATGTTGGCTATTTGGTATGTTGCAATGCAACACGCCTATTTACGTACCTCGCGCGTGTTATTTAATTCAAAACATAATTTTACACGAGCAAATTGGAATACATAAAAATTCGCGCTCGCGAACCAATTAGTTCAAAAGATAAGTTCGAGTACAGGATTATTCGATGAGTATTTAATTAAAACCAGGAACAAATCATTTTATTTACTTATATGATTTCTTTAATTAAGGATATACATTTTATACTGAGTAGTATACCCATATTCGTAGTAAAATGTTTACAAGATTGCATACGAGATAATTGTATACGAGAAAATGGTTATACCAGAAAATTGATACGAGAAAATGGCTGGGCGAGAAAATTAATACGAGATTATGGTTTCACGAGAAAATTGATACAAGCAAATTGCTACGAAAATATTAAGTGATACCGGCGGACTAAATGTATATAAGAAAGCAAACTAAAAAAGGTAATAATTAAGTAATTCACCTATTCCTTACCAAAAGCAAGTATATATGTTTAATATACTTTCCATCGGCGAGGGTTGAGTAAATTACTTTTAATTAACCAATTTCAACTTATTTTTAATTAGGGTGGATTGATATTTTTTAATTCATTAACGTAGGGGCAATTTTTTTTAAAATATTTCCACAATATAGTATTATTATTTTATTACAATTATAAGTCCGCTGCTTTGGAAAACAAAATGCGTCAGCGATTGTAATGAATTATAAAAGGCATTGTTGAAAAATTTAATAAGAGAGAATTTGAGAAGAAGTAGTGAAAATTTGCAAGAGGCTTGATAAAAGCGAGAAATAGGCAATAGTTGAAGGAGAGGCAATGATATACACACTTTATTGCAATAATGATGTCCCTGTTTCACAACTTTTACAACTATCCTCATTCCTTACTTTTGGCAAAACCTCGCCAAATTGATTGCTGCGTTAATTCTTCCAATCTAATTGTATGTATGTAAGTAGTTACGCTATAAGAGTTCTGGCTCACTGTTACCATACAAAAAGTGGCAACTTTTTCCCAAACTTTTTTGGGAGTTCTGGATAACTAAGGAGGAGGGTCTGGGCCACTGAGGGGAGGGATTTCGTCTTTTGGACTACTACCTCACCGGATCTGGATCATGGGGGATTCCTTTCCAATGTCCTACTGACGTCAGAATGTCTGGTTAGCTGTCCGTTGGTCCCCGCGTCAGCTGCTCAAGCTCTGCCTTATCTGATTTTTAATACAATAATGTTGGATTTTTGCTGGAATCGAGCCGAGAGCGTTTTTTGGTTTTGTAAAATCCAGGGCGCTGTTCCATGGAGGTATTGTGAGAATGTTCTTTAAAGTTGCAATATACGCGTAGAGTTCTGGGACAGAGGCATCAGGTCACTTGCGGGTCTGGACATCGGCCACTACGTCATACTAAAAGACTTCCTACCAGGAGATATTCGGTATTGCACCATGTTATTAAATTAGCAACAACAACTAACGTAGGTAGATATGTTGACTTAGATAAGAAATGGCCTAATTTTTTATCTTCAGGTGTAATGCTTCTAATTTGATTCATTGCATAAACAATTCGTACAGCCGAATAATGTAAACAAAATTCGCACAGATTCGAGTAAAGTGAACAAATTGAACGATTTATGACAGATTTTCAATTTCTTTAGCTGAAAAAAACAACAACAACTGATATGTTGTCTTAGATGAGTAGTTATAATTGAAAAGTTCTTCTACTGAAAAAAAAACAACTGTGGATTAAAAAGCCAAGACTGATAATAATATTCGATATCTAAAAATAGATCTGCTTGGGATGGTAAGAAACATGACGTAATGGAAATTAAGGCCTAAAAATTGTGGTAATTTGATATCGCCTCACCACAGCAAACAAGTTGGGTGAATAATGTTTTTTTGTATCGGGAGTGTGTATTGAAAAGTCTTAAGTTTTATAAAAAATAGTTTTTTATTAATATTTATTCACATCAATTTCATTATGTTTAAATTTTAACTTTTTCTCTGTGCTTCATATCCAAAATTGGTAACAATATATCTGAAGTTCTATTAATCCTATCTTGGAAGCGAATGCGATCCAGAGCATATGTATCCCATGTTCCTTTTCTGATTTCAGAAGCAGTGATATAAACTTGTGGATCTGCAGTACTAAATCTGGCCTTCATTATCACTAGATTCACATTATTGACTTTTATTTACATAACTACTATAATATGAATACAAATTAACATCATGTTGAATAAACTCAATTTTATATGATCGCCCGCTTGGTCCTCTATTAGTCACCGAGGAATCTCCTTGGGCATTTATTTTACTCAAAGTATTATCCGAAATTGTGATGTACCGTGAAGGAAGAAGTAGTTGATAATTCTCCAAATCCAGAACCACACGAGTTCCAAATGTAGTTGTACACCTTCTTGCTCCAAGAATCTGGTATTCCATGCTTAACTCCATTTCGGATGTCTTCAGGTATGGTTGGTTGGTACTGTTCCAGCTTCTTTAGTTCATCCATTGCGTTTGCCATTATTTTAGCTTAATTTCTTCTTGCTTCCTGAAATGATATTGATGGTGAATCTAATTCAGCTCTTGAATTTATTGGCATGCTACCAAAAACAAGTTTAATCCTTATGTAACTAATTCACGCAGCTGAATAAAGTAAACAAATTCGCTGAATGAGTCATGAACACCTGTGTAAACAAATTCGCGCAAAATAAACAAATTCAATCGAATGAGTCATCCGCACGTAATTTGATATCACCGTTGTAAACAAATTCGGTGAATAAGTCATGCACACCTATGTATGTAAACAAATTCGCGCAAGGTAAACAAATTTAATCGAATGAGCCATCCTGATGTAATTTGATATCACTTCACTTCCTGTAAACAAATTCGCATAAAGAAAACAACGAGGTGTTCCTATAAAAGCGCAAGCAAACCGCTAGGAGCCTTCATTCAGTTTCAGTGTTACAGAGTTTTGCTATGGAAATTCATAGCAAAATAATCAATCTGAAATGGACTCAGTTTGCTGCTAAGTCTGCAGCTCGAGAATCGAGTGGAAAAAACTCTTTATGCAAACGATAAATCTTTGAAAAAAGAAATTTCATTGCAAAAAGAGGGCGTTTCATGTAAGAAGAAACCGTATAATCGCCGTATTGAACTTAATTTTTTTTTTTTAAATAATTAAGGCAAGCTCAGGGGATACCCCATTATGCAAAGCACAGCATGCCAGGAAGGTAATTGGGAACGGAATTAGGGAGCATGGTGAGAGTGGCAGAGGTACTGATATATGTCGCCCTTAGAATTTCGCATATTGAATGCCGAATTAAAAACAGAAGACTGTTGCGCATTCGTAGAGTTCGGGATAAAAAGCATCATACTGTACGGTCGAAAGTAATTTCAAGGACAAAAGAATGTGGGCGGTTTGCAGCGCGAGTATTGCGTGCAGGAATTATTCTACATATTTCATCAGAACATTGACCATTCCTGTAGCAATAAAGGAGTAAAATGCATCCATAATTACGCCGGTGTTCAAGTGAGTCGATATTATAAGTTATTGCCACATCGCCAACGAGCTTGAAGACTTACTTTTGGACAATATCCAAAGAAGTTAAGACTATACGATTAACCTCGGCCCGGATATGGAAATTGTATTCCAATCTAGGTCTGATGTAGGACTTGTATATTCATCAATTTATTACACCTTCTCAGAAATCCAAGACATTTCGATGAATCTCGGGTAAAAGAAGAGATGTGATTTGTTTAGCCTAACTAACAGGAAATAATAATACCTAGAGTGCACAAAGACGGTGTACCGTAAATCAGTGCTTCACAAAAAAAAAAAACAATATGACTATGTTAGCTTTGGCAATACTTGAGTAGTATTTAGTACTTATACTGTATATTGGTATATTAAGTAGGTATGGTAACACTTTTAAGAGGAAAGACAGATTGTAGGCATGCTCGCTTTCTTCTCATAGTTTTTTCGTGGCTTACGGTCGTTGATTGCATTTTGCATAATATTAGCATATAATGTAATAAAGTGGAATTATCGATATATGGAAACAGATCTTTTCTTTATCCACAAAACTACATAATTTATAACAGACTATGTTTTAAAGAGATAACACAGCATTGGAATGTATTGAATTCGACGCGATTCGCTTTGCCCCAAGCGAGGATATCGTCAAGATCCTTATACAGTGATCTAGTCATGCAATCTCGATTGACAGGTGTGGCATTCCCTATGAAATCTCTAAGAGTGTCAAAGGAGTAAGCAAAATCAAGGGTACTGTTATTGAAAATCTTAATATTATCAAGGTCACTATGTAATGATCTAGTAAGCGAAATTAAGGGTACTGCCATGGGAAAAATTATGGATGGGATTAAAGATAAGAGAAAGCAGATCATTATTGAAATTAAAGAAAATAAGATAAAGAAATAACAGAGCCGTGGGGCACATCTAGTACAACCGGTATTATACGATTAGATAAAAAACTATAAATCTATAATAGAAGGGGTGGGGAGAGACCAAGTGCTTTAAGTTTAACTAAAAGGGCTGGATGCCAGACTTTTGAAATATCTAGGGCAACGATTTTAGACTCACCAAAATTGCGAAGACTACGGTTCGAACGCTCCGTAAGAAAAATCAACAAGTCTCAAGCGGAGCGTCCAGTCTGGAAGCCAAATTGGCGATCATTGCTGAGTTCTTTGGTTTCTAGATATTTCACTAATTATGAGTTAATAATAGATTCAAAAACCTTTGAATGATTTGAAGTGATCCACGAGGACTCTGTACTGAGGTGGAAATTTCTTCTTTTTGGGGATTCTAATCCGGCTCAATTCATCAGCGCTAGTATTTGGCGTTCCCTTTTTATATACGATCTCATAGTCATATTCTTCGAGTTTGAGGCGCCATCTAACTAACTTGGAGTTAGGTTCTTTAAAGCTCATCAGCCAAGTAAGCGATTTATAGTCCATCACGATTTTAAATCTCCTGCCGAAGAGGTAAGGTCGGAAATACTTTTTTGCCCATACTAAGGCTAACATTTTCTTTTCTATGGTAGAATAATTTATTTAAGAATCCATGAGTGTACTGCTACCATAACATATTGTCTTATCGTCGCCAATTTGACCTTGGGAAAGTACGGCACCGCTTCAGTACTTACTAGCATCCGTGGTAAGGACGAATGGTTTCGTGAAATCTGGGTACTGTAGAATTGGGTTGTTCATGTGTATTTGTTTGCAAGTCTAAAAGATTGGAATATATTGTTCAGTTCATTGGACAGCTCAGCCCTTTTCAGGCATTCTGTAGGAGGTTTCATAAATTTTGCAAAGGCTTGGATGAATTTTCGGTACTATCCGAGCAATCCAAGAAAACAATTGATTTCTTTTTGTGTGCGCGGAATCGGAAATTTCTTAATAGCACGTATTTTCTCTTGATTAGACTTAATGCCCTCGGTTGTGACGATGTGCCCTAGGAAAGCAGTCTGCTTATGGAAGAACTCACACTTGTCTTTTAGCACCTTTAAATTTGCTTCACGAAGTTTTTCAGCAACTTTTCTGGAATTCTGGATGTGTTCTTGAAGGGAAATAGAAAAGATTATCATGTCATCGAGGTATACCAGACATATTTTGCCCTGAAGATCCTAAGAACATTATCCATCACTCTTTAGAATTTGTACGGTGGAAGTTTTAATCCGGGGGGCATTCGGATGTATTTATAATGCCCCCTTCTACTGTGAAGGCAGTCTTTGGGATATCCTTCGAGCTCATCTCGATTTGATGAAACCTGCTAGCAAGACCAAGGGTTGAGAAATACATGCATCTGCCGAGTTTGTCGAGGATCTCGTTAATATTAGAAAAAGGGTATCTGTCGGTGATGGTTATTTCATTTAATTTCATATAATCAATGACGACTAGACGCCAATTTTGTTTGCCACTGGCATCTAGTTTCTTGGGGACAATTCATACTTGTGAGCTCCAAGGCGAGTAGCTTGGACGAATTATCCCTTGTAACATATCACTGATTTATTTACGTACCTCTTCTTTATGTACATAAGGGTATCAATAAGATTTAGTTTGGATCGGAATATCGTCTACTGTTGGTATCGAGTGCTTTACTTGATTAGTAAAACTGAGCATTCGACTCTCCTTGAAGGAAATATCTTCAAACTCTTCTTAGAAGCCACTTTCATTCTTCTTGATTCAGGTGACCTATAGGAATAGATTGTTTGTAATTCACCACTTTGTCATGATTTTTATTATCATAACTAATATTGAAGTTATTGATCTCCCTGTATTCGGTCGAGTGAAAGTTTCAACTTTAAGAGGGTGGTTAAGAAGTAGGGTCTGTTTTGCGTCACACCTCGATCGCACTCTGCCAATTACTGGCTTTGTGTATACTTTCAGAGATATGAAGAAGGGGACTTAGTGTGTTTCACATAAATGTCTCCATCGCGAATGTCTACTGGAAGTTTAACTATTATTTTGGAATTTACCGGAATGGGTATTTGATTCAATGTTCAATGAAAAATTGGGTTTAAATATTAATGGGGTGATGGAATTGTTTGTGATTAGGGTTTTATTGAGCAGATCAACTTTGGCACCTATCTGGGTGGAATTTGAATACTAAGAATCGCATACTTGCTGGTTGTTTAAACTCTGTAAAGCTTTGTAGTACGTCTTGTTTGTATAATTGATATTTATTTGTTACTGTAGTGATAGTAATATATCTTGTTTTGATATGATCTACTGGGTTGGTAAATTCCGGATAGATGAAAGAAAAAGAAGCTCCTGTATCTATTAGAAATTTTAAAGGACGTCCTAAAGGGGAAGAAATGACGATATATGGTAGTAAAAAGCCTTGCTTATTAACAGCTATATATTCTGTTGTATTTTCGAAGCTGGTGTTCAGGCAGCATAACATATATACATACAACAACGCATTTATTCCTGCAATAATTTCCATATAATTTAGTCATAATATAATTTGTTCAATTTCTTGCATTCTTGCATTTCTTCAATTCAAAGTATCACAATAATTTTGTATATTCAACAATTATAAAAAATATTCCATTAATTGTAAATAAGTTCAATTCACTCGATTTGCAAATGTCAGCATTTTTTCGCACAAATAAATTTTTAGCAGAATTAAAAAAAATTCTTTCCGGCGCGACTAAAAATGTATAATCAATCGCTTATTTGTAATAATCAGCAAATTGATCATACAAAAAGCCGATAATGGAAAATAAATAAAAGATTCATTAAGTTTTGATTTTGAAAATTGGGTTTTTACTATACGTCGTGTCTATTTCATACGGCAGTGTAATCAGCAGTTCAAACATTGTAACGGCTTAAGAACCCTTGCAAAATTCCTCAAGGTACTGCTCCATGAACCAGTGCCATATCTAGACTACGACAAGAGTCCAAGTACAAGAACTTGTACTCTAGCGGAGAACAAAAGAGTTCCTTCGCTATACAAACAGCTGGCACTGGAAAATTTACATCGTGTTCTACTTCAGGATTCTGGTAAGATTCAATCTCGTTTTTCGGGGAATAAGACTAATATTGGTCAAGTTGTTGTTGATAATGATCATTTGAGGGAAATGTTTGTGAGTGGGATTCATTGACGTTAGATAACTCTTATGAAACTAATTTTGGGGTAGCTCCTTTATGTAAACTATTGATAAGGTTATTGTTGTTTGACAAAGCTTTTGGTTGAGGTCTGTAAGCTGTGACCTGAACTGGTCCATGGGGTCTGATCTGGAAGTTTTTAAGTGTATAGACCAATGTTGGTTAGAGGGTTGAAATTGGTTAGGACTGAGTCTGTTAGTTGGCTTATTGTAATTATTGAATGGTTGAGATTGATAAGTATTAGCTCTATGGACAAGGTAATTGAAACTGTTATTAGGTGCGCTGAAGTTAGCGAAAGGTCTTTGTTGGGTTGGATAAATCGGATGTCTTGGGATAGGTTTGTGCGAAAAGAAATGAGGATGCCTTTGTAAAGATTGTGGTGGCGATGCCTTTCTTTGTAGATTTTGGGTTGAGTAAAGATCTGTTTTTATGTACGAAATATTCTGTTCCTATATCCAGTAATATAACGCTTCTGCTAACGAATCTGGTCTTATTGCGCGGATAGTCGAGCTTGGGGGTTCTTTTATTCCGGTTAAAAATGTATTTAAACACATTTCAGCAAATAGAGGTTTCATCGCTTGGATCACGCTTTTATCGAGTTCACGAATTAAAATATTTTTATACATTGTTGCCTTTAACTTAATCAATTAACTGTAAAACTGTCGAATCATCTTAG
The DNA here is from genome assembly GCA_963930735.1 of Dioctria linearis. NCBI lineage: Eukaryota > Metazoa > Arthropoda > Insecta > Diptera > Asilidae > Dioctria > Dioctria linearis. Next base: position 140,249,575 of record OZ005741.1, read on the forward strand.
TATCTTGTCGCAATTTATGCAAGTCTATAAATAATGATGTTTCTGTACGTTTTTCAGAATAGTGGAGTATGAGATTTGTTTTTACATTATCCCAATTCAGAGGTGTGCAATACATATTCAAAACTTAGTTCGCTTGCCCTTCGATTTTATTTCGAATAGCTCACAAAAGTATTTTTGAATATGATGTCCTATCGACAGGTTCCACAGAAGTTAAAATCTCCTCTACGTTATTTAGAAATTCATGGAGTTATCTAGGGTCATTGATAGCGTCCGGTATTCTTAGTGAATTAAATATATCTGTTGTATTTACTCTAGGCGTTTGTATTGAGGATCTAAATCTAATTCTGAATCTTCCGAAATCGAACATGACCTTTTGAAAATTCTTTTAATAGTTGAATATGATTTTATCACGGATTTATTTGCTTTACACTTGTTTTGTTTCTTACGATCACCCCGGACATTTTTTGTAAAATATAGGAAAATATTCAAATCTCAACTTACATATATTTCAAAACTGATGACTGTAACGATGATTAAATTCATCTTAAATTCGATAGGTGACAATAAATTAAAATTCTCCGGCATTTTTATCTATCACATTGCACGCAACTTTCAGTATGATTTTCTTTTGTTTAATTGTACTGTACAACGTTAATCTTAACTTCACTGGTGTATCACTGCTGTTATGTTCGTAAATTATACCATAGAAAAGCATAAAAAGGAATAATTTTAGGAGGCTTACATTAAAGCGAACCATGTTGGAACATGATTAGCTTACCTCCAAAAACAGTTGAAGAAAGTGAATCAGTTCTTCAAATTCCTAATAACCCTAAAATTTAAAAATATTACAATATTCTATTTAATAAAATTTTCACATAAGCTAATCATGCTCAAAACGTGGTTAGCTTATCTGTTCAATCAGTGAAAAAAATTGCATTTTTCTTCACATTCCATAAATTACAACAAGATTATTCCCATGGCAAATTTTGCAGAAGGCAAAATTTGCCAATAGAAATAGCCACTTAAAAAAATAAAACAAAAGGCTAATCGTACCTTCAGTACGATTTGTCGTGAAACGTACAATACGTATGTACATACGTACATACATATTATGAACAAAAGCTTTCGCGATAAGAAATGCGCGCCGCGTAAATACATTACATGTATACGTGCGCCGCAATTTCAAGCGACGTGACGGTGGCGGATGTTTATAATATCATCAAATTACATTTTTTCAACCCACTGTCCATCAAAAAATATTCTGGACTTGTTTAAACAAGTCCAGAAAAAATGAAAGTTTTTCTCAGGGTAGAAATGCAAACTATGCATTTTCTACCCTGAACGACGGCTAGTGATCGCGATGACAGTGATCAAGAGGTGAGTTGTTTTTAAAGTCGATAAAAAGAAGTCGTAAAAAGAGTGAGTCCCGAAAGGTAAAGGTTAGCCAAGGAAAAGTGAAGAATTATTTAGTCAACAAAAACAAAAGAAATAAAAACAAAAATCGGTTACGGGTCGGTCTGTCATTAAAAAAAAAAAGAATAATCAGAGTTTGTTGTGGATAGCAAAAGGCTAAAACAACCTAGGAATAGATAAACAATTGTGAAAGTGTAAAACTAAAGAGTTTAATAAATTAGTTAAAAGCAAAAACAAATAGGGCGTGATAATTAATACATTGCAGTGAGTATCCCATTAAAGAAGATATATATACATACGTACACAAAAATATATATAACAAAATTGACTCAGCCGGTAGGATAGAGGAAGTTTACTTTGCAAAACAACAAAAGTATAAGCGCTTAAAAAGCCTCTATCTACCAGCGAACAAGAAGGAGTTGAAGACGGGTTCGAATACTGGGCAAGACACCCTACTCTCCGCCTGAAGTTGAGTCTGGCTTCAGGAGTATTTCGATCTTGTCGGCTCCCACCGCTCGGGGTCGTACAACTATAACTGCCTCTGTTTGAAAGACACACAGCCACCCGCTCATCAAAGCACTTAAGTGCCTACGTGGGAAACTAGCGGGCTTCATCTCAGCCCAAACAAAAAGTTAAAGACGTCCATACTCAGAAGGGAAAACTCACATCCGACATACAGATCAGCTAAACTCATTACTCTACGATCCGGAGCTGAAAGGGACTATGAAGCAGACAAGGAGCCCACTTTCAGATTTTATCCAGGGGAATATAAGAACGCCAAAGGCCCCCCCCCCCCCGGCAGCACTGAAAATCTCCAACAGCAACCGAACCAATGATCCGAAATTGAGAAGAAAATCTATGTAGGCATACTGTAATGATTGGATCACTTAATGTAATGATTAGATCACTTATCAATCACTTTATCAGCTCTTTTCACAAGATCTAGTGTTTGGCGAGCAAGCTCAGCCTATATCTCTCACTGTGAGTACTTGGCGTCTTACGACACCCTAAAATATACTAGGAGCAGGGTGTATTGGTTGTAAATGAAAACTCTGATGTTCTCTCTTCACAGGCCAGAATTAAACTCTGTTTATTCAGTTCAAAGCCATTCCATTTATACAAAATCTTACCCTTCTTCAACATAATTTTGATCACTTAACAAAACTAATTTTACACACAAAAACCGTGAAGCAATATGTCACAAAAATAACTTACGAAAATATTCTTTGCTTACAAATTCATTGTGTACAACAGTGACCCATATCAGCAGGCGGATTTATTGAGGGTCAGTACATCGTAAAAAGTAAAAATGCAAGAATCAGCTGCCTGGCGCTTGAGTGCATTTAATTGCTCAACGCAATGTTTACGTTTTATTTCTTGGTCTTCATGCTTCATGCATGATAATCAATTACTCAATTCTTGTGCTGATATGAGGAAGTGAAAATGTTAATATTATTCGAACAGAATTTCTTCATAGTTCTTGGTCTAATTGTACTTCCCGGTCTATGCAAATTCTGCCTGCATGATATGCGTGTTTTTTAACATGCTATGTTGGAATTATCTTTTTTTTTAATATATGTTCTCTTGTGATGCATCTTTTTGTTAGATCGTTTTTCTATATCTAGTTATTTTATCAAAGATGCATTACAATAAGCCCCCCTCTCAATTTGAACCAAGGGAAGTAAGACAGTAGGAGCCTCCCTAGCTGCAAACTCTACGCGCGGTGGTAAATGAGCGAAGAAACCTCCCACCAGGAAACGCCGCCGGATATCTCACCACTTCAATCAACTGCACAACAATCTTCCTCGGTGGGTAACGCACAGGAATTTCCGCCCCGGTACGAAGGAGGCAACGCGGGAGCAACATCAACAACAGAGGGTGATAATCAAACACCCCTGTAGCGAACTGCTAATGAATTTATGTACCGCAACGAACTAATAATGAATATATATGCCACAAAGAACTGCTAATAAATTATAGTATACAAACTGAACGAACGTAACATGACGCATTCATACTACAAGAAAATAGAGATTAAGACATGACAACGCCATAAGAGTCAACTCATTAAAAAGCTGTAAACACACTTCACTTGTCTTCAATACGTAGTCAGATCAAGTATTATTTAACCGTTCTTTTTATATAGTAACATTTTGGTATTGTAGAATAAGTTGTACATACGTTGGTTTAAATAGTACAGATTTTTATACAGGAGTGTTTTTATAAACAGCCCAAAAGCCTATTACAAGTGGTGACCCCGAGAATAACGCACACAAAAATCCAACAACAGATAATTTCTGGAAACCTCGTGTCCGAGGTAGAAAAAAAGAGGAAAACGGCCAATTCTACAATAAAGAAAGCAACCAACTCATCCCACAGAAAAAAGGAGATTCCTTTTTAGGACGTTAATTTCACGTACATGTGGCGAAGATATCGTTCGTCATTTTTGTTGCTCCGTGGAGAATTAGAAAATCTTGTCGTCAACGGCGCAGGAAACAACGGGACATACATTTTTTTCCAGTAACCTCACAACATTGGGTGATCTCTTTCATATCGCAGTACTTCTTCAGTCTGAAAATATTCACCCAGCTGAATGTCATTTCACACAGAAAATATTCGGGATAGCAACCATTTTATTTGCACTGGTTTGAGATGAATGGCTCATGTTTATATGAGATTGTACATTCAACGCGGATGACCATATTTTCTTTAATAAATTAAGTTTACTTACAATTTAAATCTTATTTAACAAAATTAACCTTTAAATTTTTGTAGATAATATTGTCAAGTGACTAAATATTCAAGCCATAAATAATTTTGAAATATTCAGGAAATTTATATCGAGTTTCTATTGGCAAATTTGTACCGAAGCGAGTGAAAGAGCATTAATTGATTTGATTTAACTGTGAGTACATTTTTATTTATTTTTCATGCTTGATCTCTCCGCGTATATATGACGGAAACTAACGACGATTCGCCTAACACGGAAACGAAGACCTAAATTCCTTCCACAATTACGATACCACTTACTGTAGCCGCAAATTAACCGTTTGAAAGTAAAGTTGGTTTGGCAGATAAGGTATGGGAAGTTACACGCATGCTCCAAGCTACCGTAATGTAGTCTAACCGCTCCAAACGGTACCAAATAAAAACATTCGGAACTAAATTATTAAAGATAGACCTAGGATTACAAAGGAATTTTGTGTTCTCATTTACTCTCGCCTGAGTTAATAGACCTATAATTGGCGCGGACTTTTTAGTAAAACTCGATCCCTTAGTGGACCTGAAACATAGACGCCTTATAGATGGTAAAACTGACACTTCAATTAATTGCTTGGTCAGCAATTCGAATACTCCTACGCCAGTGATAACAAACAATAACAGTCGCTATAGCAATCTCTTAAAAAGATTCCCAGCATTAACTAGCACACCACACTATACACAGCCGCTTAAACATAAGATCGTCCATCATATAGTTACGAAAGGTCATTTACCTTTCTCGCGGCCACGCAGACTAGACCCAGCAAGATATTCCGTTGCACAAACAGATATTTCGCACATGCAACAACTAGGAATCTGCGCCCTTCATTCTCGTCTTGCCCAGCTCCTCTTCATATGGTACATAAGAGAGACCCTAATGATTGGCGGCCTTGTGGAGATTACCGTAGGCTCAACGCAGTTACGGTGCCAAATCGTTATCCACTGCCACAAATCCAAGATTTCTCTTCACGTTTTTATATGTGGGTGTCCAATATTTTCCGAAATTGACTTACAAAGTCAGAGCATACCACCATATTCCTGTATCTGAGGAAGATGTGTACAAAACGGCTATCACTACATCTTTCGGTTTGTACGTGTTCAATAGGATGTCATTCGGACTCCGGAACGCAGCGCAAGCATTCCACAGGTCTATGCATGAGGTCACACGTGGTTTGGATTTCATATACGTCTACTTTGATGATATCTTAGTAGGCAGCGCAACTATCGAACAACATGAAAAGCATTCAGAAGAGCTGTTCGCCCGCCTCATAGAATATGACCTCAAAGTAAACCTGTCGAAGTGCGTGTTAGGGAATAATGAGCTTGACTTTTTAAGTCATAAGATTAATAAGGACGGCATAAAACCGTCCGAGAATCGGGTGGAAGCTATTAGGTCGTTTCCAACATCAACTTCAATCCTTCAGATCCAAAGATTTATAGGGATGACGAATTACTATCATCATTTCGTTCCGAAATTCGCAAAGTAACTCATTCCAATTTATAACCACTTAAATGCTCTTACAAATAAGCCTAAATTAGCGCGTTTCAGTTGGCCAAGGGAATGCGATCAAGCATTCATTAAAATTAAACAAACTTTAGCAAACGCAACTTTACTCGTCTTTCCCGCAACAGACGCTACGCATAGAGTTATTACAGACGCGTCAAATACTGCAGTCAGAGCAGTCTTGGAACAGAAAGTGAATTGTGATTGGGAACCACTTGCTTTTTACTCAAGGAAACTAATGCCTACGGAGGTTAAATATTCGGCGTTTGATCGAGAATTGCTAGCTATCTACCTCGCGATTCGACAATTTTGGTACTATTTAGAAGGCCGCGAATTTTCTGTATACACAGATCATAAACCGCTGACAACAGCTTTATTCACAAAGACAGAAAAAAGTCCACGTCAGGCTCGGCAGCTCGACTTCATTTCGCAATACACAGGCAATATATGCCATATACCAGGAAGAGAGAATATAGTAGCAGATTCACTCTCACGTACTTTCGAAGAAGACATATCAGCATTAGGCGAGTCCAAATCCACTTTGGAGAATTTGTTTAATATGCAGCAGGATGACGAAGAATTAAAAAACCTCCTAAGCCGCAAAACACCACACAGTTCCAAATTCAATTAATCAACCAATATGGTTTAAAAAAAGCACTCCGCAGATCCGTCCATATGTCTCAAAACCATTGCGAAGACAGATATTCGAATCACTGCACTCATTATCACACTCGGGCATACGCGGGTCTCGAAAACTTATAGGTGTACGTTATTTTTGTCCTGAACTCAATAACATCATTAAACAATGGACTCAGGATTGTGTCGCCTGCCAACGTTCGAAAGTTATACGTCACACTAAACCACCGTTAGAACATTTCCGTGTTCCAGAGGCTCGTTTCGAACACCTACATATCGTATCGTCGGACCATTAGAGTACTCGGATGGGTACTCATATATCCTGACGGTAGTGGACCTATTCACTAGATGGCCCAGGCTTATCCGCTGCAAGATATTTCGGCTTTTACGGTGGCAGAAACTTTAGTAAGAGAATACATCTGCAGATTTGTTGTCCCATTAAGGATAATGACGGACCAAAGGACACAATTTGAATCCAAATTATTTAGTGAATTGACAAGGTTTCTCGGTACCCACAAAATGCACACAACCGCTTACCATCCGCAAGCCAACGGTATGGTGGAGCGGTTCCATCGCCAATTGGAGACCTCCATTAAATGCCGCGGGCACCAATCCAAATGGAGGTAAAAATACAACCATAGCTATAAATCGATTGAAACCATCGTTCTCAGTAGAGGCTCAAAATATTAGAACCCCCAAGAAGAAACTACGTTTTATCAATTTAGAGTAGCAGTTTGTTTGACAACATAAAGACATGAGATAGCTAATCGCCTTCGGCTGGAGAGGAGTATTGTAGCGAACTGCTAATGAATTTATATACCAAAGCAAACTGCTAATGAATTTATATACCGTAGTGAACTGCCAATGAATTATAGTAAACAAACTGAACGAACGTAACATGACGAATTCATACTAGAAGAAAAGAGAGATTAAGACATGACAACGTCATAAGAGTCAACTCATTAAAAAGCTGTCAAGCACACTTCACTTGTCTTCAATAAGTAGTCAGATCAAGTAGTATTTAAACGTGCTTTTTATATAGTAACATTTTGGTATTGTAGAATAAGTTGCAGATACGTTGAATTAAATAGAACAGATTTTTATACAAACCCCAAGAAATTCTACAACAAACGGAGTGACCCTTAGGAGCGGGACAATCCTGACAGGTCCCCAACAAGTAAGGCATAATTTAAATTTAGAATTATATTTAAAGAATTTAGAAGAGAAAGTGCGAACTCTCTGTACTTCAGTGCGATTCGGTAGAAAAAGAAATTAAAAAGTTTCGAAAAGAAAGACTTGAAACAATCGCCAAATTCAAAATAAATACAGAGAAGTTCAAAAAGAGCTTGCAAGGGTTTAGGGAGTTTTCGCACTCTCTCGAGGTAGATATTATTCAAAATAGCAGTGTTAACTTAAGAGAAAGTGCCATCGAAGACAGTGTCAGTGATTCCACCGCGAGTGAAATCCTGTTAAATTGGCTTGGCGACTCCCTTCTGGAAACCAGCATCGAAGATACTAGTTCTACAGAAGTGTACAATTCCAGACCTAAAATTTGAAAGTTAACCATGGGAGATTATGCTAAAATCGCAAAGCTAACAGCCCAGCTCGTTCCCGTATTCTCGGGAGAACAGAACCCAAGATTGAGCCTTGAGATCCAAACATTCCTAGACTGCTATACACTGGAAGTACTGTGCATATCAGTGGACGAATACAGCTTTCCTGCAAATATTCCCCAACAGACTTAGAGGCGCAGCTTATCAGTTTTTTGCTTCAAATATGCCCACTACTTTCAAAGAAGTAGAAGATCGCCTAAATCATACATACCTGCCTAGAGAAACTTACCAGGAACTGGTAAACAAGTTAATCACTACAAGGCAGTATCCTTTGGAAAATTTCACAGCCTTCACGGCACGTGTGAAACAGATGCTGGCACTCTGCAACGAGGCAGCAGAATCCAAATACGGAGCCACAGCAGCACCAGCTGTTAAAACGCAGTTGGAAGATTTAGCAAAAACTGCAATAAAGACTGGTGTAAATAACCCGTACATGTGCCAATATCGTTTAACTATGGCAGACAGCACTGTGGATGACTTGGTACAAAACGCACTTGATATGGAGCGTCTCCAGCAAAGTGCTCTATTCTTGCAACCCCCAGGACAATTTCAAACAAACCTGATGCAAACTACACTGTCAAATTCAGTAAGTTCACCTTTTGCAAATAACGCACAATTTAGCCAAACTAATTCACCGGCGAATCACAGCGTATCTAATCCTGAAATAATGCCATTCGCTCAGGTTCGCCACAGCAACCCTACAAATACAAACACTCATATACAGTCAGCACAGTTGACACAGGCAAACACATCAGGAAATATTAAAGAGGAACCATGATCACCAAATAGAAATTAAGTATAATGTAAATAATAAAAACAATTTTTTGAATAAAATCCAATGTAGTTTTTGTAATTTACGATGCCATACATACGCTGATTGCCTGAAACGAAAAAATACGCTGTACTGTGTGAACCGTAAAATGTATAATCATTACGTGCGTGAATGCAGAAGAAATAATAATAGCATCCAAGGAGCACCTAACAATAGTGTACCACCAAATCAGCGCCCTAGAGACCCACAAGGGCCCAATAATTCTAGAGTATTCAACGTACATAAGAAATATGAACTTTGTCGTCGTTCTGGATATTCAGAAAATGACTGCCAACAAAAGCGTAAATGGGAAACCCGGAGTCAGGGAAACGACGCACAGTCGACCCAAAACTCCCCGGCTCGAATATCCCATCTCATAAAATAGGGTCCCCTCAGCAGCTCAATTTCAGTCTCGCTACAGTAAAGCTTCCTTCAGACATAGGCCTGAGCGGCCAAACTAAACCCGTAGTAGGACACAGGCGCTGAGGTTAGAATAATAAAGAAAAGATCATTAAAAGATCTTAAAGCAATTAACCACAATAACGGAAAATCGGTGGGAAATTGTCAGGGAACTTCGTTTTTAAAAACAAAATTCCCTGCAAGTTTCAAGTCGTAAAGGACTTGCCCGGCCTCTCCGATGATGGACTACTAGGAAATGATTTCCTAGCGACGAACTGTAGCGTTGAGGGTTCTAATAAGGCACTATGGTTTCCTCGCGCGGAGGCCAATCCAGACGAATTTGCTTTGCCATGGATGTTTGAAACGGTGCAGAAAAGGTAGAGTCTAAGCAGGCTGAGCTATCCATCTGCAGTGTCTTCAAGGCTTCTCAAACAAGAAAAGCTGGCTGCCAAGCTCCAAAAGAGCTCAAGGAATGTGAAATGAGCTGTCTGGGCGAACAAGAGACCGACGAAATCATGCAGCACTTGGTTACCTTTAAGGAATCAATATGCATATTTGCGCGCTGTCAAATTGTTGCCCCGGTCCCGTTAAAAACTCAAGAAGAAATGTTCTGTTTATCTCAAGAGATAAGCGATGGAGTCTTCTTGGCAAACAGTTTGCTGTCATCTTGAGAAGAATTAGTGGTGGTTAGTATTCTCAACGCTAACAGTAGTCAAGTAGTCATACACAGTTTAAAATTACAACTGTACCCAATAAAAGACTACACCATAGTCCCATTAACAGACGCCAAAGACCACAAAAGAACCAACTATAAAGACAATATCAAACACCTAAAGAGACGGAACTGAGTGCCTAAAGCCTGCGAAAAAGGTGCATATAGCTCTTCCGTCCAAAACACCTATGCATAAGTCATTTCTAAAAAAACGAAGGTCATCCATGAACGGTAGCGAGTCGTTAAAGCCTATACTGAAGGTGCCATATTACTCCACCGTCGTCTAACAAAAGAAATTCTACATGGTAAAAAAAAAAAATATCGACGCGCATGAGTATATCACACAAACTAAGACAATAACCACACGGGTGTATCAAACTAAGCCGCCGGCAAGGCTGGAAGAAAGTACCCTGTCACATGCTAATGACAATACAATAAGCCCTCAAAGGCAATTAAACAAAGCCAATTCAACTAAAGGAAGCAAATTTCAAAGAAAAAGTAAGTGAAACCAAAGTTCAGCCCCCAAAACGGCAATATTACGCTATTTATAACCGGATTACGAGACACCGGACGACCCAAAATAATACCCGCGTATTACTAGGATAGAGCAAGAACTCAGCCTAGGCCCTAATTTAACCTCGGAAGAAAAAACTGCGATATCAGAGCTCTGCGAAGAGTACAACAATATCCTCTTCCTCAAAGGTGACAAACTCACCTATACAAATGCGATAACGCATAATATTCCATTGGTGCAAGATCAAGTACCAATCAATCAAAAACTGTACCTCATACCTGAAACACAGCGGAAAGTAATTAATGAGCAGCTAAAAGAAATGCTAGACAGCGGGATAGTCCAGTCCAGTAAAAGCCCTACGAATTTACCTCTACTAGTTGTCCCCAAGAAAGCGGGACCGGACTAGGCGCGTATCCTGACCATCAGCCTGGGGGGGGGGGGGGGCAACTAAAATGTTCGAGGGAAGAAAAAAGTTGGAAGTAGTCGCTTTTAATTTTTTTTTATCATATTTAAGTAAGATATCACAAAACCCAATTTTCGATTTGATTTGGAAAACCTGGCGATAATATTATCGACATCAATGTCGATCTCAGAGTGGACAGACATTAAGGACTCGTATCCAGATTCTTTTTCTCGTGCAAAGATTGTAGAAATAGATGTGACGCAACCGATTCTGCCACGGGGGAAGTAAATGACTGAGTGTGACAGCTTGCAATTTGAGTCACATTCAAAGGAATAGGTGTAGAAGTGCATGATATATCACTGACTATACCTTTTGATGGGAACTTAACTGATCTTGCTTTCTTCTGAAAAAAGTTGTCAATGGTCTTATCAGTCCTCTGCTTTCCATTTTCGCTACTATTTCTACCTACATCGCTAACTAGTGTAGCAAGTTTATCCTTCTCCTACAATTTGAAAGTAAACAATAAGTTAAATTAAACAACACTTCTTTAATTAAAACGAAAGTACAAGAAAAGCAACGGCAACTACCGCAAAGGAAAGCGAATGGTTTTTATTTTTATAGTCTTGCTGTAAAAATTGTTAAGAAAATTTGTAGAAAAAATTTCAGCTGCATCAATCCAACTGATCGTTTTCAGCAACCAATAGTGTATAAAAATTGGAAAGAAAAATGTAAATTTCTAAGAACAAAATGTATGATTGCCATAACTCATAAATATCTTTAGCGACCCAGATCAGCCAAGGCACCTGAATCAACATAACTCTTTGGAATCATTGTGCATGAAAAATCTAAAGAAAAATTTTCAGATCTTTCTAAGAAAACTGAATGCTTGTGCCCCTGTCCGAAAGAGTGAGCCACCAGAATCAATGCATCAATTCGTTTAGACCGTTGTCAAATTCTTAACAACAA